>CM060970.1:61450284-61890284 GCA_030765045.1 Tenodera sinensis | reverse complement strand
AAGTCCTACATTCGGGGAGAGTAATTAGTTAAAGAATAATAAACAATGTGTGTGTGCGTGTGCGTGTGCGTGTGTGTGTGTGTGTACCGCGCGAGTCTTCTCATCCTGCGGCCTCATGAACGTAAACAAATGCTATGCCGTGTCCTTCTATGTTAATTGTGCGAGTGTAGGCCAATCAAGTGCGTTAGCTCCCAAAACATGACGCCTTCATGCAAGCGACCGACCTGTGTACATCCAAAAACCGGTTCAATTCCCTGACCAACCTCAACGCAACGTTGTCGAGTTACTTCACGACTGAAAAAGCCTCGTGGAGTATTCCTTTAAGTGATTAATTATTTCGAAACCCTGTGTGATCTCCCATAATTACTACCGAAACTATGTCAAAATAGATTACTCTACGGATCTAACAAGTAACAAACTATTACGCATCTAATTTGGAACAAAAACCATTTATGTTTTCGATATCGGCTGATCAAGAAACAAAATGCCATTTGACTCTTTTTGTTTATAATATATATATACGTGTGTGTGTGTGTGTGTGTGTGTGTGTGTGTGTGTGTGTGTGTGTGTGTGTGTCTATCATATAAACTGTGTGTTTATAGGTATCCCCCACAAATGGTTTCAATGGTTCTTATGCGTACTCAAGAGCTTAAGAGCCCAGAAGCCAATTGCTTATTGCAAGTGCTAATTCTGCGGCCCTCAGAAACAGAACAGGATCTCTTTTCATTTCGTTTATTCTTACTGCACGTTAATAATCTCCTTTAATTTCGCTACTAGAGCATTTTTAAAATGTACACGAATACTTTCTGGAGTAAATGCGCGAACACCATGGCATGAAACTGCTTTGCCATTTATTATTAAAGTTAAAGTTAAATGGCAGAGAGCAAATTGCATATAACTAAAGCTCCTGAACATTTAATTTTTATTATTCAGTGTAAAAGTAATGGAATGATGAAACAAATCATAAATAAATCTCTTTGCTTTCTCCTTTTGTACAACCCTTGTGTTTACTCCCCCACAGTGGTGGCAAGTGTGCTGTTTTGTTACTGGATTGGGGGTTGTTCTTGTTAGGGGTGGTCTCCTGTATTTAATTAATGTGAACACAGCTGAAAAAAATCACTTCGATGGTCGTTCCAAGACAACCACGTGGTCATTATTCTTCTGAGCTAAGTAAGTTATTTGAAATTTATCAACAAAAGAGGATTCTGAAATTTTGACAACTTCGCAACATTGAAGAAAACGCAACATTGAAAAAATGCAACAATCCTTACTCTGCAATTACCAACAGATTACCATTTTGTGTGTGTGTGTGTGTGTGTGTGTGTGTGTGTGTGTGTGTGTGTGTGTGTGTGTGTGTGTGATATAAATATTCATTGCATTATCCTTAATACTTTTAAATTTGTTATTTGTTTAATGCATCATGTTAAAAAGCACACAAAAGACAAATAAATCACACTTTTGTTCCTTTAAATATACACTTTCATCCAGATCAGTTATACAGAAAAAGTATACTGGAAAGAGACCCTTTTAACTGTTTTACCTCTTTGTAGAAATACTTGTATACTAATTTGATGATGCTGATTTCATAAACTAATCAATATTTTGAGATATATAAACATATAAAGCACTACTTCCAACATTTATTTTATGGTGTTAGAAAATTCTTATTTTACACTTTGTATTATTTATATTACTCAGAACATTTAGTATGGGTTGGTGGCGCCTTTATAGTGTTTACGTTCAAGTAGTTGTATTAGCTGTTCATGACAACGATAGTTGCTGCGCTTGCCGCAAGTAAATAACGCTAGAATTTTTTAAGGACAACTTACAAATTAGTGAGGGCTTTAATTTACAAGCAAAAATAGTTAACAAAATATAACGCTAGGAATGTTAGTCCTTATTACTATATGTACATGCTTATTTCACATTTGTTTAGTTTGCTTAGTTTAGATCAGATCAAATGATTTCCATGCATTTTTTAACATTAAACATAAGGTTTTAGTTTAAAATATTACAAAATCATGACTTCGAATGCAACATTTTAAAACTCTAAATCAGTAGAAAAACAGTCTTGAAATTCTAAAGGGTTTCTTGCCCTCGTGTTCAAGTGCCTTAAAAATGATGTGACTCTATTTCCAGGCATTGATGACAGATAAATATTTTAGGAATGACAGGATTAATACATAATTATGAATGCATAAATAAAAGTAGATTTTTTTAAGGAGTTTGATTACCTTCTGCATGTGCATATCCTGAAAGTGTATGTGAATCTGCGTCAACTTTTATAACAACTTTTTTTACTAACTTATGCATATATTTTGTATCGTTATTTAGTTATTCTCGTTTATATACCCGCAGTATTGTATGTCAATATCAAGAAAATACTTCTAAACTATCTCGTGTGACATTTTGTTATATTTAAAATGTTAAAAATGCATGCTAGTTTCTTATAATAAACTGAAAAATATTACAATAATGTTAATAAGATTGTCTTTGTTTTATGTCTTCTATAAGTGCCATTAATTTTAATCATGTTAAATATTTTAGTCATCTTCATAATTTTATTATTTTCTAATTAAATATTTTACGTCAGTTCTGGTCGCGCAGTTAATGAGATTATCTTATGGAAATTTGAGTCATTTAACCAGCTTTGCAAAATCCTACTAACCCTTTTTAAGAATGGAAATGTGTTTGCTTACTTTTTTTGATTAAGCCAGCAGTAAATATGCCGGAAAAAAACTACAAATATGTATTTTAAATCTATAATATTTCTTTAAGCCTAACGATCCTTATTTCTATAAAGATTTGTAGTTGCGCACAAACAGATCAGCTCTGATAACTCACTGCTGGGAAATGTAGTAACGAAAATAATGTGGAGAAAATATGAAAACATTGCCTGCCATGCGTTCGCTCCTAGCACGTGGCGTTGTTTGTAACCTCACATCGCTTTGATTTGTACTGATGACAGTATTTTATCAGTTCGGGCTATAAAATTAGAAACGTTGTGATGAATAGCTGTTTTTAAATCCTCCTTTATACCCTATTATGTTTCCTATTATTAAATTTATGCATTATTTTGTTGAGATTGTCTTTTTCCATGCTGACAGTCGTTTTTCAGTGTTTGGAGACGATGTACACTGGATTAACTATCTGATTCCTTGGCTTGTTTTAAAAAATATTTTTATTTTTAGCTTACATTAGACCGTTATTGTCATTTTAAATATCAGTATTGTACTTCTGACAGTTATAGTCGTAATTAATTTTACTGCTTATAAATTTAAGTCGAAATGCATCTACCTATTGTGAAAAAGTAGTAATATTTAATTATAAAATGACATGGATAGTTGACAATCGCTCATTTCCCTTGTCCCATTTGACGCAGATCACCTGTTGTACACGTGCTAGCTAAAACAAAGTGCTAGTGCTTACCTTACATGTCTGCCAGTCATTTCATATGGAACACACGTCATAAACGCAATAAAAGCATTGGCAAAAGTACAAATAAAAAAATAAGAAGTTCCCGATAAATTCAAGAAACAAAATCCATTATGCTTCGGAAATAAAAATAGAATATCAACAGTTCGGAACGGGCGCACATACACACGCTCTCTCTCGCACACACACGCTCGCTTGATAAAGATAAAAGAGTAACAGAGACAGAACGATACAGTCTTGGTTTGTGTATGTCGACTGTCTACCCAGCCGCGCTTTTACCTTCTGGTCGGACTATACTAGCTGTGCCTTTCGGCCGTTAGATAGCAGCACGAGTTTCGGCGACAGGGGCGCTACGACAAGTCTTGCAAACTCATGCGAAATCGATAAAAATGCCAGAGGGTGTTCTCTTTTTTTTTTCTTTTTTTTTTTTTTTTTACCTCTCCCCCTCATTATTTTTTTGCCTCCACACGCCATTTTTTAAAGGGGTGCACCAAGTCCCGTACACACCGACGCCAAAACACACTGCAGCTCTTCACCGGCGACGCTTCTGCAAAGAGGGAAGTTTTGAGCGCGCGGTCGAAAGTTTGAACTCTACATAACACCTTGCGGCTATCCACGTGGAACATCAGAAATCGTTTAAAACACATAAACTTATATTTATCATATCTAGGGACACCATGTGTTCCTAAAATTCAGGAGTGTACCCATTCCGCATGTCGAGAAACGTGTATACTCAGAATTCTGTCAACTTTATACAAAAACTCCGACTTTATAATAGTCAAGACAAATATTATATTAAATTCAACAATTTACAATTTATTATAGTACTTCATAATATAGGCTAACACCACGATTTTGCTTCTTATCAGCTATGGAAAGAATCTTATTAATAATAATCCATTAAAGTCTTAATTTAGGTTGGATTGCGTTCAGCTAGTTTACAAATAGCCATAGAGGCTGTAAGTGGCATTGTACACTACTGAACAAAAAAGGCAGGGATAGTTGAGAAACCAATAAAATCTTCCCTGCAGTAATAGGAGTAACACACTATATATTTACGATTACAAATTGTTAAACTTTAACTAGGCTTTTCCTGCCACGTCCAATTATTTAATTATATAATTAGCAATGCATGGCATATTTTGTCGATTGTTCAATGCAAATAAATTTAAGCAGCTTTCGAACACGCATTAAATGCAATTAACAATGATTTGTCACTAAAGCAGCTAGAAACTGCTTACAAAGCTACATAAGTATCAAGATAATTTGTCATTCAGATAATCTTGTACAGAACAAAATTATTTTGAGCATAGGTACCTACTCGTTACCAAAAATAAAATTTTAAAAGCATTGAAATTGTCAACTTTTTCCTTAAGATCGTTAGGAAGAGCATTAAATATTTTCATGACTTCATAATATACAACTTTCTGAAAGCAAGAAAGTTAGTTATTAGAAAATCGCCACAATTATATTTTTTTAAACACTGAGTAATAAGCCCGTTGTTGGTTTCTGCATTCTCAAGTGACTGTTTTACAGTCGTCTTTATCACCTACAAAAAGAGAATGTATTTGTGAGGAATCAGTTGTGTTAGAGAATGTAAGCTGGCTAATCCTAGATAAGTAACATGATAAAATATATTTGAAGCATGGAGATCAAAAGCACCGAAGCCGTTATTTAAACGTTTTTGCAAATTTTGAAATGAGGATGTTGACCTAAGTTCCTAATTAAATTTGAGAAGATTCCTTGATGTCTGTTGTACCTTTATCATACAGAAAATAATTGCTATGTGAATTATTATCTATTATATAAAATGTTAAAATGTGGCCGAAGTTTCCTAGAAAACAGGCTAATTTTGGCAACACTTATCGACAGAGTGATATTAGCTGCTACTGATGTCAACCTTATGCACCAAATTGCATGGAAAACACCTTTGCAGCGGCTATACAATAAACCTTACGAAATGTTTACAATATTAATATTCCAGATGACAGAATAAAAAGTGAAGTTCAACAACCTAATGGCCGAAGTTACCCAAGGTGGCCGAAATAAGCCTGTTTTACTATAGCTTCAATAATATGAGGAAGTAAACTGCTTCAAACAAAAATACAGCTTTATCATGTATGATATACGTAATTATGATAAAAAATCTGAGCCATATCCTCAAGTAGTTTTATGTGGTAGATTTTGACGAGATTCCCCAAAACTTATTCTGTAAAAGTCTATGAAGTGAATACTGCCATAAATCTGAAAGCATAGTTAACCACCTTCGCTAAGGAAAACGTGTCAGGAATATGATCTCTCACAAGGGCACAACACTTATCACACATTATATTCGTACATTTGTACTCGGAGGATGTTAAAAAAGTTGGTAAACTACACGCTAAGACATACGGTGGATGAAAAAGAAAGAATGGCCTGACCAGTTCACAAAATAATACAAACGGAGCTGTAATTTGTGCTTTTAGATTTATGATGATGGTTATGATGGTGATGGTGATGATGGTGATGATGAAGGTGATGATGCTGTTGATAGTGATGGTGAAGATGATGGTGATGATGATGGTGTTGATGATGGTGATGGTGATGGTAGTGATGATGGTGATGGTGATGATGGTGATGATGGTGATGATGGTGATGATGGTGATGATGGTGATGATGATGCTGATGATAGTGATGGTGATGATGATGGTGATGATGATGGTGTTGATGATGGTGATGGTGGTGATGATGGTGATGGTGATGATGGTGATGATGCTGATGATGGTGATGATGGTGATGATGCTGATGATGGTGATGGTGATGATGGTGATAATAATAATAATAATAATAATAATAATAATAATAATAATAATAATAATAATAATAATAATAATAATAATAATAATAATAATAATAATAATAATAATAATAATAATAATAATAATAATAATATAATTTCCATGTTTAATTATAATAACGCTAAATGAATTCAAGGTGTATATTTTTATTGAATAAGCTATTGATGACTTTAAAACACAGACAGGAGTTCTGAAAGGCATTTGTTGCACAAGATAAAATGCACCCATAGTCTTACCTGGTATGAAAGTTCGTATTAATCTTGCACAGCAATAGCATTCACTTACCTGTAAAAATAAAAAATATATATCAGAATTAACAAATTAAGCTTTAAACATACAGAAAACAAATCTTGGTGCAGTACATAAATCAGAGAAACTACAAAGAGTGCGGGGAGGCTTGCTTGAGTTAAATGAGAACAGTAATGGAAATTTAATTTGTCTTTGTTTTTTATATTTGTTCCCCTCCTAATTTTAGTTTTATCGGAAACAACCTGGTAACACTGCAGATTGTGTGGGTGGTCACTTTCCCTAGCTCCGTACGCGTAATGGTGCGTTTTAAAAACAAACTCACACCCTGCCTTGTCCTTCCGTGCTTACTGTGACAGTGTAAGCCAATCACAAGCGTTAGCTCCCAACAAAAACGAAAGTGCCCGACATGTTTACATCCACAAACCAGGTCAATTCCCTGACCAACCTCAGCGCAACGTTGTCGAGTTACGCCATCTCTGAAATAGAAGCCTAGAGTATTCCTTCACGCCTTTTAAGTGATTAATTATTTCGAAACCCTGTGTGATGTCTAATAATTATTACCGAAGTTATGTCAAAAATAAGTTACTCTACACATCTTACAAGTAACAAATTATTATCTTTGCGCATTCTTGTGCAATTGCGCATCCAACTTGGATAAAAGAACCTATTCATTTTTTTTGAAATCGGTTGATCAAAGAACAAAATGCCATTCGAACTTTTTGTTTGGAATGCTTCTATGAAGCACATATTAGAAGGAATCTAATGACTTCCCTTCCACCCTGTATGTTAGGTATGGTCCATTGTGAGTAATACAATCGAATCTTCGTAGCTTACAGTGTTATAGGCGATGTCACTTAGTTTATACAAGTTTGTAATCAGCACCTCAAATATATTCATACAAACTAAACCATATTGGAAATTGCTATCATAACTTGTGTTAACTCCCTTGTAAGTAAAACATTCCATAAGCAAATGGACATCATTTAACGGCTTCTTAAGTGAAAGTTAATGATTAAAGCAGTGGGGGAAACATGAGATTTAATCCCTCTTCGTTTAGTTCTTCGCTTTCCCTACCATTCAAGGAACTTCTATTCCTGCGTCTCGTAGTCCGACCACCTGCAACACACAGGGTGTAGGGAGAAGTAAGAGAATAACACCGCGGGTCACAAATTGGCATCCTCAAACTAGAGTATCTGAAGGCGGTTATACATTATAAACAATTAGTTTAAATAACCAATATAAAAGCAATGTTATAAAAGTAAATACTTCCAAATATCGCTTTGGAGACCCCAAATCTTGTTAAAGGCAACTCTGACACAAATATTTATGTATACATTCTCAGAGATTTTTTGAAAAATATTGTTTATCTATTCAAACGAGAGGAAAAATAAAGTATTACGTTAGTTAATTAAATACGAAATATGATAAAGAAAAGAGCTTATGAATTGCATTGAAACCAATTGTAAATTTCAGTTAGAGAAAACATTTCTTAATAATATTCCTGCAATACTCATTATCGCAATAGATAATGATTTAAAGAGGCTGAAAGAAACACTTTTAGTAAACAGGAAGACACCAATTGCTAAATTTCATGCTTGAAGTGAAAATATTATGATATAATTGATAATCCGAGTTATAAGTATAGTGCAAAGTTATGTAAAATAAAACGTTTTACTTGCTTGTTCATTTGAAGTTTTATTTCAAGACAAATGTTTTAGTTGCCCTTTTAGACCATCATCCTGAGAACACAAAGGAATATTTATGCTTCGACTGAGACTAAGTAGAGACAACAAGGAGAAAACAAAAGGCAAAGTTACAATCTATCATTGAGTGCAAAATATTTTATCGAGATTTTAAAAGTAAAGCAATCCAAACAGTTATACAAACCCGTCCCAAATGACGCGGCAACGCGAATCCATCCACTCATATTAAAATACCAGTACCACATGGCGCCCAACGTGGGGCTCGAACCCACAACCGTGTGATTAAAAGCCTCACGCTCTATTGGCTTGCCAGCCGGGCATCAAGGGAACAATAAAATGTAAAATTACAATCTAGATTGCACGGAGTTGTAGCTACTTACAGCTTCATGTTGATTGCGGCAGTTTGAAGCGATCACCTGCGATCTAGTATTATAGTTGTTGTAACCCCCCCCCCCCTCCGTGTTACAAGAGCCCATCCGGGCCAAGGCCTACTGCCCGAGCACTGCGTCCTCCACCTCTGCTCACCACAGGCGTCATGAGTGGGGTGCAGTACTTCTAATATGGGTGAATAGTGTGGATGCCAGTGAAGATTACACCTTCACAATGTCTAGAAGCTCTCAGCTGGTTACTTTGCCTACCGATTACTCCAACAATGAGATTCTTATCTTACAGTATGGGCGAATGTGATTTTCAGAAAGGACGACACGATTCTTGATGGACTATTTTAATGAATGCTTCCCATGATTAAAAATGAGAAGTTGGCGACAGATGAAGAGCAATATAAAAACTGACTATTTAAACATATCTTGTATAGTATATGAATATTTAGATAAATATAATTCATGGCGAATATTATTAATCAATATTGATTTCAATAAGTAACTTCCTCTTTCTTGTTAAAGATGTTCGGTGTTCTACTACTCGCTGGTAATGTCATGTTGCAACATATTTTCTACAAATCTCAGAATCGGCTGCTTTCCCGTCCGAACTCGCCTGCGAATTTCTCAGTACTCCGTCCTGAGCTTCCAGGAATCTCATATTAAATCAACACAGGTAAATAATCAATGCAACTGCATGTTCTGCGACAGACATCATTAACCACAAGGCTTATTTTGTTTACTATATCAAAAGAGGTTAGTGCAATAACAGTCCTCAAAGATATATATAATCGTATATCAAGATTTCACCGGAAATATGTTTTTGATTAAACAAAATGAATTTCTAGGAAAAGCTCTGCGCATGCGTGTTTGTTTTTATGTATGTATGAGTGCGTTATGTGAAAAGCATGTTAAAAACAAAAACTTGATATTTGAATTCAGAAGCTTCCAAAGATGCGGCACTAAGATTTTCGAGAAAATCCACCACCCCAAACTACCCTTTACGTAGAACATTATTCAAAGATGTTTATTTTGTAAAAATGACTAAAGATTTTGATTAAGATATCATTTGTTTAAGATATTTTATGATGAATGAAATATTTATCTAGAGTGTTCTGAAGTCTTCATTGTGAATGACTTTTGCATAACTGGTAGACCGTTAATAGGCAGACAAAATCTTACTGCACAAAAATTCACTCTTGTTACAGCACACAATTTATCTCAAATAGGTATCTTTTCCTTCTTTTTTGAGCAAACCCTTTTGCAGATATTGCTTGTTATTAGTTTAAATTTTCAAACACTGTGCATTTTCTAAGTAGCAAAACTTTTTCCCCCATTTCTTTCTTCCCCTTACATAGAGAACAAATTTTCCAGCACTTGGCGACTTCTTTTTAAAAGATTTGCTTATCTTAACTACAAGAAAATTAGCAATGACATTTCTGCATATGTTTATCTCAATTCTCATAACGTAGATAGAGCAATAAGTGTTTGTAGGACGAGTTTATACAAGACTAAGAAACTCATATGAGTGTAACATATCCGATGTTTTAATTATTTTATTTTGATAGCCTCTTCTGTGGTCATATCGCGGGAGTTAGCTTGAGAAACAACTTACTGGCGACGTTTTTCACTCTAAACTATAGTTTTCTAACGTTACCTTTTTAAAGTTTTTACATTGCAGAAATTTAAGTTAGTGCTTAATTTTCATTGTTCAGAAGCAACAGGTTGCGAGGAACACACCTGTACACCTCACAGGAGAGCGGATACGTAGTGATAGAGTGGGGCTCGTACGCAGAAAACTTGGCGGTATAAAGCGCTCGCCTGATGGTCAAGTTTCTATTATTCCTATAATTCAAGAAGTTATGATGTTTGTTTACAGTTTCCTAAATATGAATTTAATTGTGGTCCGAACAGCGAGCCGTAAACCAAATTAGATGTCCATATTGCATCATTTCTTTGCTCTCCACCTCTAGCTGCAATTAGGTCTCATATTTTACCCGGCCTTCTCTTCCTTCAATTTTTCTTCTTCTCGTTCCCTATCTCTTCCTGTTTATTCTCCCCAGGCCTCACGACGTTGTAAGATGGGAGTCATCAATTACACACGAATGACACTTCTCTCCCCAATCCCTCACACACACGCGGCGCGGCGGGCGCGCCAAAGAAAAAACTTCCTTGGTTGTTAGCTTTTTTGTTGGCAAACATCCCATTCCTTCTTCTGGGGGAAGCGAGTGGAATCAATGGACGACGGTAACTACTACAACAACAAACAACACAACAGAAACAGTCAACAGCTACTGGAGTAGTACTATGTTACACATTTCTGTAAGCTAAATCTTGGGTATTAATCAGAGCACGCGTATACATAAGGTGCTGCCTTATACATCAATTAATTTTTGTATGTTTGTCCTCTTATGGGCTACTCAACCGTTTAACCAACCACATCGAAATTATGTATTTTTACTTTCTCTACTACGTATAGTAAAGTAGAGGAAGTATTGTATTCCACCCAAAAATTTGATGTCGAGATTTCACCGGAAATATATATTTTGAGGTCCCCTGAATAAAAAAAATGCATTTTTAGAAAAAGGTCCCTGTTTATATGTTTGTGAGTCTGTCAGCCTGTGGACAACATAACTCAAAAACTAAAATTGGTTAAAAACCACAGTTGATATTTATCTTTAATATCTTTCAAGGATGCGACATGAAGATTTTGAAGAAAATTGTTCTACCCTAAACTAGCCTTTACAAGGAAAATTGTTCGAAAATTTTGATTTTGTTTAAAATGACTAACGATATTGATTAAAATACCATATGTTTGAGATATTTCTATGATAAATGAAATATATATTTTGAATTCTCTGGCTATAGCCCATGAAGTCCTATTTACTCTGGATGCCTTTTGTATAACTGGTAAACTGTAAGAGATAAACCAAATCTTACTAAAACACAATTTATGTCTGAATATGAACCATTTCGGAGATAGTCCTCGTTATTTTTGTAAGTTTTGGAGAACTCATACTTCTGTCAAATGGAACAACGTTATTCATTTTGTATGTGCAAAGAGAACGAAATTTGAAAGCTTTAAAAGATTTGACGATCACTCAAAGCCTACTGTATTCACATATTCCCGCTGCATGTGCCAGAAGACGAGCAATAAGATGATTTCTGCACATGTTTATCTCAACTATCACGAAGAAGATAGAATAATGTTTTGTAATAATGTTTTTGTAATGTACAAGAACAGAGAAAGTCATGCGAGTGCAACATATCAGATTTTTTCATGGAGGTTTGTATGCTAACCATTTTAGTATACAACGTAACATTCCATTCACATGGCTTTTTCCACTAGCTTCTCCTGTTACGTAATAAATTCACATACCCTACTTGCCCTTCAACATAGAATTCATACAATTTTCAATGACTGAAATAGAAATGCCATTAATTACATTCACATGGTTTTTTCTACTCATTCTTATTTTACAAAGCATTTACACGGCTGTCTTAACTCTTCAGGGTAAGATGCCAAGCGCAGTACTTATCTTCAATGCCTTCTAGACCACGGCCTACAGGTCCGGAAGAGATAAACCTAGTCAGGACGCCGGCCGTGAAAGCCTAAGTTTATATAATTCAAATTAAGCTATATGAAGTTGGTTGTACACACAATGCGAAAAACGAAGCACTACTGTTTGTATCAGTTTTTGCTACTGGTGAACCCACACGGGGAACATAAGGTATTAATTTATCCTAGATTTTCAACTTGGGAAAACTTGAAGATGCAACAAAGAATGTTTTGAAATGACTAATGCAATAGAAAATTTTATTTAAAATAAATAGTATAATTTTGTATTACTTTTACGATTTCTAAAATCTCTGTTTCTTTACGCTTTTGTCACAATCTGTAAACATTTGAAAAAAGTAGTTCCTACCTTTTGACGCTTATAGAAAGCTACTTGTGTTGCAAAGAGTTAGTCTGTTCATTTGGTATATAACTGTTCTTATTACCTAACACAAAATCAATTGTAAGTAAATACATTTATCGTAACCAAGATGGACAGAGGATGAATTTATATAGGAAAAGAATATTAACTAAAAAGGGCCTGTGAAATTCCTAATCTCAGTCTTTCTTTCCAACACATAGAAGGTAGTTATGGTTTGTTTTGGTGTGTAATCTTCTACTAGCATCTAATAATCCTCGACTATCAATTTTATTTCACAAAAATGTTATGTGAACAAAGGCAAAAAATTTCGCTTCCTGTTTCAACTTGGGTCAAAAAATTTCAAAGCTAGTTTGTGAGGCATAGAGATCCCAAGCAAATTTTGAAGCTACAACATACGTGTAACACATATACACTCCATATTTTATATGACGGTTTACATCATGGAAAAAAGACAAAACCCAACAGGACGAAAAAGAAGAAAAAATTCCCATTAATTATTTTATATCACACTGAAGCGTCATGTAGGCTGTTTTTTATGCTGACGATACTTTATTTAATTCTTGAAAAATTAAAAAATAATTGAACAAATTATTAAGTAAATATGAATGCTAATTAAATTTAAACAAGTTTATACTCATAGAAAAGAATTAATTATGACAATTCGAATGACGTAACATTCACTTCCTAGCAAGCAAAAATAAAATTATCCCGATAACTCAGAGCGAAATTACAGCGTATTTTTCATTTATTTTAATCCCATATACACTCGCACTGTTTTGTAAAAAAGAAAGAAAAAGGAAGCAGGGAATTTACGTGCTAATAATGTGGTCTTATAATTATAACAGTACGGATATTTTTACTTCTGAGCTATTACCGCATCAGAAAATGAGGCTTAGAAGAGAAACTATTTTACCCATATTCTTATGAAATCATAATGTTAATAATATCTTTACTTCTGTCAAGGGTATATGAAGCAACTAAGATATTTAAACAGCACATAGACGATGAAATCTGTTGTTTTTTATAAGCAAAATCTAATCCGAAATATTTAAAGTGGAAGTTCTGAAGGCTTAACGCCGTTATCAGGGCAGACACCCCAGATACATTACTGATGTAAGTTTGAACTATACTTCAATATAATAATAATTTTAATAATTAGTAATATTATAAAGCTATATCTGGGACTCCTAATATGAATGGTACTAATTAATTTCCAAACCCACCAATTATAATTGGTATTTATTATTATGATGAAAATTATAATGAAGGCATGGGAAATTGAAATAACATTGTACATTAGATCATTTCCAATAAGAGATAATAATAATAATAATAATAATAATAATAATAATAATAATAATAATAATAATAATAATAATAATAATAATAATAATAATAATAATAATAATAATAATAATAATAATAATAATAATAATAATAATAATAATAACAATAATAACAATAATAACAATAATAACAATAATAACAATAATAACAATAATAACAATAATAACAATAATAATAATAATAATAATAATAATAATAATAATAATAATAATAATAATAATAATAATAATAATAATAATAATAATAATAATAATAATAATAATAATAATAATAATAATAATAATAATAATAATAATAATAATAATAATAATAATAATCGTGTATTCTATATTCTTTTAATTATACTTATGTTTATTGCACCTTCGTGTGATCTCAAAATTTCGTTTTATGCTCTAAAAACAGTACGAGGGTAATATACGAGGTTACGACCTGCTTGACTGTAATATGATTAGAGAAAACATTTAATTAAAAATCACCTCACTTAAAAAAGTAATCTTACATTACTTCTTCACAACATTCTCTGTTGCAGTTGACTACCGCCAATGCAATAACCAATATGTTCGAACACAATCTTTCAGGTAAGAAAAGAGAAATGTTTAAGTAAACAGATCTGTAACTCGTCGATGCTTTTACGTCTATGGTGTACCATTTTGTTACATAATCTGTAACTGTAAGATATTTACACTACTCTCTCACATTTCCTTCCTTCACTATCGTATTGGCATACGCTTCCTTTAGTTGCCAGTAAATTTCTACAGGTGTCAACATCCGAGCAATTAAAAAATTTGACACCTCTCACCTCATAGTCGGTGGTCCTTTGTATCATACAATTTATTTTCAACAATCATAGAAAGCAGTCTAAAACTCATACATCACACACAAAGGATATCCAGAAAACCATTCGAGCTTAAAGAGAAGCCCGGCTGCGATCTGGGCAGCGGAAATGCGTAAACGGTCGTTACTTCCTGGATAACTCTCGTATATTCTGTCACATGTTGCAGTAATTTCATTTCTGTAGATTTCTAAATTTTAATTTGCAAGATATAGGTATAGATAGGTATATGTGATACAATAGAGGAGGCATATCTGGCACTTAGACCTACACAGATCCATTCTATTATTGGAAATAATTAGTAGATAAAGCAATGATAAAACAGATCAGGAAGAAATTCTTGTATCTTGACCATGTTTGATGGCTCCACGCTAACGTGTTAGCTTCCAGATACATTTAGGTTGGGTCCACCACTCGTTTTAATGTTTCCTGCGATCGGTAGACGATTCTGTAGTGGTTTTCTTATACTACGATTTTCCAGTTAATCATTTCCTGTCTCAAAGATTTCCTTGAGTCTGTTTCACCTCATCTGCTTAAGGGTTCTAGGAGCAGCTGAGTGTGTTGCGACAGGAGGCAGCATTTGCGCTATGAAAGATCCCTCCCTGGTTCTTGGCAGGAATGTTGGGTCCCCTTCAGTCCTAGGAGTTCCTCAGTTATTCCAGATCCAGGTGGCTGCAGTAGGGTTAGCCAGTGCCGCCATTGAGTAATGTTGGGACCCGTCCTTGCTGGCGCACATCGTTGACCGGATTTGATCGCCCTTTGGGTCTACTCTTCATCCCAGGATTCACATTGGAAGCACAAGGCGCCCACTATAGCTGTACTTCGGGTACTGACTTTCTAACTCCTGTCTCTTACGAATGCAATGTTTTTTCTGGATTCTCCCCGTCTCAAAAACCCCTTTGCATGCCACAGAATGACGAATTAACTGACGAAGAGTAGCAGGTGTACACGTTTAACGAAAGAATAGGCCAACAGCACGGCCTCACATGGTTTGGACCACCAGGTGGGATGAAAATTACAACCACAGTCGTATGCCAGTTTTAAATTCAATCGCAACGCACTTCGCGCCCGTTACTAGATTATGCTAAGAAACTTGGTGTGGAAACATAAAGAGCTAAGCCACACAGTAATTATGACTCTAGTTGTGCAATAAACAAACTAGACTTCTACTCCAGCAGAGTTGTCCGCATCGTGATTTACAAGGTCTTGATTCACTTTAGTAGGAGCGGACTGAAAGCAGAGAAGACGGGACAAATCCGTTGGCAAGTTTATACTTTAAATACGAGTATACTCTTTGCTTAGCTATAATTAAATTCTATAAGTAGCTATATGAACAACGAATGATTCCAAATTCAGTAAACCCAAAATTAAAACTGAACATAGCAGTTTCCTCCAATTTCTCTATTCTTCCCGTCTTTTCCTCTCTTCACTCTCACTAGCCCATCTCCTCTCATTCTACATTCCTTTCTTCTTTCCACTCACTCTCCCATTCACGATTCTCAACACTTTCTACTTTCTGTACAAGTTTGTAATATGTCATATGATGTGTTGATGCGTGTGCCGCTGAGCACCTTAACTTCAAAATGAATTTCAAATAAATACCAAACTTGATATTTAAGTTCATCTCCCACAGATGCGACATGAAAATTTCCAAAATATCGTCTGTTCCAAACTATTTCATAGAAATGTTTAGAAATTGTTGGTTTTCTTAAAGGAGCTCTAATGGTTGTGATTAAAATATATATCTAAAATAAATATAAATTATATCTTAAATTTTCTGGGAATAGTGTGAAGTTCTCCTTCACTGGAAAGAATTTTATATAATTTCGTACTGAGAGTAAACCATGACAAACGTTTTCTACATAAAAATCCACAATTTATTACACATAACTTTTTCTGTAGCATTAGCCACATCCAAAATATCCGTTGCTATTGATTCGACTTTAAATGCTGTCCCTATTCAGTTGTTTCTTACGATGTCATGAAATGCAATTTCAAAGCCAGCATGTAATTATTCTATTTTCTGCATTCTCCTTCTGTCTAGAACCAAATCCATAAAGCAATTTTTTTTGTACGGTTCATTTCAATTAACATAAAGTACACAGAAAAATAAGCTTACACACAGACACACAAATATATATAATTTATTAAAATTATCTGTCCTCCATTGAGGTTGACATGCATCGAATACATTGAACAGAAACAAACAAGTTTAACAATTAATCTCAAAACCTAAAAAATGCACGTAAATTACAGACAATAATGATAGTAATGATAACAATAATAATAATAATAATAATAATAATAATAATAATAATAATAATAATAATAATAATAATAATAATAATAATAATAATAATAATAATAATAATAATAATAATAATAATAATAATAATAATAATAATAATAATAATAATAATAATAATAATAATAATAATAATAATAATAATAATAATAATAATAATAATAATAATAATAACAGTAATAATAACAATAACAATAATTAATAATAATAATAATAATAATAATAATAATAATAATAATAATAATAATAATAATAATAATAATAATAATAATAATAATAATAATAATAATAATAATAATAATAATAATAATAATAATAATAATAATAATAATAATAATAATAATAATAATAATAATAATAATAATAATAATAATAATAAAGAATATAATAATAGCAAAAATATAGTTTCTCTAAATATAATTATACCATGTTTATAGTTGGCAGTACCTACTATTAAAAAATAAACTATAGAAGATTAAGAAAATCATGTGACCGTAACACATATGATGTTTATTTATGTAAACCAGTCTGGAATCTGCCATTAAGAAAGTGTGAAAGTCATTATCATTAACTGATCAGTTAAAGAGAAAATCAGGCAAACCGATCTATTTCATTATTCACATATTTTACAGTATTTGCCTTCCCTCCGCTAATTCTTTGTCATATCAATGTTTATTTGAAACAGTTTCTTCATTAAAATGCACAGCAAATCATTACAAATTACCGTGGCTTTTAATACCTGATTCAACATGTTAATGTAGTCAGATTGCAGAAAAAAAGCGATTAAAATTATTTCACTCGCGATAAAAAAGGACTAATTAATGAGCTACAAATAACGATACGTTTTGTTACGATTATCTGTACATTGGTTTTGGTGATGTATACAGTTTAAATTGCTCGTGTTCACATAAGTGGTGCAGGAAAAATAACAGAAAATCGCTGTGTTTAAGTGAGGACAAGAATTTCACTGACAGATACCTACTGCCGGAAATGAGCAAGGGTAGACTGGGGGAGAACCTAAGCTAAAGTAACATTAAAAACATGGGAAGGGGGGAAATATTGGGTTAAATACGAACGAGAGGCAAGGAAAATGTGGTAGAAAAGTAGAAACAGGAGAAAAGGCTCACATAGATCCTCTACGCACTTCACATTTCCTTGTAATGCATAAGAAATCATTGAGCACGGCCCTTTTACATAACACGATGTAAATTTTAATCCATTTCTTTGAAGTCGGAAAAAAATAGTACATTATTCTTTGTACACGGCTTTAATTATACATTTGGAAAGACTGCTAGCTTAAAATGAGAGAAAATAAGTACCCTACTTCAGAAAACTGCTATATGCAGCTACCGTGTAATATGCTCTTAAAAGTACAAGTCTGCTTAGTTGGTAAAACACCTGCCTGCTTCTGAGAAGTCCCCGTTTCGATTCCCGATTAGGAGTGGAAGTATTTCTCTAGCCAACATCATTGTCTATGCTCACCAAGCGAGGTGACGCCGCTGAAATGTGCGACTCGCATTCGGAGGTCCCGGGTTTGATCTCCGGCAACCATGCACAGTGATTTGCGTTTTTCCATGGTTTCCCCTTGTCATTTAGGCGAATGCTGGGATACTCCATTTCATACCAGTTTCTTTTCCATCATTTCCCTTCGCTATATTTCCTCCAGGTGTGCTTTCAGGCGCACTTTGCTGTTTAGCAGTGGCGGATGCTTGCGCATTGTAACTGCTGTTCTCGGCGCTAGGTGGCGTTGGGAGGACACTGTTCTCCTCCGGATGAGAACGCTTGTGCGATATCGGACCTGCAGGGTCTGTCCACGGGACCTAACACCGGGATAAAGATATCTCAGCACTTGTCAGGGACTTCCGCGCGTCTCTGTGGCCAGTATGGCTGTGGCCCTGCGGTTCCCTCACTTCATTCTTGTCTTCTGTGGAGTGTTAGCAACAATAGATTTGTGTAAGTCGCAGAGCGCGAGGTGTCACCCTTCGTGAATGAGAACATTAATGTATCAATGATCCAATTACAAAACAAAAAAACAAAAAAACAGAAGAAAAAGCCTGCCACTGAAGTTAAAATTAAAATGTGATAATAAAGAAATTTAAGAAGTAAAAAACAGAACTTCAGAAAGTTTGTAATGCACAAAGAAGTAAAAGAAAACAAGAGGAAAAACACACACAGTGTGTTTGAATAATACGTGTATGTCTACATAAATCTGCACATATCTCACATAAAACCTTAATCGTCCATTGACATCAGAGAAATCGGCATAGCAGCTAACTACGACCTACCAAATTATTAAGACTATTTACCTAAGCATATTAACATTTTATACTTCTTGATGTATTATACAATTGACCGTTTTCTGGTCAAATTATACTTAAACAGAAATTTCTTAAGGTCAGGGACTTAGTTTATAATCCTGAGTAGCCTTGCTATGGACAGAGAATCAAAGGTTCTTCGAAGAAGCCGTTTTTGCCTATTCGTTCTATTGCAAAGGTGAGCAAATGACTTGCTGTTACGTTAATTTTCAACCCATTTTTATTTCAGAGTCGCCCCGATCGATCTGTGCGGACCAATTAATGGAGTTGTCAGATATGTGATACTTTTTTATCGGCATTATGCAAATTGTCTTGTTTATTGTCCGCGTCATTTCCTGCTATGAAATTTTTATTTTAACAGGCAATTGAAGTTTGAACTAAAGCGTGCACTCTTGGGGTATTCTCAACAGAAGAATTTCATGTCTTTTAGCGTATCTTTCCATTTGCTGATAGTGGAGATATATTTAAATTAGATAGTACGTATCCGCAGAAGTGTGAAACGATAAATAGATCACTAGCAAACAAAACCAGGAAATTTACAAAAATAAAATTGTATAAAGTAATGGCAACACCATTGCGGAACTGAGACCTGGACATTAACTAAGAATGACGAAACAAGGGTACACTCCACAGAAGTGAAATTCTAAGGAAAGTATGCTGAGTGCACTGAGGGACCAAATAAAGAATTCGGAAATAAGACAGGAATAGTATGAATGAAAGAATAGAGGAAGGTAAAACGAAGTGGAGGAAGCATTTAGGAAGAATGGGAACAGAAAGAATAGTTAGACAGGTAACAGACTATAGACCAGGGCTAACGAACGATATTCCACAACCAGAGTAGCATGGTTTAGCAAGAGCCAGTTTTGTGCTTTGTTTCCCTCCGCTTTTCTGCTTTCGTGGTAATGAAGAGAGGGGAAGTTTTCACACCTAATGAGTAATGTTCGTCAGCCCTGCTATACACCTAAAGAAAGGAGAGATACAGCAAGACCAAGGAAAAGATAGTATGTGACCTTCTGATCTTAAATTAATGTATTAGAATTGTGGTTCATAATTTAAATGCAACTCATATATTAAAATTGAAGCGTGGAAGTTTCACTCAAGACCATGAAACGAGCAATTTGATTCGCCGTCAATCTACTGTTGAATTTCCCCTGACGAGGTAGTTGGCTGAAGCTAAAACGACTTTGGCCTAAGATTGTATTTAGGGTGGCTTTCGAGCTGTCGTTTACAGCGAGAGCAGTATAAGAATAGGTAAATCCCTAATATCAAAGAGGGTGAAAGGCGCCATTTAGCGATTCGCTCTTATAAACACAACGCTGATTCTCAAAACTTAATTAATCAAAAATTAAAATTGGACTAAAACAGATTCTACTTCTGAAAAGTACAACACCTGGAATAGACACTTATGTTTAAATCTTTTGGCAAATTTTTGTTTCATTTCTTGTTAATTTTTTAAACTCTTCTTAGTTCATCAGAAGGGAAAGGAGAAAAGTGAAATGTTATATTGTTTCATTAATTAGAGTATAATTAAAAGTAAAGAAGGGCTTTGGAAAATAACATATGGAAACATTGAAAATTATTAAATTAAGACGAAAACATTTTCTGTGTGATTCGCACAAATAGGTGATTGTGGTAAGTTCCGTTCTCAAGGAGAATGTAAAAACTAAACGGCGAGAAGACACGGAGTGCGTGCAACCATAATGTAAACAATGCATCCGCGCATTACCTAATTAGAAAGTGAACTAAAAAAACAGTTTCATGTGTTTTCTATATTAGTGAGTATTATTTCGCAGCTGATATCTCTCAGCTGCCTTTAATTGCCATCCCCCTGAAGAATCGCATTTCGATTGCAGCCACTGAAGTAGGCCGAGGCATTCAGTTGACGAGAAAAAAAGGTAAATATTTTTCACTCAGAGAGTTATTAACAACACAAACATTTCCACATCACACTTTGATAGAATCACCACAACCACATTAAAACCGTCCCAAATGGTGCCCCAACGTGACGCAATCTTGCATAAAAACCGTACTCTTTCTCAGCTACCGAAGTTCTTTAACGAAATCCTCGTTTGAAACGAATTGAATGTTAGTACCATTAATATCATTTGGCAAATTCTTTTTATTGTTTTTCTTTTTCTTCTAGCTTAATTTTTTTCAATGTAAGTTATTTTATTATTTTACGTTTTCTATATATAAACAGTCAACAAGAATGTATAGGGATATTTTTAGACCTGGGCAATGGCTGGAAGTTGCGCAGTGGTTAATAGTCGAGTTCACTTTTGTATGTGTAAGGCCAGGGGAGGAGGTATCAGTTTAATATCTCTCCGGCTTCTGTATAGTAGACATCGCTCTTTCTCGTGGTTTTTTCCAAGTAGTTACGCGACTGCTGGAGTAGATCATATTCTAATTGAATTGAGATAACTAATTGGGAAGTTTATCTCGATCTAATAATGCAGTCAGAATAGTGGGCTTTGGTGATAAAACCTGGAAGAATAAACCCTCAAGAGAGAAAGTTAGTACTTAAAAAACAACAATAGACCAATATTGATTCATGCCTTCGAGACTGAAGCTCATGCGACAAAACTGAACCAAATCATACAAGCATACGAGTATCCTATGAGATTATATTAAAACAAGGAGAGAAAAAACAACTGATGACTTTCTCTTTACATGACTTTCTCTACTCGTGTACAACTATTCGTACAAACACTTATTCCTCGATCTACTTCATGTTAAACATTTACAGAAAGTATCTTATTGCTAATTTTCTTGTAGATACAATGAGAAAACAGCAGGCTTAAGCGGTAGTCAAATATTTTAAGTGCTGTTCGCTATGTATTGTTTTGACATTCCGTTCTCTTTGCATGGCCAAAGAGAAACTTCTGTTCAAACATTGCTGTGCGGAAGGAGCGGCCGGGTATGTTTAATCTGAAATGTTAGGGACCCAGCTGCGCTGCGCCTGCCGCCTCGTGTTTTCCTCCCGGAGGTTTAATAAGCGCAATAGGTCCAGCCTTTGCTGCGGCGTTGAAATTCTAGTCCGTTTGTTTTCCCGATGCTTATTCCTAATAACAAACAAGAAGAGAGCACTGGGAGTATTTAAAATGATAATCTACAGCAAGTGGAACTCAAAACCAGTGAGCAAGTTAGTTTCAGAGTTTGTTTAAAATCGTACCTACAGGAGATTTTGTAAATTTAACAAGTTTCGGAACTTCCATAAGGACATTTTACAGTCTTTTACGCTCTGTAACTCCCAGTTCGAAACATTCCCATGTTTGTATGTTTTAAACACTTGGATTAATTAGAACAGTATTTTTTGCTGCTTTGTTTTGTGTAAATTTGTCGAAAGACACATGCAACACTTGCCTCTATCGCTTCAATTTATGTTAGCAGCTTCATTCAACGGCGCCGATAAATTCTATTATCTGGTTCAGCTATTGGCTCCAATTTATTCAGGCAGCAGGTGTTCCTTTTAAAATCACGTACTATGTTAGAACCAACATTTTGCTAATCAAGCAAGTCTCCCCTTTTTAAATCGGAATCTGGGATTGGTAATTTATGTTCCGCCTACGCTACATCGTTTGCAGTACTGCCAACTGGTCGAGTCTGTTAATGATAGCAATGGACAACAAAATACACGCAAATGTCGAACTATCTGGTATTGTTTTCTTGCATTTTTACTTTCTCTACTGCGTATAGTAACTAGAGCAAGTATTGTACTCCACCCAAAAATTAGATGTCGAGATTGCACCGGAAATACATTTTTAGGCCCCCTGAATCCAAAAAAGGTATTTTTAGAAAAACGTTCGTGTGTCTATGTCTGTGTATGTGTGTCTTGTGTGTGTCTGTGTGTGTGTATGTGTCTGTGTCTGACAGAAGACTGTGGAGCATAACTCAAAAACGAAAACTCGTTTAAAAACCAAAGTTGGTATCACATCCTTGTCTTTCAAGGATGTGACACAAAGATTTTGAAGAAAATTCCTCCATCCTAAACTACCCTTTACATGGAAGATGTTTGGAAAATTTTTATTTTCTCAAAAATGGCTCCAATGATTTTGATTAAAATGCTATATGTTTAAGATATTTTATGACAAATTAAATGTATAGGCTACATCCCACGTAGTCCTGTTTACTGTTAATCACTTTTGAATAACTCATAAACAGTAAGAGATGGACCAAGTTTTACTGTACAAACATGTAAATTTCGTTAAAACACACAATGCTTTTTTTGTGGAGTGAACCATTTGGAAGATATTCCTTGCTATTAGTGTGACTTTTGGAATACTTTAACTTTCGTGAAATGGAAGATCGTTGTTAATTTTTAATATCTTAGCCTGCAAAGAGAACGGAATCTCAAAGCTTTAAAGGGTGCGACTATCACCTAAAGCCTAGTGTATGCCCATATTCCCCTTGCATCTACAAGTAAATAAGCAATAAGGTAACATCTGTAAATGTTTATCTCAACTATCACGAAGATGATGTAGGAATAAGAGTTTGTGAGAATAGTTAATACAAGAGTAGAAAAAGTAATATGAGTGCAACACATCAGATTTTTAACATGTCTGAGTGTGAACGCCAAAGTTATTATTATTATTATTATTATTATTATTATTATTATTATTATTATTATTATTATTATTATTATTATTATTATTATTATTATTATTATTATTATTATTATTATTATTATTATTATTATTATTATTATTATTATTATTATTATTATTATTATTATTATTATTATTATTATTATTATTATTATTATTATTATTATTATTATTATTATTATTATTATTATTATTATTATTATTATTATTATTATTACCTATTGTTATTATAGTTACTGTTACTATTGTTATTGCTGTTGTTATTATTATTATTATTATTATTATTATTATTATTATTATTATTATTATTATTATTATTATTATTATTATTATTATTATTATTATTATTATTATTATTATTATTATTATTATTATTATTATTATTATTATTATTATTATTATTATTATTATTATTATTATTATATTTTATAATCTTCCATTACAGCTGATTAGAAGGTTGCGTAGTAAACCGATGTTACTAAGAGAAAGCTGCATTTTCTTATATACTTTTATGAGTAGAAGACAATGTCATATATTATTAAGTTATAACAACATATAAACCAGGATTTATACTCCATTTTGATTCTCAGTGAATGAGTGAGTGGGTAAGTGGACAGATAGATCATTTGGACCCAAAGTGGACATGTTTAAAGGCTAAAACACTCACAAGTTAGGTACTTAAAAGGCGAAAGCTAAAACAAGAATGTAAAACGGTAAACATTTAAAATGTTAAAAATTAAATGTTAAAATAGTTAAAACGTGGAAAAGTAAGTGGTAAAACAGTAAAAAGATTAAAACGTTAAAAATCAACGGTAAAACAGTACAAAGGACAATTCATACATTAAAATCAGAAAAGTAAATGCCCAAGAATAAAACACAAGTTAAACTTATTTGGCGAACCTTTTGGAAATATGCAATAGGGTCAGAGTTATTTTACATTGAAGAAAAGTGCAATGTTACGTGATGTTTTGAAAACCGACAATAATAATATTTTCTGGGGTGACAATAGAATTAAAAGGTAAGTGTAACTTAAGGTACAAAAGCCTGTGGCTCTTTCTTATTTGCTGGTTTATAACCATGCTGCTTTTATAAAACTGATTTACTCGTAGAAATGAAAATTGTTATAACTTCTACACATTCAACCTATCAGAATTTGTACCTAAACATGTCAGGAATATTATACTTACAAACATTTTGTAGTTAATGTTTTAAGCATTTTAATAGTAATAAGGACATTTCGATTGTTTTTCTGTTATTTTTATCTTGCAAAACAACATAAACATTGGGAATAATGACTTAGGTATTATATGGTCATTTTCTAAGGTATGTTTATTTACCAATTTTTATAACAATGTCTTTGGCCATTCTTGGGTTAAAATAACTCTACAATTAATTACATATTTTATTTACACATAGCTAATATATTAACTGATGCTTTAAAGTTCTATTTCTTCTTTCGGATGACCCCTTATGTACTTTAGGATGAACTATTCATTGAAAACCCTATATCTTCTTTGCAAGTGCATTCTATTTATGTTAGGGTTACTAGATGATTAAGGAGTTGCCCCTAACTTGTGTATAATATCGTTATATAAAATAACTATTGTCTCAAATTGTAGGGTCTCTGTCGTAATATTCATAAATTACGCTAAACACTGCAAAGGTTGATAACAGAAATAAAAACAGAAGTGACATAAATACATTTGCTTCACGTTGGATGATTTCTCTCTCTCTCTCTCTCTCTCTCTCTCTCTCTCTCTCTTTTTTTTTTTTTTTAAATTTGGCTGTATCTTGTTTAGTGTGGCCTAATCTGTGTGGCTATTAAATCAAATAAGTTACACTATTTTAGGTTTTTATAACACATAACTTCAAAAATTTAGACGCTGTATTCTTGGACGAGAGAAAGTCTTATCTTAGGCGCTCAATACCAATATTAGTATTTATTTGGTTAAGTTATTTACACTTCGGGGCCTTATAGGAGTGATTCTGGCCACTTGTTCCCCAGGCTGCCGATAAAAATATTAAATTAGTATTTGAACTTCTTAAATTCTAAAATCTACCTCATTTTTTCCTTTTTCACATAATATTCTGATCTTCTTTTTAACCAACTAATTCGATTTCCTTTTTACAGTCCACAAAAATTCTCCTAAATCCCTTACTTGAGACAGGTTTAAAAGCATGTTATTTATTTTTAACAATGGGCCACTTCTCTGTAACAAATGTTCTCCCTCATTCTTTGTTCCTTTACATAGCAACAAAATGAGCACCCCATCTTCGATTTCTTCACATTACGGACATACTCCTTGTATCACATTACCTCAGAATTCCCTAAGTTTCCATATTTGTAATCTAAAGCATGATATAATTTCTCTTTCCCTTTTATTACAAACTTCCTTATACTTTCCTTTTCCTGATTTCCTCTTTATCATTTTATAAAAAGCTAATGATCTCATTTCATTAATTCCTGCCCCCAAACTTTATTTCTATCCTAGTATCCTTCCCTGGCAATTTTCCAAAATTCTTGTACCATTGCATCCTCTTTGCTCCCACATGTCCCCTGGCCCAACTGCTATAAGAGTTCAAATGCTTTTCTTGGTATACCTACTTCAAAATGTCATCATCTGAGAACTGACATAAACTGTACGAATATTTCAATACTCTTTCCATTCTCTCACGCTAAATTGTCCCATTTTTAATAATGACCCTACATTAGATGTATTCTGGAGCAGCTCCAAAATTAACTTACAAAATGCCTTTACGATAGTATCTATTTTCTCGCAACCTTCTTCAACTCCCCACACATCCATCTTGATTCTACAAATGCTGTGTACAGTTCAGACTGTCAGGAGACGTTATCCTCAAATCCATCAACAACAGATGGTTTCGTATGCAATAGAAAACCTTCCCATAAGCAATTAGTTGTAGCTTACACCAGATGAGGAAAGTAAACGAAAAGATAGAATCATAAGTACAGACAAATTGCAAAAGCTGACACGCGCACAGAATGTTACGTGATTTGACTACCACTGAGCAGGTCCCAGACACGCCTCGCGGTAGTGTAATCAAGGTTCTTAAACATATGCTTATGGTATTTTTGATGTATAGTGGAGTCCAAGAACCCGTGTTAACCTTTCATTAAAAAATGAGGAATCAAACCGCATCATAACGAAATCTATTCATTTGCATTTGTGCAGGTAATGCTGTTGCGTCAATCTCGCTAACTACCGCTAACCTTTAAAGGAAGCGTCTCTCGACGTGCATTATTCAATTGACGAGTAAACAATAAATAACATAATGCCTGTCAAAATGCGCGACTTTCAGGATCTAAGAGCTGATTATATTGCTAATTTCACGCTGAACTGAAAACAATGACAGGTGCAAAGAGTCAAAACAATTTTATGAACACCATCCTTACGAACTCTCCTTTCTCTCCTACAGTAATGTTATTAGAGGAAGTAACGTATGCCACCGAAAACTTCGAGAACAAATTTCACCAGAAATACATGTTTTGATTTCCTGAATAAAAAATGCATTTTGGAGAAATATGTGTTTGTATGTGTGTGTGTGTGTGTGTGTGTGTGTGTTTGTGCGCGCGCGCATGCCTATGTTTCTATGTGAACAGAATAACTAAAAAACGAAAATTGCACTAGGTATTTATGTTCATGGGCTTCTAAAGGCGCGACACGACTATTTTCAGGCAGAGAGAGAACGCTTCCCCTACCCGAAATTACCCTTCATAAGGAACATTTTTTCCAAATTTATTTTCTTAAAAATGGCTCTAACGATTACAGCATATGTTTAAGAGACTATGATGATAAATGAAAGCTATCTGTATCTTAACTTTTGTGGGAATGTCACCAAAGACCCCTTTATTCTATGACGTTGCTATTGTTGATATACCCTAAGAACTTCTACAAAAAATAGATCTCTTTAAAGCTTACAATTTATGTCAAATATATATTCTTTTGTGGGGCAAAAGATTTCCAAGCTATCCCTGGGGATATTTTCCTGAAAATCCTCATGCTACATCTCTAGAAAATGATAAACTTAAATGTCATGTTTGGTATTTAACCGACTTTTCGTTTTTGAGTTATACTATTCACGGACACACAGACACAAAGGCACCACAGGTAATTTTCTAAGAATGCCTTTTTTGGAGTTAGAGAGCCTCAAACACAGTATCCAATTTTTGGAATACGTAGCACAGAAAGCAAAAATAATAGTTGAATGTGTAAAAAGGTCATAACGAACAGGTACAAGTTTATGAAATATTAAAGCTTGTTACTAATTATTATTTGTAACACCACCTCAAAAATCACTTTATTAGCAGTTTTGAAAACATTACACACGCTTCACACATATTCTCATAGGAGCAATAAAGGAATAACGATATTGTAGCTATGAATCCTGTCATTAATCTTTAATAAACACGAAGTTTGACCTAAAATTAAAGTTGTTTTAATTTGGGTAGACTAAGATTTTTTGAGAAAGTTTACATGCTGAGTTGACAGCTGGGATAGGTAAAGAAAATTGTGCAATTTGAATAAATTACTGTTGTTATGAAAAGGCGCTGAGGTATTGAATTGGTAAATCACATACTAAGGCTAACGGTTCTGTCCAGAACCTGATTTTCCCAATAGAACCTGTGTATCACTGACTTAACACCATATAATTTTGTTATTTGTTCAGACAATAGGGAAAGTTACACCTCTGACTCACGGTTGCTTATTTGTATGCAGAGTGTTCTTCAGAAGAAGCGGTGAAAAACCAGAAGTTCAAGAGTGGAAGAACTCCACTTCCGTCCATCGCGTGTTGCAATGTTATTTCATAACCTGAGACACAGATCTTGCGAAAGTTTGAGCAGAAGTGTCCTTTCTTCATATTTTAGGACAACAAGAAAGAACATCAGGAAACTATTATTTATTTATACCAACAAACTTACTGCTGGTGTTTTTAAACACACAAGCCGTGTGTGGGCAATGTATAAGAGGTGGAATCAGGACTGAAAAATGCAATGTCATAGCCGGGATTTGAACTACGGATATTTCGCTTATCGAGCGGCTGCTATAACCACTAAGCAAATCACGGCTATGGCACTGCATTTTTCAGTGCTGATTCTACCTGTTATACACAAGAAAACGTTGCACATTTGCATCTGTGTTTCAGAAGCTAATCGAGACACAGTCTTATAGTCCAACACTGAACACACTCGTGGAGAATGTGTAGGAATAGGCCAACGAGAGGCCTGTCAGATTTACAGAGACCTTCGCGGACGACCTCGAAAGAGTTTCGAAGTTTTTAGCAGAGATAACCACGAGCCTGAGAATTTAAAACTTTAGATATTGAAATTTTATACAACCTTTTCGACCTTCTTATACCTGTGTTTTAATTTTGGCGTTTGCTTCTTTGTTTGATGTATTTATGTACATTTGTTTTTTCCTTTTACTAGCACTTTTATTTTATATTGTAATTATATTATTACCATTTTTACCAGATTCTAAATATCAAGTGTACCAAGTCTAACCAAAAGCATGCCTGAAATATATATTTCTTGATAAACTTCTGCAAAATCAGAAAGAGTTTCGGTGATATGAACACAATATGCAGTAACTCAATTTTAAAACGCTTCAAGCCACAACATTTCCTAATTGAACACAAGTAATTAAAACTGCCATGTTCACATTAAGGTGCCAAAAGTAGATGTATAGTTTGACATCAATATTCAACGAAACACAATTGAAATTACAAAAGTTTATCTCTTTTATAAATTACTCATTGCCTGTATTCGTCCACAAGAACAGTGCTGATTGGTTCCCAATCTCTTTTCCCCCTCTCTCGCTTCATAATGCTAGTATAGAGTTTGATTCTCTTACTTTTAATGCCTGACAAGTTCTGATTTCCTTCCATTGGCACTAACTTTTTATGACAGCTATTTGCTTTAACAACCTAACTCCTGTGTGAATTATTAAACAATAACGCTATTGATTATCTTATGTTGACACCTAACAATTAATTTTTACTCTTATGGCTACTCCGCTCGCGAATTTATTAGTGATTTCAACTGTACTTTTGCATAACATATGATAACTAATCAACATAGCACATCAATATTATACATTGAATACAAAACAATATTCAATTACATAAGTAATGACCTTACTCTTCCGATATAAGACTTTATAGACAGCCCACTTTCTTAGGTCCTTGAACCTCCCAAGAAAAATATAATCGTATGTTTATATGTGGGGAGACAGTAAGAGAGACAGAGAGTGAGTGAGAAAGAAAGAAAGAGAAAGACTGAACAGTATAACTAAAAATGATGAAAAATGGATGAATATTTAAGTAGAACATCTTAATTACTTCACCATATTTTTGAGATATTGCAAACTTTAAAAAAAAATTACACTTATCCTGACTTGCGTATATGCATTGTAAAGTTCTGTTCATTTGAACTGAATTTTGTACAATTTTTCTCCAACACTCATATAATAGGTAGGGAAGATAAATGCATTCCACTCAAAAATTTTATACATTTGATTGTAAATGTATACTTTGGGGTCCGCAGAATGTCATATATAAAAAAACTTTTTAGAAAAATTCCGCCTGTGCGTGTGTTTATATGTGTATGTGAACAATATGATTAAAAAACGAAGATTCGGATAAATATCAAACTTGCTGCTTAAATACAGCTGCTTCCAAGGTGCAACACGATGAATTTTCAGGAAAATGCCCTAACCTAAAAATAACATTTATATTCAAAATATGTATTTATTTCTGAAAAATGGCTCCGATTTTAATTACCGTATCATAAATTTGAGACAACCGCTTGACAAATATGTATATTTTGAATTTTCTGGGAATAGCCTCGCTTTTGCACTACTTTTAAACCACAAGAGATCAAAAAAATCGTACTACACAAAAATGTAGATATCATTAAAGCACAATTTATGTCCTGTAAATTGGAATTAACAATTTCCGAGATATTCCTTGTTACTGAATTTTAAAATATGTGTACTCTTTTGCAAAGGAAACTCGTTATTCTTCCGTCTTTCTGTTTACCCTCGTGGCCATGGAAAGAGCATCGGATTTCATTAATATTTCAATGAATAGTCAATAAACATTCGTTCTAAGAAACTGACTATTGTTTAATACGCTGTATGCTTCAATGAAATATGTAAACGTAGACTGAAATTTTATCTGGATTAACAAGATATAGGTAGAATAATGTCATGTAAATGCAACACATGGGTACTTTTTAAAAAAATTGTAACTGAAGAAATACTAGAAAATGTTTAAGGACGCCGTCGGAAGCTCAGACATGCAGACATAAACTGTATAAACTTGAAAGTGAATAACAATATTCACATATTCCTAAATGGTTGCAGCTGCAGATATGCACAAATATTAGAGGTAAAAATTGCAAACTGCAAGATTAGCATGCATGTGGTACTACTGGTTTCAGTTGTTTAAAACATCTAGATAAATTGATGTTACATGACACTAATTATCCGAATCGCAGATTTCCTTGCAAGTACAATATATTATTTATAGTTTTGACCTCGGTGCAGCTATGAAAATTCTCATTAAATATGAGAAATATGCGACACAGTAAACCGTTAAATGTTTACATAATGTTCTAGTCTTGCAATTGGTGCAGCATTAAGTTGCTGTCGGTCTAGGTGGCTCAGTGGTTAGACGCTGGCCTACTGATCACAAGATCGCGGATTCAAACCTGACCCAGGCTGTTGATTTTTTAGGTGTGTTTAAGAGCGGCTGATTCATATCAGTAGTTTTACTACCATATAATAACTCCTGTGGATCCAAATTCAGCTTTTTCATTTTTTCAATTCCTTGATGACCAGAGACCCATCCACGTGCTGGGATAGTCATTGTAGGATTTGAAGACAGCTGCATATCGATTTTCATTTAAATTGTTGAGACTCAAGTGTCTTTAGCGCAGTTTGACTATCAGAGAGAATTAACAGGTGCTTACCTTTGTAGCCCTTTTCTAATCCTTCTTAACAAACATAAAAAATACTTAAAACACCTTTCAGACTGTCGGAAGTATTTTTTCTCCAATCACAATAATGTTGGAATTCTCGTAGCAGAAAATACTCGTTCACAGTAGCATTGCTGGATCCTTCTCTTTATATAATACACAGCAACTAAACCGATGGATGGAGTTGGGATTTGCACAAATTGCGCAGTTCATTTAGTGGTATAAGCCACATGATGGCACCTTTCAAACAATATGTGAGATTCCTTTTGCTTTATGATGGCATGAGTCAGAACTAGATATCCCAACATTTCATCTTAGAATCTCTAGTGGTTTCATAAAAATTAATTTTGCAAAGGTAATGGAACTACAACGGTTAGTATATTATAAGCAGAAGAAAAATTGAAGAACAAAATCCGATTAATTAGGGGAAAAATGTAGGCTTTTCCTGGCCACTGGTTCAAATCCTTTATACCCGCAAATACCCTCATTTTTTCGTGGTTTCTCTCAGTCCTGAGATTTCACTGCTGAGGCTCCCCCAAAAAAGGAACTTTTAAGAAAAAGGTCCATGTGAGTATTTGTGTATGAAGACAATACTTAAAAAACGAAATTTCGGTTAAAATTGTTAAGCGATAGACGAAAACCTACTTACATAAAACATTGTAGATATATTTAAAACATAAACGTATAAGGTATTTTGGAGATATTTGTTGGCAATGGTTCAAGTTGTGCAATATATTGTGCTTCTTTTTAAGAATTTTCGATATTCTCTTATTTCTCGTGATTGCGTGGAAATAGTATGGCTTTTTATGGCTAGCATATAGTGTGCAGTCTCCAGTTCTTAAGTATTTGACTACCACTGTTTTCCTTGTAGGTATTTATAACGAAATATTTCATGTATCAATAATTAATAAATTTAAAACACAAGAACGAGTAAATCCTAATTACTTAGGATCTGATACATGATAGCCGTAGCAAATCTGACATGTGGTTCCAAACATTGGGCAATGAACAGAAGAGATAAAAAATGGTGGAAACAGCCGAAATAAATTTTTTAAGAAGCATTGCTGCATATACCCATTTGGATCATATAAGGAATGAAACAATCAGAGAACAACTAAAATACATAACTTAAACTATCTATCTATATATAAACAGAATAACTAAAATAGTTGTTGGATATAAACCTGAAATCATAGTGTTGGAAGACCTAAACTCGCTGGAAAGATTATCTTCTCTGAGGAGTTGTTGTTGATGATGATGGTGATGTTAGTATAGCTATTTCTGCAAAGGTTTATCTCAATTTACATGAAGTGTAAAATAATCTTTCTTAAGAATAGTTTATATCATTAATAAGCGACAGAGGGTAGAGAAAGTCACGTGAATTTAATATGTCAGATTTTTCTTTTCTTATTACTATGTGAAATGGTCAACAAACGTTAAACGGTTTTCTCCAGAGCTGAAACGGTGCCAATATTAATTTTTGCCGCTGGGAGGTGATAGTCAGCGTTTGTCGCATTTTGAAATGATCTGTCTGGCTACTATGGTGTCTGCAGTATGCTGGCCAGACGGGCATTAACAGTAACCAAGGCAACGGTTCATACGCTGCATGATCAAAAGAGGTCCGATTTTTTTATCTCGTCTCTTGCACGCACACACACACACACACACACACACATACACATACACACACACACTTTTTCCCTGACCCCGCCGCCCCCTCCTCTGCGCCCACTAGTTTAATTTCGGGCCCCTGGAGCTCTTGGTAATGTCCCTGTAGTCTAGCGGACTTGCAAAGGCAGACAACGTAAAGATTTTTGCTATAAGCTTCTCTTCTCTTCCGCTGCATCTCTCTTTTTCTCTCGTTAGTTTGCTTTTTTACCTCCTTTTTTAGCTTTTAGCGTTTAATATATTTTTAATATATGAAAACGAGCTCTACAGTTACAGAAGGGGGTTATGAAGGGGTAGGTGAAAAGAAGTGAAGTCCACTCTAGGTCTAAAAAAAAAAAAAAAAAAAAAAAAAGGAAGGATATCTTTTTACGTCCCAGCTTTGCAGAACTCCGAAGGATCTCTTTAGTAACACGAAACAAAGAGGAAGCTTGCAACACCCTACACACAGGAGTTCCGCCTTAATAATAAAACAGCAGCACAAGCATCAAATTTGGTATTAGAAAAAAGACAATACAGCAATAAGGAGCTTTGAGAAATTACCAGGACAAACTAGTCTACACTGTCAATAAATAATATACGTTTTAAACTTTACAAAATTACCAAACTTCTTACTATTGTAATCAATAAAGTACACATGGTAAACGTGAGGAAAACGTGAATATTTTAATTGGGAACAAAAATGACATTATAATGGGATCAGGGTTGCCAAGGTTTAAAAGTAAAATTATCGTACCGGCCTCTAAAAATTATAGATTTGGATTCAAAATTATCATACATCATAAACCAAATGCTATAACAATAAACGTATCAGCATAACACTTACGAAAATGTAATAGTATTGATGTTTATGGTATCCACTTATAAGATGGATGACCTCAATCAGTATTACAACTTTAGTACTTATGTTTCTCGCACTATTCATCTGTAAGCCCATCATATTCCTCAACTGTTGCAGTATTATACAAATTTGTTATTGAGATAAACTTTAACATCTCGATGACTTGCTGATTTTTACACACACACGCACACGCACACACACATACATACCAATATTTTGAAAATCTATTTTCGGAATAATAGTTATTCTCATTTCCGGTAAAATCTTGGCTTGTAAATTTTGAGTATAGTGTAACAATTCCTCCACCTACTTCAGGTGATTAATAGAGAAAGTAAAAATCAGTAATAACTTTTAAGGTGCATAGATTAATATCTATATATTTATCATATATATATTTAACATTTATGTAATAAGACAATTTCTGCAAGTGTTCATCCACACTAACATTAAGTTGATAATAGAGTAAGCTTTTGTATTAGTGGTTTGTTAAGAAATGGGCAGAGAAATGAGAAAATGTCTTATCTCTTATGGTTTACCACTTACAAAAATTATTCGAAATGAACAGGATTTAAGAAGTTATACCTAGAAAATTCAAGATTAACATTTAATTTGTCATGGGAATATCTTACACACATGGTAACTCAATTCAAGTTGTTAGAGCCATTCTTAAGAAAAGTAACATTTTTTAAAACTTTTCCGCGTAAAGAGTCATTTGAGATGGGGGGATCTGCTTTTTAATCTTTGTGCCGCATCTGAAGACGCTGAACTTAAATACTAAATTCGGTATTTAACCGAGGTCACGTTTTTGAGTTATAGACAGATGCGTACGCGCACATTATTCTCAAAATGATGTTTTTTATTCAGGGAGTCCCAAAACGTGTATTTCGGTGAAATCTAAGTATCTGATTCTTTGGTGGAATGCAATACTTCCTCTTCTTTCTTTCTTCTTCTTCTTCTTCTTCACTCCATGGCACAGGTAATCAAGTGTTTTCCAAATCCTCCAGTCATCGTTTCCTGGGTCTGCCCATCGAGCTCCAACCTTTAGGATGTTATTTCATTATTTGTTTAGGAAGTCTGCTCTCTGGCATTCTTTCAAGATGTTGCTTCCACTTTTGCTTGAAATCTTTTAGCCTGTCATTTATATTAAAAGTTCCTAATTCTTCTCTTCTACTTTCATTTGTTTTTAGGTCTCTCTTCGTACATCCCTTCACACTTCTTAAGAATTTCATCTCTGAAGCCTGTATTTTACTGTTACTTTTATTGTCATAGTCTCACTGCCATGTGAGGTGCAGCCATAACTTTGTAAAACTCCAGTTTTGCTTTTTACGTATTTTGTTTCTAAATGTCCCATTTATTATTCCAAACACTCTTTGAAAGTTAGATACTTTATTGTCCACGTCATATTCCTTGTCACAACTGACATCAGTTCCTAAGTAATTAAAAAAGCTCACCTTTGTTCTAATGGGTTCTTTCCCAATTAATGTTATAAAGGAAATTTTCATATTATATTGTTCATAAAGTTCATTAAGTTGAAAAACAGATTTTTGCAGGACAGACTCGCTATCTTGCACAACAACCAAATTGTCGTTGTTGTTTGAAATTTTAAAGCCTACATTAACTAGTTACTTCCGTTTCCTCACCAGATGGTCAATATAAATACTAAATGGTGTAAGTAATAAAGTACAACCTTGTCTGACATCCTGATTAGTAAGAATTTTTGCTACTTTCTGTATGTAGTAAATAATAACAGAGAGAATAATTTTTCTACATGACCCTGCAATCTCAGAAAACACAGCAGTCCTTGTTCTTAAGGCAGAAAAGGAAGAAACTAAACCTGTAGCTGAAGACTCTCTAATCCTCTATGGTTAAGAAACAAATTGAGCAGGTTCAACCTCGTACATTATCAGCTGTCCATCTGTACATAGGCACCTACCGGTTCACGCAGCAAGGCCGGACAACCAAATTTGTATCCTTGGCAAGTCATACTCAAGGTTCACACGTGGATAATCTACAACATTGCATATAGCTTGTGAAATTTGCATTTAGTGCCAAATTAAATTCAAATATATTTCACAAGGATCTGTCGTTTTCATGGCAGCTGAATATAAATAGTAAGAGCCCAGTAAATGAATTATCAATTAATGGCCATAAAACAAATGAGGTTTTTATTTCTCTGAAGCTCAAATACTGCATTTCTAACGATTAGAGAAGGGCACCGTTCATCATGTTCCCTTATACTTTCGCGATTTAAATTTGTATGCAGCTATACCGGGCGAAAGGGAACTTATGACATTGCTCCTAATTTTTGCTTCATAAAAGCATTACAAACAAAGATGTCTAATCGCATTTTGTTGTTTCATCAGCCGATTTAAAAAAAAATGGGGTTTGTTCCAAATTGGATGCGTAACTCCACAAGAATGCACGAAGATAATAGTTTGTTACTTGTAAGATGCGTAGAGTAACTTATTTCTGACATAGTTTTGGTAGTAATTACGGGACATCACACAAGGTTTCGAAATAATTAATCACTTAAAACAATTAAAGGAATATTTCGAGAAGCTTTTTCATACGTGAAGTAACTTGGCCACGTTGTGTTGAGGTTGGTCAAGGAATTTTTTGTAGTGTTTAACGCCCGCTTTTACTACATGCGGCACCATAGGCGGTGATACTAATGATACATGGAATGAAGACGGAGCACCGGTGGAATGAAATGGCGGGGGAAACCGGAGAATCCGGAAGAAACCCGCCTCTGCACCGCTTTGTTCTCCATAAATCCCACATGCGGCCGCCTGAGATCTAACGCGGGCCGCTTTGGTGAACGGTCAGTGGTCTAACCGCTTGGCCACGACGCGGCCGTCAACCGGCTTCTGAGTGTGAACAGATCGGTCGCTGCAGGGTTGTGTAATGTTTTGGAAGATAACGATTCTGATCGGCCCATACTCACATAGTAAACACGCCAGGACACGGCATAGTATTTGTTTACGTTCACAAGACACCACGCTGCGGTGTTTATGTAGATACTAAACTAGTGAATATGACACCCACACAATCTGCACTGTTGCCAGCTTGGTTTCGACAAAACTAAAATATCTCCGTAGGGAATGGTTAGAGACAAAAACGTAAGATACAAAATATGTTCCAAATACCGGTTCAAATTAATGTAATGACCTCCCTTCCAGCCTGTCACTATTTTTCCACTACGAAGCACAAAGCAATGCATTTTTAACTTGAATTGCCAACGATTTCCTTTTATGTGTCGCGCAAAAAATAAATTTTCGGTTTACAAATGTTGATGTAAATGTAAATGTTAAATTGAACTGGAGAAGTTTTGTAACTTGTAATGTATGATGCCTGAAGGGCGAGTGTTGTAATTTGCTCGAATTTATATATCAGTTAACAAGTAAGACACTCCACTCAAGTTATTTAGACTAATGTATCTTTCGTTGCTTCGCAAAGGGTGATCATTTGTAATGTTTTACTAATTAAATGCAATTAGTCAGACGTTTGGTTGTGTACTTTATAAAGAAATTGGTTCTGCCGGTTACCCCCAACAGCATGGTCCTTTCCTACAAATTCCTTTGCCCTTTTCACAGTTGTTCCAAGGCCCCACGGTGCACTACCTATAATAATGGTAGAGAAAGTATAATTTTGTTGCAGAAAGGAAGAGATATGGGGAGAGGCCTTTAAAAGCATGAATAAATTCCCTAGCATTAATGAAACATTTTTCATTATGAAAATTAACCGAAACTACAGATAAAATTAAGACAAAATTGTATAGGCATGATTACACATCCACAAAAATTTCAGTTACTAAACAGAAACCACTGAGCTTCGACATAAAATACTCAAAATAAAGCGGAGTATTTTAATGAGGCGACAACAAATAGAGCTCGTTTATCTGCTTGTGTCCTCCCAGTTGTTTTATATATATACATATTCCGTTATAATTAATGCGTTTGCCTAAGGCCGGGAAAATGTTTTAATTGGAAGATAGGTTTTCCAGTAGAGCAGCGCAACGTTCAGTTTTTATTATAATATTATCATTTTTACGGACCCAACGGTCAGATTGGCTTCGCAAATAATGGCATACAAATTAGGTGTATTTTTTTCCCTAACACTTGTTTAATTGAACTGTTGTGCATTGTCAAACCATGCAATGTTTCAAAAGCTGATGTAAATTTTTAGAATGTAATAGGCTATTAACGCAGGCAGCTATATTAGCAAAATCCATCAAGTAATTTATAAAACAGTTTTATTTTATTCTTCTTTTTAATTTAAGGCCAAAGGAAAATGAAGCAAAAATCCACATCAGAGGACAATCCTTTGTTCTTTTATTTTTAAACAGTGTCCTATTAGTCCTGGAGCTTATAGCATTAGACGTAATACTACATGTTATGTAGTGTGAATTTGGCAAAAAAATTAACTTTATTTATTTTTATTGGATTTTATTATGCCGTGACTCCGGCCGCGCCGCATAAAAAACGAGGTCGGGACCGGGCTGTTCCACCCCTTTGGCGCGGAGCGTATCAAAGGCACTAAAGGTCAGGCTGCCTCGCACGACAGTTGAGAACACGTGACAACAATCAGAACGTCAGAACCAAATCAGATCATTCGAGAGGTGACCGGCAGCCGGCCTATTTTTAGAAGTTCGAGAAAATTCCTTGTTGCGTCATCCTCGCTTTATAAAGAGGCGAAGCAACGAGTGGAATGAGTTACAGATAGAAGTCAGTGAGTTCTTAGTGTGTGTGTGTGTGTGTGTGTGTGTGTGTGTGTGTGTGTGTGTGTGTGTGTGTGTGTGTGTGAAGGAAGATAGCGAAGCAGTTATGAGTGTTGAGTGATTGTGTCGTCAGTGTTAAGTGTTTGAGAGATAGAGAAAGTGAAGAGAGAATAAAGGTGTGAGTCAAAGTTACGAAAATAAAACAGTTGTGTTTTCTTTCTTTTGTTGTTGTTGTTTTTTTTTTTTTTTTTTTTTTTTTTTGTATGTTTCATTTATATGCCGCCTTTAACAACGAAGTTCATATTCGTGGCTTTCAACCTCTTGGAACAATCACTCAACAGCAATGGTGCTAATGGTGTTCACCCGCTTAAGGTGGTTTTCAACTTTTGGTCTCTCTTTGTGTTGTTTTTTTTCCTAATTTATTTTTCTAATTTATTTCTAATTTATCTAATTAATTATTATTTAAAGTCAGACACACATTCACACCCCCATTCATACTTCCAATTTTAGGGAGGATGGGAAATAATCTATTGGGAGAAAAATTCACACCCTTCCAGCCGGAAATCGAATCCGGGACTCCTTGCACAGCAAGCAGCTGCGCTGTCAACTGAGCTACGAGACCAGCCAAGTGGTAATATCACGAAAGACTAGACTGGGTTAACATCAGTAAAAGAGAACTGTGTAGTTGCACATTCAGTTTTAGAATAAAATAAAATGAGAAAAACGTAATTGACCTGGACTTCTTTATAAATCTTACTTTCATGCCACAGAATTCCTTTTTAACAGCAATCATGTGAAGTCAAATATGACTTTTAACTGTCCTGTACCATTAACTTTAAATTCCACTTGTTTCTATCATGATGTTTCATTGTTTGTTGCTATTTAAATTCTATATGGACTGAAGTTTCAGGAATTACGAATTTAAAAATTACTCTACGTTGTTAAAAATATATTAAACCATTCGGATGAAATTAATTTCTTTTCATAGCTCATTGAAAAAGTTCAGAGTTTCAATTACATATATAGACTTTTTTCTCTAATTCTCTAACTAATTACAATTAATGAGTACCTGCAGAACACTTCGTTTTTATACTAAATGCACACTAAGTGCCAGGAGCTATACGACAAGCATTAGGGTCCAAGGAACATTTCATATTCCATATCAAAAAGTGATTAATAATGAATATTTAATTAATTATTTTAAAAAGATTTACTTTGTTACTTATTACAATCTAAGAAGTTCCTAAGTTGTACATTATGATTTCTCCAATGATTTTTAATTACAGATGCAGATATAGCAAAGCAAAATAAATCATTATTTCAACGTAAATATCGCTAGAGCTAAACACTTAACTTAAATATTCTCTTAGGACATAAGATATAACATGCTAACGACATTTTGAATATCGATGTTGGTAGAGAAGAGAAATATTGATGCCCAAACACACATTACACATATTTAGCAAAGCAAATTATTTATTAGAGGGCATGTTTCTCACCAGGTGGTATATTAGATCCACAATGCTATTCATGATCTTTTGTGAAAGAGATTAATACTGCGTAACTACTTGAGGAAAACAGCAATACCAATGCATATGCAGTGAATGTCACCCACCTCGGTAACATTAACGAGATAATTAGCATACATAATTATAGCTCCTGATGGCTATTACTATTCTATTTCCTGTTGTACAAATTTTGCGTCAGCCAGTTCTGTCTTCTTTACAGTATATTGTGTAACTATTTACTTAGTATTTGTTTCTTCTTTGAAGTGGATAACCAGTTACATTAATGTAACCGTTACAATGTAATAGTTACGTTATTTTCTGCCCACCCCTAGTTCCCATGTGAATAACGCTATCTAATTACCAAGCGAAGCAACACTTCCAGCACAAGGAAGCGTGTTTACAAAACGAGAGTTGTTTTCCCAAGCCGCACCCAGACACCTGTTTGTCTTGTTTGATCGAAGACGTCCGTACATAGCATTGGGTGCGGGTAAAATGATTGACTGTCAACATTTTGACCCCAGAATGTCAAGAGACGTAATAGGAGAGGTAGGGTCGAGGGGGTCGCGTGTTTCGATAATGGCTCTTGCTACGGCACATGCGCGTGTATCATTTTGAATTAAACGGACCCAGGTACAAACACGATTCAAGTACTAGAAGCGGTAACACAGCAACAAGTTTGTAAGCTACTTGTAACATGTTGAACTGTGTCCACTGATACCTACGAATAGAACGTTTTAAACCTTTTTGGTGGATATAAAGATATAAGTAAGTTATTATTTCATTTATGCCAACAAACTAACTGCTGGTACTTTTAAACACACAAGCTGTGCATGAGCAATGTTTAAGAGGTGTAATTTGGACTGAAAAATGCAATGCCATAGCTGGGATTTGAACCACGGATCTTCCGCTTATCGAGCGGCTGCTCTAACCACTAAGCTACCATGGCCGACTTGCCAGTATGACATTACCATCTAAAGGTTACTTAAATCCGGGACGTCAAGTACTTACAAATCTTCAGGAATATTCATGTCTCTAACACTGTTTAAAGCACTGCACATGTTCCCAGTTTATAGCTGAATCTCCTTCCCCACAGAAGAAGACACACGTAGGAGATGACATGATGTTGAGTCTATGGAGATGAGTTGAGGAGATTGAGTTACGCTAGCAATCGTATTTTAATAAACCATGTCTTAAATAAGCTGGCAATTATTTGCATAGCTCTTTATATTAACATTTCAACTTAATATACTAAATACATTAACATTTTCAGGTGCTCTGGAGATGCAAGGCTGGACTTGCGTTCAAACTGGAAATGTTAGGCACTCCGCTCATGCTTGCGCACGTCATCATTCGGATCTGGTCACCCTCTTGTCTCTTTCATCTCTTCCACCCGTCGTAGGGTCATGTTAGAAGCACATAGGACCACGCTGGTTATGGAGGTCCTGCTTGGTATGAACCTCTGATTACCTGACCTATAGTTGTTACTATGAAGCCCGATGTTTAAAAATAATTGCGAGATTGTTAAGTTCTTTCAGGAGTTCTTAAATGTGAATGAGTTGAATTCAATATAGTATCAACATAAGCCATAAAATCGTGGTTCAGATTCTGGTTATGATTTTTGATTTGTTTATAGGTTATTCTACCCTTCAAAATATTACGGCTGCTAAAACAAGTTGAAACATTTGCTCTTTCTACTGTAATGGTAATGATTTGCCAAACGAATGGGATCTGCTAGTGTACACTTGATTATAGAGAAACCTATAACGCCATCATGTTTACCAGAAGCTCTGAGCAAAATAGCATCAAAGATTTATGCTGCATCACACAATCCAGGAATTGCCCATTTAAAATTTAAACCTTATTTTGAGAGATTTCAAATTATTTCACCAGTTGTTATTCGCGCCTAATGTGACTTTCCAGCTAGAGTTGACGCTTAATTCCTGAGTGCTGTTTACAAACTGCATACGCCGCAGCAAACGATTTAAATTTAAGTGATGTGCATTAGAGTCAATCATTGGTTACACAAATTAAAGGGAAAACCTATACACTGAACAAAGCATTTCTTTTATTAAAATTCGCAGAACTTTCGCCGCCGGTCAAATTATTAAATTCACTTACTTCTCTACCCTCTCTGTTTTATCAACATACCCGCTAAGTTGATTGTATATAAACAACAGCTGATGCTACGTGTATTAAGGCTTCCCGGAATGTTTAAACATAAATGGTGTTACGTTTTAATGCAAGAATGACTGAAGGGTTATTGTGAAACCTGCATATAACATAGATATGTAGATCCTTCTTACCACATGACCTATAGACTATTAAACATTTATATTATTATTCATATATTTATTCCTATTTAGGACTATAAAACATATACAAAATCAAGAAAATAAAAGTATTACAAATAATTAAATTGACGAATAAATATCAGAAACAAAAGGCATTAGAAAAGAATATGATTCAGTGAATACTTTTGTCTGTGGCTACTGATTTTTCAATGGTAGAGATATTATGAGGGTCTCTTCGAATACGTTGTCGCACAACTAATAAAACCATTTGCTGTCTCTACTAGACCAAAACGTTGCAGATAATTTTTACATTTTTCGTGTCCAATAGCAAACTGTGTAAGAATATAATTTCGTTAGAAATACAAGAGATGCAAAGAAAAATTAAGGGAAGCTGCTTAATCACAGGTTATTCCACTTTTCTACTATTGCTTTCTTTAGAAAACAAAATTAAATATGAGTAGTTTATAGAAGTAACATAAAATACACAATAGTGAGTAGAGAAAGTCATGTAAATGTAATACATCTATTTATATATATTTTTTATTTTGTGTTGAACGTATATCAGCCGTAAAAAAGTAATCACGTCCAATAGTAATATTAGAGGACCCCTGATTTTGGATTCAATTGTATTTATGGGTATAAATGATGTTTTTATTGGTAACTGAGGATAGTGTAATGGACGATATTACATCAACATTTGCGAACTTATAAATTTACTTATTAAGAGTAGTATGTTTAAATTTTTAGTACCTCTAAGCAAGCGTAGCTCAGAAGGCGTGACGGTCTCGTGATAACGAATGATGATAACGAGTTCTAACGGTTTCTGCAAGACCAAGGACCTCACAATGTGACCTTTGTAGTTAAAGGCAGAATACAAAAGAACAATAGCAAACGGATAGTCTAAACGACAGGCGTTGTTTATTTCCCGGTGTTACGATAAAGCAAAAAAAAAGTCAGGTAAGATCTTTGAGATCTTTGTATTGGCTGTGGAAAAACTGCTAGACGAAGAGAAAAGGCAACTAGCACTGAAGTGAATATAAACTGCGGTATCAAATATCAAAACACAGGTGTATGCAGCAGTGTAGCACCATTTCATGATGAGTGGTCAGCTCTCTGCGGAAATAAGATTAGAGAAGTGATGGCCTCCTCTCGCGTATCTCGTCGCAAGGAGATGATTTTGGCTCGGTTACGCATTGGCCACCACATGGTTACCTTTTTAAACGGACCACCTTTTTAAATGGACCCTGCTCCTCTTTGTCCGCTGTGCCACAACTTTTGTTGATCCGTCACCTGCTGCTAGAGTGTGTTTCCCTAGCGCACTTTAGAAACTCTGCAACTACCTGTCAGACGCACAGAGGTACTGGCGGACAATAAACAAGCGTTCGGAACAGATGAAGTTTTTACCAGTTAGACATGAGCCTGCGGATTTAAAACTAAGATATCAAAATTTCATGCTTTTTCAACCTTTACTTTCTTTACTACGTTTGGTAATGTAGAGAAGTATTGCCAAAAATTCGATGTCGAGATTTTACCGGAAATATATGTTTTGAAGCTCCCTGAATTAAAAAGAAATCATTTTTTGAAAAAGGTCCGTGTGTGTGTGTGTGTGTGTGTGTGTGTGTGTGTGTGTGTGTGTGTGTGTGTGTGTGTGTGTGTGTGTGTGTGTGTGTGTGTCAGTATGCGACACGAAGTTTCTGAAGAAAATTGCTCCACCCTAAACTACCCTTTAGGTGGAAAATGTTTCGAAAATTCTTATTTTCTTGAAAATAGCTTTAATGATTTTAATTAAAATGATATATGTTTTAAGATATTCTTATGTCAAATGAAAGCGTATTTTTAATTTTCTGGTTCTATGAAATCTTGGTTGCTCTGGATGACTTTTAAATAACTCATAAACCGTAAGAGATAGACCAAATCTTAATATCCAAAAAATGTAGATCTTGCTAAAACACACAATTTATGTCAAGTAATTTTTTGTAGAGTGAACCATTTTGGAGATATTTCTTGTTATTTGTGTCAGTTTCGGAAAACAAATTTTCGCCAAATGCAACATCGTTGTTCATTTTCTTTATAATACTCGTATGTTAACCGTGCAAACTAAACCGCTAGCGCAATAACCCATGGGGGGCCAAGGCTTACCACCCAGCCGCTGCCTCCCCCACCTCTGCCCACTACAGGCGTCATTGGTGGGGTGCAGTAATGGAGGGTGGTCAGCGCCCCGAGTCATCCCGGCCAGTTATGCAGCCTTCTCGACCTGGGCCACTACTTCTCCATCAAGTAGCTCCTCAATTGGTCCTCCGGAACCTAACGACGTACCAGGCCTTCCAGAGGGGATAAAATCCCCATGCTGGTGCGGGGGATCAAAACCAGGTCCTCCACGCCAGAGGCAAGCGCGCTACTAACCGCGCTATGGTGGCGGTCTTTAACCGTGCAAAGAACGGAATTTGAAAGCTTTCAAAGATTTGACTATCGTCCAAAGTCTACTGAATTTCCATATTCTCCTTGTAGCTACAAGTAGATAATAACAACGTACAAATGTTGAGTTCAACTAACACGAAGAAAAGATAGAAATAAAGGTTGTTAAGAATGGTTAGTACCAGAGTAGAGAAAGTCATGTGAGTGCAACACAGATTTTTTTTTTATCTTATATCGATATTTATCTCTGGCTTTTGCCATGATCCACTTTATAAGGGCGCTTGTGACCATATAGTTGAGGGTCTTAAACTAAAACACCGTTTCATACAACAGTATTCGATTTCAAACAGACTAATCCCACATTCTGCGTGTTCTGTCTGTACAGTGCATAGAAGGATTCCTTAGAAATCCCACCTATTCAACAGCAGCGTCACCGTGTCAACATGCAAGTGGGTTTTCAGTCTCAGAAAGAAAAGAGAGAAAGGAGTTAAACGACTTTGCATGTGCATGACCGCTGACAATACCCAAGTGTTGGAACATCGGATAAGTTCATTCCTTCATTTACCGCAACACTAATACCCTTGTCGTGAGTGTACAGTGCCGTGTTGCGATGCCCTCTAACTTTTGTTCAGAACACGAGCGATCTAAATTACCATTTCTAAAACATTTTTCCGCAACAAAGGCCACTTTGGGCAATAAGAGGCCCTAACCGCCAGATTCTTGGGCATGTCACAGAATGGTCATGTTTAAATCATCAGCCTTTGAGGAACCTTGCCGCAAAGGTATGCGCCACAAAGTGAATTTTATTGTCTGTCCTGCATCAGACCACTACATTCCACAGCAAAACGATGTAAGCAATTGTGGCTGGCACAGGAATCCAAATGATGGCAAACGAGTAATTCCTCATCCGCTCTTCCAAAGCCACAAACATAACATTCCTTGCAAGTAATGGCTACGTACGGCTGCACTCAAATCATTTGGTGCTTAAAGCCTTCATATCCAACTATTCTGTTGTGTTTCTATGTCACAAAGACACATCAGGAATATGTTGAGGCAAAATGTGTCAAAATTTCCAGAAAGAAGGTGGCAGAATACAGTGAAGGCCTCCAAATGGGAATGTCTTTAGTTTAAGAAAATGTTACATGTAAGAGAAAATAAAATGTGTACAATCACATGATTTCTCTACTCACTCATTTACAGAAATATTCATACAAAAGTTGTTAATTCAAATAAACAATCACTTCACATTCACACATTTCATTGAACGGTACAAGTAGACAAAGCGATAGTCAAATTTTCCAACAGTGTGTCTTATGTCCTTTGTATGAACACGAGAAACAAGCAAATAACGTCTTCTCATATCTTAAAATGGATAGTATTGGAAAAATTCAAACCAATAGTAAGGAATATCTACCACAAAAAGATATATTACAAGTATGTGCGTATTTTGTGTAATAAACTGTTGTCTATCTCTAATTAGTAGTTACATGAAAGGCATTCAGAATGAAGAGACCTTTACAAGCTACTCCCACAAAGATCAAGGTATTAATTTTATTTGTCATACAAATATTATAAACCTTTGCCAAGTAAGCATGTAAATGAATCAGTGTAATCTAATAAACAATACAGAATTAAAATATTGAGTGTACATAATTTAGTTATACCATTCTACGTAAAAATGTGTAAATTTGTAACAAAAACTTGCAAGCTCGTGTCAAAAAGCATGTGATATTACTAATGTAATGGGGCATGCTGTTAATTTTAATAAAAATAAACACACGCACAACATATACTCAATGACGTTTTGGAGGCTCAGAGAGTCTCAAAACTCTCTGGTGCAGAAATCTCAATATAAAAATTTTGGGTAGGGTATGACACTTCTCTGCTTACAGTACACAGTACAGAGAATATCAAAGGTAGATATTATTTCCTTTTATTTACAAATACACACTACTATGCATCTTAATAATCTTTGATGTCCGATAATTTTTGTTGCTAAAATTGAAATACAGACGCTTTTTGGGAATAATTAGCACATTGTTGATTTGCAATTATTATTAAAAATATTTATTTAAATTTTATTTAGTTAATCTATCTCATCCAGTTTACTGTTCGAATTTTCAATTGTCTATATTATTGTCTTTATTGTGAAGCTTGATACCACAATAAAAGATTATAAACTGGATATATAGTTTTATGATCTGTATGAATATACCCAGCATCAGGGAGTTTTATTTTAATTACACTTTGTTTGGAAGTGATTGCTGGCACGTCGTATTCACATGCAGATATGCCTGTGAAACAAGCAGATATTACAAGAGACAAATTTGCTGTAGCCGTGATATGAAATTGGATGTGGCAATAACAATACTCACGTGCTGAGAGCTCATAGCCGTGAACTCCATTCAGTGCATCATTAATCTTTCTGGCTGTGGGTCACAAAGTGCATATAGTACAAAGTAAACATTTCAAATGGGTGCCAAGTAGTCGCTCCCTTCCCAGCAATTGCTCAGCACAAATCAAACATAAAATCTAAATATCAATACGATAGTAATACCTGGGAAACCGAAGTAATGAAGGAATATTACGGCAAAATTTAATGGCGGCTGATAAATGACTATTACTATTCTTTCCCTGGTGTGCAAATAAATTTTGTGAATGCAAATGTCATTTATATCATCGGCTTTACAGCGTGATTTCACAGTGTGTTTAACTCTACAATAGAGCAAGACATGGCAAGACTATAATTGAATTTAGTGTCACGCCACCCGCCATCAAAGTTTGTGACAGCTATAATATTCCTTTACTTTGTATTAAATTGACTAAAACAGGCAAAGGTATTAAAGATGTAACCCAGTAAAAGCTTGAATAAAGTGCTTGGCAACAAGACCCCATAAAAGCCAATGAAAAATAAAACCACCACCACAATACAAAACAACAACAATATTAATAATAATAATAATAATAATAATAATAATAATAATAATAATAATAATAATAATAATAATAATAATAATAATAATAATAATAATAATAATAATAATAACAATAACAATAACAATAACAATAACAATAACAATAACAATAACAATAACAATAACAATAACAATAATAATAATAATAATAATAATAATAATAATAATAATAATAATAATAATAATAATAATAATTAATAATAATAACAGTAATAACAGTAACAACAGTAACAACAGTAACAGTAATAACAACAATAACAACAATAATAACAATAATAACAATAACAGTAGTAACAGTAGTAACAGTAATAACAGTAATAATAATAATAATAATAATAATAATAATAATAATAATAATAATAATAATAATAATAATAATAATGATAATGATGATGATGATGATGATGATGATAATGATAATGATGATAATGATAATAATGATAATAATGATAATAATAATAATAATAATAATAATAATAATAATAATAATAATAATAATAATAATAATAATAACAATAATAACAATAATAACAATAATAACAATAATAACAATAATAACAATAATAACAACAATAACAACAATAACAACAATAATAACAATAATAACAATAATAACAATAATAATAATAATAATAATAATAATAATAATAATAATAATAATAATAATAATAATAATAATAATAATAATAATAATAATAATAATAATAATAATAATAATAATAATAATAATAATAATAATAATAATAATAATAATAATAATAATAATAATAATAATAATAATAATAATAATAATAATAATAATAATAATAATAATAATAATAATAATAATAATAATAATAATAATAATAATAATAATAATAATAATACGAAACTGTTACGCATTATGCAGTGTGTTTTTTAATGTCATTCAATATTATTACTCATGGGACTTTTTTTCTAATCGTTCCGTCTTAATCACCATTGCTTCTGCACACATGTATGTATATTAATACTAAAAAGCAAAAGCTTGTGTGTATTTAGCTGCAAATATATGTAATATCGGAACCACGATTTTGATAATTCTTTCAAGACAAGAAAATCCTATTGTTCCTGAGGGCACTTTCCTAATTTCAATTCCGAATAAGTAAAAGACTAAAAAGTTTTACAAGTTCTATATACCTAAAATACGAGCAAGTTGTAATTATAAAAGAACGGACTTGTGAAATAGTCTTAGACTTTTCGCTAAGAATTCTATGGAATGATACATAGTTGTTGTTACATAAAGTGGTGTAAAAATAGACAAAAGATACGGATATTCCATTTTAAGTAATGCAAAAAAAAAATTGTTGTTCAGTAATCAAGAGAGCATGCGACACAGCAAAATAAAAGACAATCGGATGTTGCTTAAAATGTTTGATATTTATTATTTCGATACGTTATTCAAATACTTCAAATGCATGCAGAATTCAGTATTAAACGCCTAAGTAAATTCAATTCTTAGTCTATAGTTTAAGTAATCAATTCTCAGGGTGCTAAAACGTTTGAATGCCCCTCATGCAAGACATTTTTCGTGAATATAGTTGTAATATAGTTGATCAAGAGGGAACTTGGGCTAGCCTCGCAGCTTAGTCTGTAGAGCATCTGCACAGTGATCGGTCATCGAGAATCGAATCCACTACCTCTCGAATCGAGCCCAGACGTTGCTGTCTGAGCCATCTCCCTCATCCCATATATCATCACCGTCCACCACCTGTGGTGCGCTAAACACTACTAAAAAGAGAAAAAATCACCAGTGGATGGAAAACAAACACATACCTAACAGAGAAAATTGTGTCTAGCATAACCTGAGAAGTTACTCAAAAATACGTATAATTAACGACTGAGAATATTATTTTTGTTTGTAGTCACAGTCTGTATGGATTAAATTGGCGGCCTGGGGATGGAGAGTTCTCATATTCACCAATTTTGCCCCTATTAGAGCATATTGTTTTAATGGTTCTGTGCATTTTGTGAGATGGTGCATTTATCTTATTAAGGAACTACAACTCAAAAGCTTTAAATTTAATCTACTGCATTTATCTAAAATTACACGCTCGCTAATTTTATGCTGTCAAAGAATACCCACAGATACCAAAACACTACCAGATCTTGAGAGGCTATCGTAGGGACATTAAGAAAATTAGAAATGTTGCATCACTGATGCATACTTATATCCATTTCAATCAATACCAGTTTTTTTCGTGCTTATTTGGCATTTGACTTTACAAAAATACGATTATAAAGGGTAAAGTAGAGGATTTACATTAAAAATGTTCTATAATAGATCAGGGGTTCTCAACACACCATTGAGCGTGGATATCTGATGTAACGTGTAATTTTACAAGATAAATTTTGTGATATAAAAGTCAAGATAAGCATTTCTTTACATTTATAATTATTTAGTTGTTACTTATGCGTAGTATCCTGGAATTACAAACTTATTACAGAAATAAGCCGTTCTATCTATACTTACTCAATGGATGATCTTAATAATTAATTAGGCTCAAGTTACAATATAGTAATTGCGGTACTGAAATTGAGAGTACCGCTTGTGGTTTACCAGAAAATATGAGTCAGTTAGGGAGCTTAGCATAGTATGTTTTATGGTAGCTCAGTGGGTTAGAGCACGAAAAGCTGAAATTCCATGATTCAAATCTCGTCTATGACATTGAATTTTTCAGTCTCCGTCTATATTTTCAACAATAATGTAAGTCTACTCTTTTTAAACGTAAGTGCATCTCGTAGCCAAACGAAGCCACAAAATGTTTCACATTTCTGTATGATAAAATATATACTGATTGAGCTCTGTTTGAAATTAAGCTTCCGTCTTATTTTCATACAGTTTATGGTCAAAACAGAATGGTAAATATAGCAGTTAAAGGGTACTAAAAACATTTTACACAAAAGCTTTTTTTAAGATAGTGTGAAATTTTTTCTGTTTAGTTATAGTAGAACGGTCAAATATTTGTTACTTTATTTTATTTTCTAAAATCCTTTCATACCATCCGGCAACAATTTGTGTACCATCAACGGTAGGTGGACCACAAGTTGAGAACCCTTGTTCTAGATTATTGTTCAATAGTTTGATATAGGAAGTGGGTAAACGAAATTAATTAAATGTCATTAGAAGTTGAAAAAGCTGCCCAGGTAGGATAGCTAGTGATAAATCAAATAAAAAGTTAAATGAAGCGGGAAATATTGGGGTGATGAGTGTCTGATATTAACGAGCTTGAGATTCTGCTATTCTAAGCCAGAAGAGCTGCTTTAAGCTCCCATTTTTCCATCCGCCGCGGCAAGCCGAGTTCACTAGATACACACTTTTTTCAGCATTTCCATCACAGTAACCATTTTTCACTTGCCTGGCTCTATTTCCTCGTCCCTGTTGCAGCTGAATTATTGGAGTGTTGATGCTGCGCGCACACACACACGCACACACAGGTGGGAATTGGAAGTGCATTTGACTGAAAGCTGTGTCTGCCGTTGATGAGATTTGTACGCTGTTGAGATGAAAGCCACATACACCGTTGTTCTCTGCTAGCTCACCACTACCAACACTTTGAAGTGGTTTTAGCGTGTTTTCCATCGAGCCCTAGAATCTGCACTATGTAATGTGTGAGAGAAGCTTGGTTAGGGGAGAGAGAGAGAAAAATAAAAAAGCTTCAAAAATTGGGCATTACGTTTAATCACGGATTGCAAAAATGTGCGCCATGCAGTGGCGTAACGGACTGTGTGGATGAAGTGTGACGACGGTTTTTGCCACTTGTAAACAGAAGAGGCAACGATAGAACAGGAGAGGTACAGCGAAAAAAGTAGAGGAGGAGGAGAGAAAATCGAACTAGTCGAAGAAAGAGACAAGAGAAGACAGGAAATAAGAGAGAGAGGAGAGAATTAGCGAAACGAAAACAGAGTAGATGAAAAAGAAACAAAAAGAAGAATAAAGCCTAAGAGTCAAAGATAATTGAACAGCGGGAGAAAACGAGCAGAGAAGAGATGTAAGCAGAGATTAGAAGAAAGAAGGGTAAAGAAGAATAGGGAAATGAAGTGACACAGTGAAGAGAATAACAGAGAGGAAAATAAATATAGAAAGAAAAAAGGATATTCTTTACTTCACATCCCGCAAACATTCTTTCTAAGCACAACACAGGATGTACTTAAACCAGGGCTGACGGAACTTGTCTGGAATAGCAGTACAGGTAACCTGTATAGTTGCAGAGCCATTCGCTGCTAAACTCTGCACCAAAGCCCCAAGCGTGTGTTGCAGATGTGTTAAAGCGGTACATTTGTTCAGCACGTGTGCCATTATTAGAGCAGAACTACCTTTCCTATTTAAGGGATAATGTTGCGCTTTATTGGGAATGCGATGCCACCCTTTACCCCGCTACGAAACGGGATCGGAGATATGAGATAGGCATTTTCATGTAGGCGAAGGCAGGAACAGTTTTCGGAGGCCGTGACAAACGCTAGTTGGTTCGAGAACTTTAGGTTCTACCTGCCCAGATATTTCTAGCTACATTTAGCTATGCTCACGCATTTTCATATGAGCAAGCTGTTATCCATTGTTTATTGGAGATACAAGGATAACCACAAAATAATGGTTGAATGACTCAGGAGAGGAGAGCAGGGGACGGCACGAGAGGGAAGGGAAGAAGAGAGGAGGGAGGGAGGGAGGCGGAGAGAAGAGAGAAGAGGAGTGAAGAGATGATAGAAAGAAGAGGGGAGGAGAGGAGAGAGGAGGAGGGAAGAAGAGAGAAGAGGAGGGAAGGGGAGGGGAGAAGAATTTCGATTATATTCTGTCAAAGGATTCTTCAATGTCATAGTCACGAATCAGCACCAGTTTCTGTTTCTCATTAGCTTTGAGGTGAGTTTTCATAGCCTATAATCCTACCTTTCATGAAACTTGCATTATTCACCACAGCATGCTTTTCCTATTTGAATAATCCTCACCTTTTATGTTCAAAGTAACAACAGAATACAGATTGACTGTAGACTTAAAGATACATTCTGAGAATACCGTTTTTGTTGTTGTTTATTATATACGTATAATCTGCGGCATACCCTGTTCCAGTGACTGCTGCAGTGAATGTCATTGGTTTGTACAACCACTGTGGCAGTTTTGCCGCAAACGCAGAAAACCGTGCGGCGAAGTAACTTGGGAATAGCCCCTAGAGACTTAACGTTACACAGGTTTTCAAGCTTGGAAGGTAGCTAATATTTGCCGGTAGAAGTCGTAACCTCGCTGCTGTCTAGACAATGAGCAAACAGCAGCGTCGAATCCTGTACTCTGGGCATCGTTGTGAAAAACCATATTATTTCCATCTCACCTTTAAAGTGAATGATATTAATGGTTAGAGTGAAACATTCTGCTTTTAAAATATGATGTGACTTTTTACATCAAAACGCCGACGATGTGTGACTCAGTTTTACGGATACGTTTTCCCAAGTGTTCAAAAGGTCTGCCTACCCTGTTCTATAGACTTTTTTGGACCGACCTCGACAGTGACGGTTTCTTTGTTTACTTTAACCTCTCCCGTATACTCTTTCACATGTCCAAATATTTATAAAAGTTCCAAGTCACTATGGGGAGGATGAGAAACTTCCTGCACAAAGTTTTCGCGTTCAGTTTGCAGTTGTTAACAACATTGATTTGCAGAATGCAGTAATGTTTTAGTGGATGTTCTGTCCTTCCAAGAACTGTGTGAAGAATCAAATCAGCACAAGTTCACTGAACGGCTGTGGTGCATAAGGTTAAAGTCAATAATGCGCTTCATGAAAAATACACAATTATATTGATTGTCTTCTAGCTTTGAATTCTCGACACCGTTTATGTTTGGCTAGAGATGACATTCTTTTTGGCTTCTGCCAGTTAACTCATTTTTCACCACCTCCAGTAGGATTTGAACTGTTATTTTGATGTGGTCTTTTGAGATTGTAAACTGTTGTAGCTTATTTTGTCATGTTTTCCCACCGTTGTTGTGAGTGATTCAAAAGCTTCTAGTTTGAATGTGAGCTTCCAAAGACCTATCTCACTGTCGGAAGTAAAAACACCATAAATTGCAACTGCGGTTAGATGAGTTAATCATACTTTAAACTCAGGAGGCAATGTATGAATGACCAAATGTAAATGGAAGCTAAAAAGAATTAGGTTACAGTGATTGTTACTAGGTAAGTGAACAATTAATTTGCCCTGCTTTGAGCCAATGAGCACATTTTAGGGACAAAAAGTTCCACAAACTTGAAATTTCAGTATATGCATGCTTTAAGTCGCAACTTTGGTGGTGATCTGCAGGATTTACGTGGAATATACTTGAATAAAATATCAAGTAGCAATTTATGAATTAACAAACGCATTTGTTTAAAAACAGTGTTCTCCGTGAAATTTCCGAAAACTTTCCCTACACCAAACTATCCTTTGCATAAAAATTTTCATAAATTTTGATTTTCTGAAAGATGGACTAACAAAATTGAAACTTAGTCTTTATCTATGGACGCTCCTTATCTGCTATGGCTCCAAGCGTCTCATTGTGTACTGTGCGTGAGAGGGCCTTAATTTTGCTCTCTTAATCAGGCTTGAGGTTCTTTTACGTGCCGTAAATGTACGACACAGACCAACAGCTTTACTTCTCTTCAAGGGAAGTTATGCTCAGGATTTTTATGCCCGAAAAAATCCATCACCTTCTACCAGGTTTGAACCTACGACCTCCAGAAACAGAGGGTATCATATTACCCTAAACCACGGAACACGACAATGGCTCTAACGATTTTAAATAAAACACAATTCCATATATTTACAGGTAAATTCTCTTAATACAGAAGAGAAATAACAGTGCACAAAGTCCCCTCACAGCAGCACCAAACCAGCTCATCGCCAATACTTCCAACACTGAGCAGAGGATTGAAATGAAGGTGAAATAAAATGGAGGTTGCGGGAAAATCGGGAATGTAATTATCATTCGCCTAGCTACTAGCTACCTGAGGAAACCGTGGAAAAAGCCATGGGTCAGTAAGGTCGGCCAGGAGAATCGAATCAATGACCTTCCGAATGCAAGCCACACACACTACCACCAGAGCCATCCTGGCATAGCTCAGGCTAACGATATTATACGATTAATTTCAGCATACGGGGAGTATTTATTGCAATTATCTATCTTCCATTAATTTCTTTTAAAAATTATAAATCTTCCCGTCAATAATTCCGGTCTCGCAGTTTGTTATAATTTCTTTTAAGAGGTTGTTTGATGTCTCCTCCCTAAGCTAATCGATTTAAAGCTTTGTGTTCCTAGTGCGATAATTGAGAGATAGAGGAAACGATAGTAAATTAATCGATATAGACCAGCATCCTGTCACTTCTGGACCGCCGTGTCACTCCCTTATTGGCGAAATCTCTCATATAATTAGGAAGCAGGTGCCTTGAAACCGGCTGGATCTTGCAGCTGCTACTACTTGCACCTAATGATATATAAGTGTTTGGTGCCTAGGGCACTCTCTTATGTAATTCACTTGTAGAATCTAAACCACTGCCCAAACGCTTCCCATAAAGTAGTTTAGCACAGGCTCCTGCTAAATGGTGAATTCCTACAGAAATTAGTCCCTTTCGCTGTATTTTCATTTTTTGCACACATTTATAAAATAATGGAAAATTTGCATTCCACTTCAATCCAGTACCAATATTTTCCAGAGATGTATATTTTAAGGTTTCCAGAACCAAAATCAGTCAATAAATGAATGAGTGAATACGTGAATAAATACGGGAATAAACACGTCAATAAATACGTGAATGAATTAATTAATAAATAAATAAGTGAATGAATAAATAATTAAATAAATAAGTAAGCAAGTAAGCAAATAAATAAGCAAATACTTAAATAAATACGTAACTAAATAAGTAAATAAGTAAACAACAATAATAAATAAACAGACAAACTGACAAATAAATAACAAGCAGATAAATAAATAAATAAATAAATAAATAAATAAATAAATAAATAAATAAATAAATAAATAAATAAATAAATAAATAAATAAATAAATAAATAAATAAATAAATAAATAAATAAATAAATAAATAAATAAATAAATAAATAAATAAATAAATAAATAAATAAATAAATAAATAAATAAATAAATAAATAAATAAATAAATAAATAAATAAATAAATAAATAAATAAATAAATAAATAAATAAATAAATAAATAAATAAATAAATAAAAAAGAAAGCAATCAAGGCATTCTCAATAAACCTCCGCATGAGTGTGAATGTTTTGTGTCTGCATGTGTCTGTATGTGTGAAAATCGTGTCTCAAAAATTATGTGTTACTGTCACATGACTTTCCCTACCCATTTTTCAACAAAGTTTTTTCAAAATGTTATACTTCCATACACTTCATGTTAAACGAGATAAATATTTGTATCAATTATTTATTTACGTGTTTCCTTATAGGTACAATGAAAATAATAAACGTTTTCAAGAGTTGGTCGCTATGTGGTCCCTTTGAAATTCCTTTTTCTTTGTGTGACTGGAGAAGGAAAAAAAGAAGAGAAGGGAGAAAGAAAAGCGAAAAACAATTTCCTTTTTGAGAATAGTATACGAATTTGAAAATTCAAACCTACAACAAGGAATATCTCGAAAATTGTTAACACTACTAAAAACATTGACATAAAATGATTGTGCTTTAACGAGATCTGGGCTTTTTGTGTAGTAAGATTTTCTTCTTCGACGAAATCCACATTTTTTGTGTAGTAAGGTTTACCAGTTATGGAAAAGTAATTCAGAATGAAGCAAAGTACAGAGGCTCTTCCCATAAAATTCATTATGTATATTATTTCATTTGTCATGAAAAGAACAAACATTGGTATTTTAATAAAAATCTTTAGAGCCACTTTTGACAAAATCAAAATTTGCAAACGTTTTTCCATGTAAAGGAATTTTATTTAATATCTTTATGTTATATCCTTCAAAGGCGTTTAACTTAAATGCCATGTTTGGTATTCAACTGATTTTTAGTTATACAGTTATGCTCTTCACATACACACACAAGCACACACACAAACACACACACGTACACATACGCACCTTATTCTAAAATGCTTATTTTCTAAATTCAAAATCTGCCTTTCCGGTGAAATTTCCGACATATAACTTTTGGGTGGGATGCAATACTTCACCACTAGTATACCTACGTAGGACATACGGTAAAAGAAATTGTGAGAAAAACGAAAACAGAAAACAAAAGTAATTGCGATCATAGAGAATAAATAATATTTATGTACAGAACTATACTTTCATGAATTTTGATAATAGTATTTAATGCCCTCACCCTTAATCCATATGGCACCACAGACGATCATACTGGTACTACGTGAAATTAGATAATTGGTAAAGGAAATTTGGGAAGAACGCTCCTGGTTTAAGTTCAGGACACCTCCCTGAAATGTGCTCGCTATGAGGAGTGAGGAATATTTGGATAAAACCTTAGTCGGAGGATCCTGGCAGATTTGAATCACAGAGATCACATTCACGAGCATGTGCCTAACCGACCTCGGCTCTGTGTCGGTACCTCCATTACATATTATTATGGCGGTGGTAAGTATAGAATTGGCACTATTAGTATAATCGGCTCTCGTATAGTGAAAGTTTATAGTTAAGAACATACCTATGTCAAATATAGAAGCTTTGGAAACCAATCATCTTATTTGGTAAAAATAAATAGCAACGCTCCGTAAAAGTGAAAAAAGAACGTTATGTATCTGAAATCTAGAACAGAAAAGTAAATTGTAATTTATCCAGCGGATCTATATTTCAAGAGTCCTTAAAAATCGAAATAAAGAAGGTAAAAAGGTTAATGGAATACAAGAATTAAGTCTTATCATTGTATATAATGTAATAGTAGTAAGTTTTTGGCAAAGGTAAACGTGAACCTGAGAATTTAAAACTTAGTATAGCGAAATTTTAAACATTTTCGATCTTTTTATAACTGTGCCTTAATTCTGTTTTTGCCTTTTTGTTTGGTATATTTATGTATATTTGTTTTCATTTTTACTAGTACTTTTATTTTACATTGAAATTTTTCTCTGACTTCCGCCATGGTCCATTTTTAAGGGCGCTGATGACCAAGTAGTTGAGCCTTGTTAATCCTACATTCCTCACGTTTCCCTAGCGCACCTTCGAGACTCGCTGCAACTGCCTGTCACACTTGCAGAGATACTGGCTCACAATAAACAAGAACTTAAAAGTTTTTAAGTTTTTAGCACAGATAAACATGAACTCGAGGGTTTAAAACTTCAGATTTCTATTTTTCGACCATTTCATAACTGTTTTATTCTGGCTTTTGGCTCTTTCTTTGGAATACTTATGTATATGTCCTTTTTTACTATTATTCATATTTTATATTGAAATTTATATCTGGCTTTTGTTGTGATCCACTTTACTAGGGCGCTGATGACCATGTACTTGAGCGCCCTTAAACCTACATTTCTCTCTCTCGTAATAGTAGCTTTTCCACGTCAACACCTGCACACAAGACTTTCATGCAAATATCGACTGAGTAACAACGGGAACAACAAGGAGTAAAAAGGTAAGAAATTGAGATCCTAGAAACAATGGTAAAAACAAGAAGCGTTTTACCACATATAGAGTTTCAACTGTCATTTATACAAAATATCGAACACTGGTGTTGGGCATATATGTATTTGGACCAGAATGACGGGCATTAAAACGCGATTTAAAGCATTCTCCGTTAAACATGATATTACAGTGATTTATTTATATAATTGAAGAGGCTGTATTATACAGAAGGATGCGGAACAAAATAAATCAAGGTGACAGACCCAAGGGTAAGGAAACAGTTACAGATTTGTGTTGCCCACGATATTCCTACCGTGTCAAGCGTTAATTACACACTTGAAACAAGTGTAATTTGTCTAAACAGTTGGCAGGTGAGCCTTCGCCTGATTAATATGACCGCTACCGTTCATGGTGTCAACGTAGAAGTTTTGAGTGGTTTCTCTCTGCCATGAGATCTGCCACTGCACATGCGTACTGCAAGAGGAGGAGGAAGGATATGGGAAAATAAGAGTAGGACGAGGTTTTATAATTGTGAAAGCTTATTTAGTAGTGTTTAGCCTCCGTGTCTATTGCTTAGGGCACCACAGACGATGAACACTGATAATACATGAAATGAAATGACAATAACTGCAAAGAACATCTGGAAGGAAAATGTCTATGCCTAAGTTTAAGACACTTACCAGGTATTTACCAGCTATAAGGCTGAGCTCGTGAGTATGTGCCTTAACGACCTCGGCTATCCGTGCTGGTTGAAAATTTAGCTCATAAAATTATTGAAAACTATGAACCGTCATTCGCTATTAAATCAAATCAATGTGTTTTTCAAAGAAGTTATAGTTCTTACAGGGAGATACATTATGAACTTCAAGTTCTATAAAGTGATGGCTGCACCAGTGCTGACATAGGTATGGTTCCGAAACCTGGGCAATGAACAGAAGGGATAAAACAATGGTGGAAATAGTAGAAATGAAGTTATTAAAAAGTATTACTGGATATACCCGTTTGGATCATATGAGAAATGACACACTCAGAGAACAACTAAAATATTTAATTTAAATTGTAAAATATATACATACAAACAAAATTGGGCAATTCACATAACACGGTTGTCAAATAATAGAATAACTAAAATAATTTTAGGAAGGGAACCGTTGTGTTGGAAGACCTAAACGTCGCTGGAAGCCGAAACAGACCGGCCTGGCCTATCTTGGTTTTGATAATGATGAGCTTCAACTTATGGATGTGAAATATTTCGAGGATGCCCTCCCAACTCAAAACAGTAAAAGAAAGCTTCATACGAACATAGGTCTCAACATCATTTATTGTTGAGCTGCAAGACAAATTTGAAAATTACAGAAATTGCTCGAAGTGACTTCTTCCTGCTTCAATGTATACTCTAAGCCTGCGTTCCGTACTATCTCGTACCCTGTTGTACAGTCCTAGGGTGTTTCGTATGTGATCAAATCTATAAGGAATTTTCACGTCATGAAGGCACAACGGGCTCTTATGGACCATGCTATTCTTATGGAAGATTCACGTGCGCTGTTGCCAAATGTGCGTGTTTTCAAATGTGACTAAGATAAAGTATGAACATGCATTTCGGTGTGAAATGTGTCGAAGAATACTATGGTATGCACGATAAACCTTTTATATAATTGTATAGTTTTTAAAATGATAAAATCTAAAATTTTGTTGAAAGCAAATTTTTTAACACCTTTCTCGCTCCGAACGTCAAAACATGGCTTCAAATCGAAAAAATTGCAATGAAAAAAATCTGGATTATTCGCTGGCTTTTATAGGCCACGTTGGTATTTAGATTATATCAATATGTCTAAACATATTTTTCTAAAAGAACAAAGTTTAAAACAAAGTGTTAAGATTCTTCGTTTATACAGAGGAAAATGTCGTCGCTGACTAATTCTCGTTCTATAAGTCCACGTAAAAACTTCCAGCGACAAAGTTGTCAAGTAAATAACGAAATTATTTTTTATATACATATAGAACGTCTCCAGTACCGAAGTATTCATGAATCACCATTTGAAGCAAATGTTTGCGGCGCACAAAGCACCCCACGGACGAAAGCCGGTCCTCGTGTCTTGCAGATGATGAAAACCAGATGTGGTGTGACAGTTGAAGGGCCGATAAGGCATTGTACTTCAGCGCAGGTTTTCAATAGGTTTTGGGAATGTGAGGCGTGAGCGAGTTTTACAAGTTCTCTGGTAATTATGTGCATTGCAGTTAAGTGATCAGTGCGGAATGGATCGCAGAAAAAAGGCGAAATTATTCAAAGTGGCGACCGAAAAACAATTCTTAGTGTACGATTATTGAAAGAAAAAGAACCCCGGATACAGTGACTCGTTTATTGTCAGTGGGCTTCATAAGGCGACTGGTGTAAGTAGGCCTACATTTTTTATATTAAGAAAAGAATGTAAAGAGGGTCCCATCACTACACCGCGGCTTACATGCAAAACCAGCAGGTAAAAGATAAAATATAATTTTGAACGCAAATATGGCACAAATTTCCTGAATTTCTATTTCAAAGTACTCCCCCCTACAACTCTGACCGTGTTGAAATAAGTCAATAAGGATGAGGACTTGCCAAATTTTAAATATTCAACCTTTTATAGCTTAGGGAGGAAATGGGATTTCATTTTGAAAAGAGAAGAAATAAATCGTTTATGATTGAGACATATGATATAGTGTGGCGACAATCCTGTTTACGGAAAATAAAACAATTCAGCAAAGAGGTAAGAAAAATCGTGTACCTTGATGAAAGTTGGGTAAATGTAGGGCACACTGTATCAAAAGTTTGGAAGGATAAGACTACAAAAACTCCTAAAGAAGCGCTTTTGGCCGGGTTATCACCTACTGCTCGCGGACAACGATTTGTAATATTGCATGCCGATGGCTTGGGGAAAAAAGGTTCTGCTGATTATCGTGATGAAATGGACAGCGATAGATTTGAACAGTGGTTCAGGAATCAACTAGCAAAACCCCGGTAATCGCGGCGGCGCAACATACGTGGCAACGCCGCGCTGATTCTCCATAAGAGCCATTTTTGCCTTCATAACGTGAAAACTCCTTATAGTATGGACGCGCTCTCTCGGAGTGTCAATATCCAGTACAGTAGTCATTATAAAGCAGGGATTCTAATATCCCCCATACACAGAAATCAATTGGATTCAAATCAGGAGATTGAGTAGGCCAGGCAATGAATCCTATTTGATTAATCCATCTATGTGAATATTATCACTTAAGAAATTACGTAGATACTCCGACTGAAATGAGCTGGCGCAGCATCATGTAAATACCTCGTTGGATTACGTTCAGAGGAGCATCGTTAATAATAAAGAATGCAACTCATTTCTGAGAAACTGTAGATATATCTCTGCATTTAGGCATGGAGGAAAGAAGTAGGAACCAATAAGGTGATCATGAATAATTACATCCCTTAGACATAACCTTTGTTGATGTCTGTGCTATCGTACTTCATTAAGTTTTCATAGATCCAGTTGTGAAAACTGAAGGTACCCCTGAGAATGAATTCAGCTCCATCAGGGAACAAGGTGCATGGTAAGAGCAAAGTGCAATTCTATAACATTGGATGGCAGTAAATTCTTTACTGAAAATCCTCCTCATATTTTTATCCTATCACCCCTTGCGTCCACAGCACAAAGAACTCGTTCATGGTCTACGCTTGGTATCCCTGTCGGTCTCCCAACATTTATAACTCTCTTCTAAAATGAGTCACCTTCTCTGAGCGTTATTGAATTCCCAAGAATGTTCGTGAACAAGGTAACTTCTGTAAAAAGTTCTCGTGATGCCCTCCCATCATCCGCAAGCCATACATGTAGTGCATATTGGTGTGTTCACTCACAGACTACATTTTCTTCTACCCCATGTGCTCTATAACAAACAACCAAGCAAAAAACCAAAACAATCGGAGGATAATTAATTAAATTAATTATTAATTCTTTTCTCTACTACAAACAACCCAACAAAAAATAATCAAACAATCACGGACAACAATTTAATTTAATTAATTATTATTGATGTCAACGAAGGGTAAAATCCTTTAACTCTAACAAACGATTTTTAGACCCATATTCATACAAACTGTTTTTACTTTCTCACTGGTAAGTAGGGGAAGTATTGTATTCCACCCAAAAATTCGATGTCGAGATTTCGCCGGAAATATATGTAATGAGACTCCCTCAATCCAAAAAAAAGCATTTTTAGAAAAAGGTCCGTGTGTGTGTCTGTGGACAGCATAACTCAAAAACGAAAAGTCGGTTAAAAACCAAAGTTGCTATTTAAGTTTAATGTCTTTCAAGGATACGACACGAAGATTTTGAAGAAAATAGCCCCACCCTAAACTAACCTTTACATGGAACATTTTTCGAACATTTTGATTTTCTTGAAAATGGCTCAAACGATTTTGATTAAAATGTCATATGTTTGAGATATTTTTATGACAAATGAAATGTATATTCTGGCCATAGCAACTGTAGTCGTATTTACTCTGGACGACTTTTGCATAACCGGTAAACCGTTAGAGATAGACCAAATCATACTCTACAAAAGATGTAGATCTCGCTAAAATACACAATTTATATCCAAATAATTTTTCTTGTAACGTGAACCATTTTGGAGATATTCCTTGTTATGTGTGTGAGTTTCGGAAAAACGTAACTTTCGTGAAATGGATCATCGTTGTTTATTTTTTTTATATGTTAAGTGTGGAAAGACAGCAGAATCTCAAAGCTTTAAAACATTTGACTATCGCACAAAGCCTACTGTATTCTAATATTTCCCTTGCATCTACAAAGAAATAAGCAATAAGATAATTTCTACAAATGTTTACCTTAACTAACACGAAGAAGATGTAGGAATAAGAGTTTGTAAGAATGGTTAGTACAAGAGTAGAGAAAGTCATGTGAGTGCAACACATCATATTTTTAAAACTACTTTTACACGCTTTACATACTAATGTTATTAAAGGAAATACTGAAATTGGCCACCGTCGTTGTTCATATATTTTTGGGACCTCTTTAGGAAATTATCCATCACTTGGCCGTAGTTCACGTTGAGAAATGCTGGCAATTTCCTGGTGGGTATTCTGTTTTAATTCTTCCAGGGTGTGTGGGTTTGTCTTGTATACTTTATGTTTTAAGTTACCTACCCCAGAGATAAAAAACGTAGAACATCTGGAAAGCCTTTATGCAAATCGCACTTTCACTTGGCGAGCTGACTGGGTTAACACATAAAAATCATAAATAAATACGCGCTGTGCAGTAGAAAACAAATACTGAGCCATAATACACTTTGTGACTACGTACAGGAGAAAATAATAAAGCACATTGCAATAACTCAATCATCGTTACTATGTCAGCTCAATACTGCACTTTCAGAGCAGAGAAAACAAGTGAACCGCATGTCCTTGTGTACAGCAGCTGCGTTATCGTGTTTCTGTGTGCACAGTGGTTCAGATGTTTCGGGGTCTCTTACGTGTGTGTGCGCGCGCGCTTCAGATACTTAAGATTTATTCAATACTGACGAAGCTGAGATTGTTGACATCAGTACATATTAGGAAATCTTATTAACTGTATCCGTGCTGGCCTTGTAACTACTTTGTCATCTACTTCTAATTCAGGACAAGTTCAGTTGCACTTAAGTCATTCTCTCACCACACCTACATGTGTCAATAGTTCCTACTTAATAAAGCTGTCTGTTTGCACGCAACTGTATAGTTCTTGTCTGGGACCTCCGCAGTTGTTTCTCTTGAACGAGATAAATAAGATCAATGTTACAGCGATTAACATACCTGCGTGCACTAAGCAACGAAATATTGATCAGAATACATTAGTGACTACAGCAACTGCATAGCAAAATGAGCCTAATTACTGCTTTAAAGCATTTAGCATACATGAAAGTAGTTCACCTATTGAAAGTGACGACAATAATTGCACTAAGTTCAGGATAGCAAAATATATGCTGCAGGACGCAGAAGAGGAAAAGATGTGCGAAAGGGTTGCATCTTCTCAACCCTAGTTGGAGACTTGGTGACGAATTGTTTTAGTGCAAGGAGTAGTAGTAGGAGGAGGAGAAAGAGTAAAACGTATCTATTTATTAATTACCGACAGAATCCACAGCTATGCACCTATTATTGACTTACATGTGGATATTCTCTGTCGCTCCCTCTGCATTCTTACTGTTATTGCTTTTATTACCCCCCTCTCTCTGCACCCCCTCCATTTTCCCGTAATATCCATCATAACTTCCCTCCCTTTCTACTCTCTCCCACCCATTTACTCTTGCCTCCCCTTATTGGTCTCATACTATTTCTTCCCTCTGCAAACTGCACGTCATGTGATGTTTAGAAAGCAGCTTCCATTTCGGCGAAAGAAACAAATAAATGTTATGACAGTACATAAATCTGTGCCCTTTCCTTATGCTTGGAGTTGGCTAGGAACTATACTGCTTCTCCTGATAACCGGTTTATTTCACTAATAGAGCAGAATAGGAAAATAATTATACCTTCTTAAAACACATTCTTCTAAAAGTTTATAATAATAACATATTAGGAATATTATGCTTATAAACTGACGTGATATGGTATTTTTCGAAGATTACTAATAATATATTCATTTCACTTTTTCTAATACGTACGTGTATTCCACCCAAAAGTTCAATACGGAAATTTCATCTAAATACTTGTTTTGAGGCTCTCTGAACCCAGAAAGGGCACAGTAACAAAGAATCCCATTGAGTTTGTGAGCAGCATAACTAAAAAAAAAAAAAAAAAAAAAAAAAATAGTTCGACAAATACCAAACTTTATGTTTATGTTCTATGTCTTCCAAAGACGCAACTCTAAGATTTTCAAGCCCACCTCTATGGTGTGGTAATAGCGTGTCTGCCTCACATCCAAAATGTCGCGAGTTCGAATCGATAGGGTGAGATATCCGGCTAAGTTCACCTCGGGCTCATTGGGGCATTATTCCACAAATAAATGTTATGACAGTACATAAATCTGTGCCCTTTCCTTATGCTTGGAGTTGGCTAGGAACTATACTGCTTCTCCTGATAACCGGTTTATTTCACTAATAGAGCAGAATAGGAAAATAATTATACCTTCTTAAAACACATTCTTCTAAAAGTTTATAATAATAACATATTAGGAATATTATGCTTATAAACTGACGTGATATGGTATTTTTCGAAGATTACTAATAATATATTCATTTCACTTTTTCTAATACGTACGTGTATTCCACCCAAAAGTTCAATACGGAAATTTCATCTAAATACTTGTTTTGAGGCTCTCTGAACCCAGAAAGGGCACAGTAACAAAGAATCCCATTGAGTTTGTGAGCAGCATAACTAAAAAAAAAAAAAAAAAAAAAAAAAAAAAAAAAAAAAAAAAAAATAGTTCGACAAATACCAAACTTTATGTTTATGTTCTATGTCTTCCAAAGACGCAACTCTAAGATTTTCAAGCCCACCTCTATGGTGTGGTAATAGCGTGTCTGCCTCACATCCAAAATGTCGCGAGTTCGAATCGATAGGGTGAGATATCCGGCTAAGTTCACCTCGGGCTCATTGGGGCATTATTCCACCCATTTTCATTTATTCGTCCTATATGACATTACGTTGAAGGACGTTAATATACTAAAATAAGTTTTAAAAAAAAAAAAAAAAAAAAAAAAAACTATTTACATGGTAAAAACCATTATTTTTAATTTCATCAACGATGTCTAACAATGTTGATTAAAATTCTATGTTTAACATATATTCATGAGAAATAAAGTGTAGCTATATCCTGAATTTTCTAGGAATAAATTTTTAAGTCCTTTTCATTCTGAGTTTTGAATAAATTAATTCATAAACCGTAACAGATAGATAAAATATGATAAGCAAAAATGTAGATCTTGTTAAAACATACAGTTTACGCTAAACAGTGCCTTTATGGCGTTAACCATCTCCAAGATATTATTTGTTGGTATTTTCAAATACTTATGCTTTTCTCAAGACGAAAATGGCTATCCATTATCTTCCTGTGGTCAGGTAAAGAGGACGGTATTTTAAAGACATCACATAGCGACAAGCATTTAAAAATCTGTGATTTACTTACTAGATATGTCACACAACAAAATGTGTTATGTGAATTGAAAGTTTAAATGGATTAATAAGAAATAGCTAGAAGATTTTGTAAGAATGATTTCCAGAAGAAGAAGAAGAAGAAGAAGAAGAAGAAGAAGAAGAAGAAGAAGAAGAAGAAGAAGAAGAAGAAGAATTTCACTCTTCCTTTCTTGCTTTCTCTCTTTCTTTCTGTCGCTCTCTCTATTTCTTTCTCTCAGCCTTCTTTTCTCTCTTTCTGTTTTTCTTTCTTTTGTTCATTCATTCTTTCTTTCTTCCTTCCTCTTTTTCTCCCTCTCTCTTTTTTTTAATATGTTTCATGTATACCAATATCTATACCAATTAGGGCATTCGGACGTTAAACGTTCACACATTCACATATACAAACAAATATTTTATAAATGCAAGTCCCGAATGAGGGTGGTCTGTTGGACAATGTCTAAGTGTAGAAACGCGACGCAGAGGCTGAAGGATATATAGGACCATATTAATTACAAAAAATTACAGGCTTGTGTTATTACCTGGAGTTTTACGAGCACTTCATGCTGCTCTATCTATTACACGTCATACATGTAGTCAGAGACTTATATACTATTTTCTAATTTACTACTTTCGTTTTCCAGAGTGTTAAGTGTGACGAGCCAAGGTTCTTATGCTATATTCTCGACTGTCATATGATTCTTATCTTACAATTGTATATGGATAAATAGGTCAAGATACAACTCTCTTGCAGTCTAGAACAAGAAATAGTTGTACAGGTGCGAAAAATTTCTAATTAACTTCATTTATAATTACACTTTTATAGCTAGTTCTTTGCACCTCGACACTTGTAAACCTCTACCATTAAATGAGCCTACTAGCTTTCAGAATAGAAAATGTGTATATTACAAACGTTTTACTTGGTAATTGCTCTAGCAACCGTTTTTTGCTGCTCCAATTCAAAGCATTTTTCTTGCATTGATTAGGCGAGCTTCTACTTTAAATTACTTATAAAAATTATTTTTTATCATTGGAACAACAGGTTATTGTTTGCATTCAGTAAACAAACATACTGTTAATATTAAATCTGGAAACAGCTTATTCCCCCCCCCCTCCCCGCCCCCTCTCTATAACATGGTAAAAGGAACACCTTACAATTTTATTCGTCTTTGAGGTGTGATGCAGTTATTTTTTTCTGTTGAAGGCTGCTGTGCGGAACATTTACTTTTGCTTTAAAATATACCTGGCAAAAAATGTCATAAATGTTAACACATTTTCTCCTAACTTACAATTTTGTGTAATAAAAGATAACTTTTTGTAGTAAATATTATGCAACACACACGAAAATTTCGAAATGTGTGACGTATCGTCTTTACAACTTTCAGTTTTATTTTTCACCTAAATCTGAATTTAAATTATTCGTTGGTTAAATGTTTCTAACTCGGAATGTACTAACAGCCTAAACTGAAGAATACACGTATAAAACAGTTCAAAGAAGCATAAATCCAGTTTATAAAACCGCCATCTTTACGTATAGGCGTGATGTATATACATAACTGAAAAGTAAATAGGGAACAGTGAAATATGAAGAATAAGTTTCCTTGATGCATAATATTTTAATGAAATTCTTTAATAACTTTGAAGAACGTTATAGAGTTAAACTTGTGTCTTATCAACTGCTATTTTTTCCTGAAATTTGAAAACGTTTACAATCTTTTTCTTTAAGATTGCAATATCACTTCAGGCTGGCCCCATAGCTAAGTCGGTTGAGCACCTGCCTGCTGTGCAATGGGCCTCGGGTTCGATCCCCGGCAGGCGGTAGGAATTTTTCTCCAGCTAAATATATCCCTTACCACCGCAGAGTCTGGAAGTATGAATGAGAGTGTGAATTTTATATTTAAAATCCCTAACGGCCAAACAGCTACTGTTGACACTGTTAAACGAGTATCGCCATTATCTATAGGGAATATGTTGCACAGGAAAAGCTGTCGATATGACCTTTGCAGTTAAAGGTGGAATTAAATGGAACAATTAAAAAAATACCACCAACTATTGCACCGCAATTGTTTCTGTAGATACCTTGTGTGCGACTCCACTAATGTTATTCTGCGAGTGTTGGTATACTTAGAATAATTTTAGTTCTGTAGTCGTCTTCCAGGGTCTCTTAATATACTGTTAATGATTTGATCGTTATTTGACTTAAGGGATTGTGTCACTTATGTGCATGCAATTTTGATACACACTCAAGAGGTAAAGCTGGAAATATGATCTAAGTTGCGCAGTTGCCTTTTTGTTTCAGAAGACAATATTGTGACTTTTTGGTTGTGTGGGTGTGAAGTAAAGTAGACAGATGTAGTCGAGATAAAGAAACACTTTTATTTCCGTAAACAGTAACTTTGTACACTCGTTGCAACAACAAGAAAGTCTTTTCCGATTCTCCAACAGCACGGCTCCGAATTCGTAACACAAAGAACTGTCCCTTCTCCGTCGGCACGACTACTCAACCTTCACATACGTCTGACTGTTCTCCGTCGGCACTACTCAACGCTCACATACGTCTGACTGACTCCTGTCGCACTTTACCGCTATTTATATCTCCCAGGCACTATTCTGGAAAGTTCAGTTATTCGGTGGAATACAAAGAGGAAGATTCCAGAAGCTTCTATTCTTTTCTCTCTTTCGGCAAGCGCCCCAACAATGCGGCCATTCTCTGTCTCTTTCCTTCGGCTCCTTTGCGGTAGTGCCGACAATAATGCGATGGGTGACACTGCGGTTGTCGGCAATTAGATGCGGCGGGCGCGGTGACAATATGGTGTCGAATATAATTCTGAGATTAAAACTCTCTCTTTGCAAGTTTTGAAAGACAGAATTAGAAATGAAAAAGTCAATGCCTTTACCGGGATTTGAACCACAGATCTTCCGCTCTATGTGCGGCTGTTCTTAACCACTGAACTACTATGACAACATTCCGGCATAGCCCTACTAGGGTCCAGACATGATCCTTTTTTAAAGTTTCTTATTTTTATTTTATGGTCCACGGGAGTAGGTACATTGTACTATTAGTGCAAATATCTTAAATATCTAGTGTTTTGACATTGTTATAGACATTTTTGAGAAAATAAAAAGGAACTTTTCCATCTAAAAGATCACTTGAGGTAATAGATATGCTTAAAATATTCCTTTAGCAATCCTTGGAAGATGTTGAATTTATCAGTAATTTCTTTATTCATCCGATTATTCACCTGTCTCTCTTTCCCCCCTCTCTCTCTTTCTCTCTTTCTCTCTCTCCCTCTCTCTCTCTCTCTCTCTCTCTCTCTCTCACTCTTACATATACACACAAACTTACTAGTTCAATCAGCCACCCCTTGTTTTCCGGAATTATACAACCACAGATTACAATCTTAATTGTAAACGTCCATTTGCCAAAAGAAATATGTTTTTCTGCAGCTATGCTCGATAGTTTGGCATAGATCATAAAATTAAATATATAATGTCTCTGTTTTGTGCATTTCAGCTACAGTTCCATGTGATGGAGTGAATTATTGCTCCGAAACAGTACATTTGGACCCTAAAAGTGATATTTCAAATTTTGCGTTATGGTAGGCTTTTTCATTTACAGCATTACCAGCAAATATTGTCTGAGTCGAAGAGGTTGAAACTAATACTATATTTATCACATATGTATTAACATAGTGTACTGCATTCTGTGCAACAGAATAGTTTTCTTCAATTAATATTTGTTCTATTCAAGTGCCAAGAGAATAACACTTTTATCGTTACTTACATTTACTTCCAAGATATTTAAAAATATTAGCAGTATAAACTATTAGTTCAAAAGAAGGACTATTGTGAAAGGGTAAAGCTCATCTAAGCTCTAATACATACTGGAGTTCAGAACTCTTAAACAATAGTCATCATATCACTGAGCAACTCAGAATTTGAAGTAGAGGAAACTTTACATTCTTCTGACGTGAACTGGGATGTTAGAGTTCTGAGCTCTACTTAAAAAGTGTCTAATTTATAGGACCGCCTCCGTAGCGCAGTTGGTAGCGCGCTTGCCTCTGGCGCGGAGAACCCGGGTTCGATCCCCGGTACCAGCATGGGGATTTTATCCCCTCTGGGAGATCTGGCACGGGGTGCACTCAGCCTCGTTAGGTCCCGGGGGGACCAATTGAGGAGCTAAGTGATGTAGAAGTAGCGGCCCCAGGTCTAGAAGACCGCATAACTGGCCGGGAGGGCTCGGGGCGCTGACCACGTCCCACTCTCCAGTACTGCACCTCACCAATGACGCCTGTAGTGGGCAGAGGTGGGGGACGCAGCGGCTGGGCGGTAGGCCTTGGCCCTTCGTGGGCTGTCGCGGCGGGGTTTAGTTTTTTAACTAATCTATAGAGATTATTATGTATGCTACATCAAAGAAATATTCATTATATAGTTTATATCAAAATTGGAATCTTAATCACAGAAGTTCTGTGAAATGTACGGTAGTAATTTGGATAGATGCGTGCCCCTTTTTGGTGGTAGTCTAACCCTTTCTTTTTGGCTGGCTTTGACAATGGATCGAAGTTGTTGGCTCAATGGGTGTGCGCACTACTAGTAAAACTGAAAAGATCGGAGAATAAACAGGTACAACTCTAGAAGAACGTACATTTTTGAGAGTAACTTCAATCTAGAGTAACTTGTACTTCTTGTACCGCTTTTCCATTGAGTGTGGAGCCGTCCATCTAAATCAGCCGTGCTTAAGGTGCACTCGGGACAAGTATTACAACCGAAGGAGGTAGGGGGTATCAAACGGCGACGCGCCAGATTATGCCTTTGACACTGTTGCTGCAATAAGGGCTCATTTCAAGTGAATGCAGAATGGAGAACGAGCTAGAAATAGGAAAATAGGACATACTGAAAGACACTTCTTTCATAGAACCTTTAAATAATGTATATAAGGCATTCGAAGACAGATCTGCAGTTGAATTTCCAAATATTCGTGTCCTTATTTTCAACCAACGTAGCCAATTCCTGTCCGCGTTTTAAATGAAATTCAAAGACCTTAAATGTGACAGTTTTGTGTAAACAAATCCAAATAACAAATACACAAGCACCATTAGCAAGAAGAGTCCGTAATATTAACACCACAAAGTCATATAAAACCTTAAATTCTAATCTTAATTAAGTCATTAATGCATACTAAGGGAGGTTGCAGGCTCTATGCTTGCAATGTTAATTTTAAGAAGTTTAACTCCACTTTTCAGAGAAACTATTTGCTCTAGAATTGTCAAATTTGGTGCACATATAAATCAATGCTTTATAATTATGCAGACTTTTTATTTTACATAGGTATATTGATTCATATTTTTAAAATAATTATAATGAATTTATTATTTTTCATCCATTTTTAATACGAAAAATTTCTAGCATCCATTATTTTAATGATAGTGTTATAAGAAAAAGTCAGTACCACCACAAATAACCCAGAAATGAGTGGTAAACGTTTCATTACACTAAAATAAGTTTTCCCTAAGAAAATGGAACAAATGTATGCAGAAAAATAAGTTAGAGAAAAACCTCCATCAAAATTAGGGGAGGTTGTAAGCTCTATGCTTGCAATGTCAATTTTAAGAATTTTAACTCCACTTTAGAAGTATTTCACTTTAGAGGTGTGAAATTTTGTACACATGTAAGTCAATAATTTTTAAGTGTACTGACTTTTTATGTCACATAGATATTTCTACACTTTTTAAAAGAAATTTAACGAATATACAATTTTTATTCATATCCGTCCTTTGACAGTTAAATTTATTTTTAAGACACTTCTGGCAAGTTTTTAGGGGTTAAAAGACTAGATTATGATAAATGCAAAATCAGCAAAAAACAAAATTGATATTTTTGACATAAATCAGCTTACAACCTCGTCTAAGAAACAGTTTAAAACTACAAAGGACAAAGTTATGTACCAGAATATTCGTTTTTACACCTGCATAGGCAGGCAGCAAAAAGTTTGAGCGTGTTTGGACCACGTACCAATGTGAGCAAATTTTCTCTGCTCTGAAAATCTGAAAAAGCTGCTAGAAATCACAATTAAGTGACAGTCATTTCAAGGCGCCATTCAAATAGTTCCAAATATTTGCGCCTCTTTGTAAAGACAGAAAAGTAATATAATCCTCTAAATTTATTTAACCAAATTATTATTTCTTGTGTATTATATATAACAAAATAATTTGATCCTTTGTTTCGCGTGTACAACTGCAATTTTCATATGGAGTGTAAATATTTAGTTATTTGTCACATATGCTGAATACATAAAACCACTGTTCAGACGAAATACGCTTTTTAATAACCTGTTTTGGCACTTGTAAGGGCTAAACAAATTATGTGATTTCAACTTTAGCAAGACCCGAATCAATGATATACCAGTACGTTCTTCCGGAAACATCCAACCAACGTTTACAGGCTAACTCACAAAAATAAATGTCATTTAAATATAAATTAAGCAAATGCATTGAAGAAGATAACACAGAAGTTCCTGCCATAATGCCAAGAAGGTTTCATTGTCTACCACCTTGGAGAATACCTTTTGTTCAACTAAATTTGAATATTACAGCTTACCATAAATCTCATATCGATGCATCTCCCTATAAACAGATGTTTCAAGAAATAACAAATGCCTACCCCAACCATACATTTATCTACACTGATGGTTCCAAAAAACTTCAGCTACAACTTCTTAAATATTATTCCATATTCTCTTGCGAACTTTCTGCACTTAAGCAACCGTTGACATACATCATCCAATCTAGCGCGAGTAAATTTCTTGCAATTTCCGATACATTAAGTTCTCTCCAAAGTCTAAGAGACCGATCAACTGACCTTCAATTACTTCAAGATATCCACAATCTTTATTCCATTGCTCTGAATAAAAAGAAAATAGTTACTTTAACTTGGGCCCCTTCACACTGCGGAATTAAGGGCAATGAAGAAGCGGACGAAGCTGCTAAAGAAGCAACAGTCACAGATGAAGAGCAAGCAGTACCTTATCATGATATTACAAAATACTTCCCCAGATTAATCAAAACAAAATGGAAACTGGCCTGGAATCAAACGCCTCCAGAAAAGCTACACATGGTAAGGAAAGGAGACACTATTATTCTTCCACTGTCTACTCTCTTAGCAGGAAAGAGTAGTCTCTGCATTGGTCATACAAGGTTAACCCACTCATACCTCCTCAGCAAAGGCCAGCCACTACAATGTGAAGTCTGCAACACCCGCCTCCCCACAGTAAAACATCTCCTCACAGAATGCAAGCAATACGCTACACAATGACAGCTTCATCACATCATTGGAGACTTATCCACCATTCTGAACACGCCATCCAACTGCAGAAGGGTATTGTCATTCCTCAAAAGTACAGACTTACATACGAAAATCTAATATTAAGGATACTTTTGTTGTACTGATTTGTTGATTAGTATTTTCATGATTTTGTTTAAATATGAGTTGTAAAAAATTTATTGTATGCCACTGTATTATATAAAATAGTCGCGATATGACTTAATTGTTAAAGCGATTCTAAATAAACAAAAATGATGATGTGATTTCGTCCGCCTCTGCACCCTAGTGCTTCAATCGTCGTATGCATATTACTCGGGGCAAGGCATGCTCTCTTGAGCATGACTAATCCACATATAACGAGCTGTTAAGTAGGCGTGGATACACACTCGGCATAGGGTGTTGTATAAACTTACAAAATGCTAGGGGTGGGTGATATACAAGGCTGGAAGACGCTGCTTCGGCTATACGTTAACCAGCGATTCTACATTATGAGGGTAACAAATATATTCAATGCAATTATTGTCAATAAACAACCGTTTCGCCGAAAAAAAATTGTGTTAAATATTTGGAGCCATCCAGCTTCTTGAATGGATATAAATGAGTTATTATTTCACTAACTGTCGCACAAACAATCCGTAAACAATGGTCCAGTGCATTTTTAACTAAATTCGAATGAATGAACTTATGTAATAATAAAACGTCATGCCAAGCTTAATTTCTAAGATAAATTTAACGTCACGTTAACATTAAATTGTGGCTAAATTCGTGTAACTACTTTTAATAGAACAACGGTACTAAATTCAAATGGGTAGAGAAAATTTATTTTGATTTTCACTCTATTCTTTGCTGCATTTTCACGGATTGTATATTTAACCTATTATATATTTATAAATCCACATATTTTCATCAAGCAGTTATTCTCTCAGATTCCAGGGTGGCAATTATAGCAATTACTTCCAAGTTGTTACCAAAAAAAGTCAAACTATTACAGAATGTTGGAAAATCCTTACCCACCAAACAGTACTTAAAAAACACCTAGTCTTCCAATGGATACCAGCTCACTGTGGACTGAGTGGTAATGACAAAGCTGATTTTCTTGCAAAAAAGGGTACTAGAAGTGTACAGAAATCTATAGTTAATCCACCATTTTATGCACCTAAAATATTAACTCTGAATTTAAAAAAGTTGCATATTATTACTATAAAAAAATAAAATAAAAGATGGGAACTACCAAACATTCAAACAGTAATACCTGAGTATACTCGAAAAAGTGCAGTTGCAGCCTTCAGGTTGATTACAGGACATGATTGTCTGGCAAAAAAATTTGCACAGAATTAGGATACATTCTTCATCACTCTGTCCTCTATATGATCTACAAGAGGAAAGGGACTAAGACCACCTTCAAATATGCCCGGCCACTTCTAGTGCCCAATCCATCAGTGAAAAATATTGGAGCGCAAGAAGACTAATGACTTCATTGTCAGTAATCCAACATTAGCCAACAACAACATATTTACACTCCTACCCCCTTTGAGCTATTATTATTCTTGCTTTCAAACCGTCCAATTTCGTTTTGCATCCAATATTTTTATGAAACCACATATACTAATGAATAAATGTGACCACGTAGAATCATGTTTATGATTATAATGGTGTCGATGATGATAGTGATGCAGGACACAAAGGTAAATCAGGTTTCAGACGTTAACTTTTCTTTATGTCACTCCGAATCTATAATTATCCTATATATTCTGTCCCAAGGATGCTAATAAAGAGGTCCATTTAGAGGAGATCTGCCCACATAAAAATACCTGCTACTAGTTTATTGTTTCACCCTTATACAGCTAGCAACTGTAAAATGTCGCCGTGCTAACATGTTTATGTACCACACGTGATTTCATTACGTTGCGTGAATTCAATACGTAATAAATACCACCGCCTTCTGATGTTTTTATATCCCTTCTTGGTGCTACTGCCAATGCCTACTAGATCCTGGGACGGACCGGTTTCAACAGCAACAGCGATACATGTGCCACGCAGGCGCAGAAGAACGCCATTTATCCCCTTCAAATTAGATTAAATCTCATCACAGCTTTGTTATCAAGTTGCACAGATCTAAAATGAAATAGAGACCGATCGATTTGCTGTTAAAATATTTACCTGTAAAAAGACAAATGCCAAATAGAAAGAGAAACAACTGTATAACGCTCCCATGGTTGTCTCTGTCCATTATTAATTACTAGGTTTCCCGTTGTATGTTCATACCAAATTAATCCTCCTTTCCATGTAATACTAATCCCTATAAATATTTTCCTAAGGTAGGTTTTGAATTTCGCAACATGAATTTCATTATGTACCAAACTAACACTCAGTCAATTTTTGTTTGTAGGAAGTTTAAGCGCAGGGAAAAAGAAAAAGAACCTTTACACATTCAAGCAAAGGGTACAACAATAAACTACTCTTTGGTAAAATTTGAGCAAATGAAACAAATATTTCAAAATGACTAAGGCTATAAAATATAAGTAGGTAAATTGTTCACATAAATATCACGTTACTGGGTAATGCGTTTCTGCTTCTATCTTAAGCTTTCTCAATAAGGATGAAAAGGACTTCACGTCTATTACAGATAATTGAAGGTAATTATATATTTTATTCAAAAGGCACTATCTTAAAAAAAAAAAAAAAAAAAAAAAAAAAAAAAAAAAACTAGCACAACAACCCTTCGTGGGCCAAAGCGTACCGTCCGGCCACTGCGTCTCCCACCTTTGTCCACCGCAGGCGTCATGAGCGTGGTGCAGAACTGGAGGGTGGAACGTGGTCAGCCTCCTGACCCTTGGGGCCGATTATGAGGCCTTTGTGACCTGGAGTTGCTACCTCTTTATTAAACAGTTCCTCAATTGGGACTGCAGCCCGTGTCCGAGCTCCCAGCGGGTGAAATGATAAATAATGAGCATTTTTCAAATAAAGATTTGATTAAGAGAATTCTCAGATATTCTTCGCCTCTTCCTTAGAAAATTAAGTCTGAAATTTTATATCCGCATAAATTTTAACCTTTTCTTAACTATGTAGTTCCCAGATAATTTTTCTACGGATCGTACCTAACATTCTTGAATATATATTAATTTTATTATCATGATCGTAGGCATAAGATATATAACAGCCTAGGTACTTGAAATGATTAACTTATTCAAGGACTTTGCTAGTATTTTTATCTTAGAATATTATTATCTATAAAACCCATAATTTGAGTTTTCTCTATACACAGGCTGGATGGAAAGTCATTACATGTCGAATAGCATATTGTTCTTTGATCAGCCGATTTCGAAGAAAATAAATAGTTTTTTATCCCAATTGGATGCGTAATTCTACAAGAATGCAAGAAGATAACTGTTACTTGTAAGAGGCGTGAGTAACTTATTTCTTACTTACGTAGCAGTGAAAGCAAAAAATCCTATTGTAAACCATGTCTAAGCGACATAATTCCTATGTAGCTCAGTTTATTCTATATGTGAAATGCAAACTAGGCTTTAAATATCTATGTAACTTTGTTGCTTATTTAGCCTTATAGTTTTCTAGCTCATTTTATTGTGTACAAGATAATTTAAATGACAAATTATTGCTGTTAATGCTCATGTAGCTTTGTAAGTAGTTCCTAACTTATTTTATTCTGTATAAGATTATTTAAATGACAAATTATTCGAGTTAATGCTTACGTAACTTTGTAAGTAATTTTTAACTCATTTTATTCTGTATAAGGTAATCTAAGTGACAAATCATCCTGTGAAAGCTTATGTAACTCTGTAAGTGATCTCTAGATGAATTATTATTATCATTATTATATGCCTAATGTAAATCTAACACAAAATTCAATTCTTATCTGACAAATTTCAGGCAAACTTTGATTGTGTTTCCATTATCCCCATTGCTGTTGTTTGTTTGTTTCTTTTTTGTTCCTGTATATAAGTTTTTATGTGCTCATTCTGTATATTTATTGACAATGTTTTGTACATCACAATTGACATGTTCAATGTTCACCAGCCTCCATGGCTACTTGTGAACTCGCTGAACGCAATCTAATCTAATCTAATAGACTTCTGAACAATGCTGTATAAATGAAAGAATTAAAAACATTTATTGCATGCTATGTAGGCGACAATGGTCAACTGACAATTATAATCTTCAACGTGCTCATTATTTATGTGAATATTATTCTAAAACAAATGCTTTACAGAATGTTTGCATTGGAAACACTGACCAAACTGAAGAGTGCGAGAGGGCATTAGTGAGTCGGCAGCGCGAAAGCTTCATATGTCAGTGTCACTGGTGGGAATGATAATAATTTAGAAACCATCAATTTATGTGCACTTCTCTAGGTAAGAGCGATAATTATTTGTTTTACGGCATCTGCGTAACACATGCATTAAGATCGGTTGTCACAATGACATTGAAGAGTACGGATGCCGGGAAAGTATCATAATTACAGAGGAGTGCCTGCAAGATTTACTGATCAACAAAACCACAAACAAAATGAATACACAATCCTTGAGTCCCTTTTCTGCTTTCTCTACCACGTATATAGTAGGTAGAAAAGGTATTGTTCGCCACCCAAAAATTTGACAATGAGACAACCGGAAATATATGTACGTTTTGAGGTACCCCGAATCAAAAAAGGCATTTCTATTACACGATATATGTATTTGTGTCCGTGTGCGTGTCTTTAACGGTATAAATAAACAATAAAAGAAAAAGAAACAAACGTTATGGTAATTAAGTTCCTTAGCTTTCAAGGATGCAACACAAAGGTTTTCTAGAAAATTCCTCCACTCAAGACTGCCGCGTACATGGAGCATGCTTAGAAAATTTTGTTTTCTCAAAAATAGTTCTAACGGTTCTGTTCAAAATACCATTTTATAGGAAATCTTCATGACAAATGAAATGTAATCTTAAAATTTCTAGTAATATCCTTAGAAGTCCCTTTCGTTCAGAATGGCATTGATATAACTGGTAAATTGAAGAGATAAACAAAATGTTACTGCGCAAAAAAATGTGGATCTCGTTAAAATTCATAATTTATGTCATATGCATTCCCTGTGAAGTGAAAAACGAGGCTGTTCCGAAATATCCCTTATTCTTTGTCTGAATTTTCAAATAGTAAATCAGTGAACTTAGGAGACCTGCATCTGCACCCTGTATAGCTTTCAGTTGGATATGTTAAATACTTTCTGAGATAATGGGTACTTAAATTAACGATTTAACGTTGGTGGAATAGTGTCATGTAATAGGCCCTGACTTTGCTGAAATGCAACTTTTAGTTTATGAATGTTATTTTGCACGTCTGTGAAAATATTATATTTCAATACCCAAAGGTCTGCAGATTAGATAGTAATTTGTAACCACTCTTAACATTAAGAGTGAGTGAGTGAGTGAGTGAGTGAGTGAGTGAGTGAGTGAGTGAGTGAGTGAGTGACTGAGTGAGTGAGTGAGTGAGTGAGTGAGTGAGTGAGTGAGTGAGTGAGTGAGTGAGTGAGTGAGTGAGTGAGTGAGTGAGTGAGTGAGTGAGTTGTGGTGTTTAAGGGCCCGTCGACAACTAGGTTATTAGGGCCCAGCTTTAACATTAATTTTTAAACAATTTTCTCAGGATAGTTACAATGTAAACTCATTTGATCCTCCAAGTCTATTTTATTAAAGTTGTGAGATGTAGTTCTTCACCAGTGTGAATTTCTCTGCGGCTTATTTATTTACTTCTTTTTATTGTCACTCTATCTATATTATGTCCTTCTGGAATAAAGATCTTGAAAAGCAGTTCCATATATTTAAGTTTAGGAGCAAGGTACTAAGACACGAGTCTAAAAATCCGGTTTTCAGTTGTTTGTGTGCTTAGCATAAATGCCTGAGGGAATAAAAGACGAAAAAATAGGTTTAAGACCACCCAATATAATTTTTTACGACTCTTGTTCCGCTTTAATACGTTATCCTGCAATTTGCAATATAAACAACACTGAAATTGCCGTAAAACTACAAGTATTTTACAAATGCAATGTTAGTATTTGAGTATCAAGGGCGACATAAACTTTAATTCGCTAACAATATCTATTTTTTTTTAATTTCGTGCTACGCAGTTACAGTAAATGAAATGATTCGACATTGAAATTTTGCCGGAAATAATGATTTGAGACTTCCTGAATGGAGAATAAGCATTTAAAAAAATATATACGTGTGTTTGCGTAGAAATAACTAAATATTTTACTTTCTATTGCCAATTGCCAGGATGTCAGCGTCGCCGGTGTGTCGGAATTTTGTCCCGGAGGAGTAGTTTAATCTACTGATATGAGGTTGTCACTTTTAAGCACACTTAAAAACCATCGGTCTGGACCGGATTTAAACCCGTAACCTTGGAATCAGTAGGCCAGCGTCTAACATGTGTGTATGCGTGCATGTGTGTGCGTGTATGTGTATGTATCTGCCTATGAACTACATAACTCAAAAACGAAAAGTTGTTCAAATAGCTAACTTGATATTCAAGTTCATCTTACAAGAATGCGACGTTAAGATATTCAAGAAAATCCGCCACCTGACACGAAAATTTTGGTTTTTTCTGTAAAACGGCTCTAACGGTTTCATTAAAGTACCATTTGTTTAAGATGTTTTAAGGTAAATGAAATGCATAAGTTGGATTCTCTGGGAATAACCTCTGAAGTCCCCTTCATTCTGAATGATTTTTGCACAACTGACAATTCAAAATCTTTCTGTACAAGAAGCTAGACATCGTTAAAGCATACAATTTATATTTATTCGAGGAAATTCGAATTTCTGGGATGCAATAGTTCTTCGATTTATATATGTAGGTAAGTAGTAGTGAAAATAATAACTAATAAACCTGTAAGTTCAGCTATGGGGTATCTTAAAAAAAGTTTCAAATTTAGATGATTTTACATGTATCAGTTTTCCTGCCACAGATTAAGTAAAGTGGATTTTTATTTGCTTACAATGTCCTCATTTCCACGTTAAAATTTAAATTCAAGAATATTCTACGCATAGAAATGCACAGTTCTAATACAATATTTATATTTGTGTGGTTTGTAATTAACCTCATAAAAACTGGGTGTGGTTTTAGCTACAATAATTTGTTTTAAGTCTAGAGGAGAATAAATTTAACAAGATTCGCTCTAAATTGTACTGCCAATGTCTGCTGGGAATTGCTAATAAATCTGTAGAAGGACCACAGCTGTTAGGCGTTGGAAATGTCTGCTACGCCCAGAATACCTACCGTCTTGCTGTTGGAACTAGAGCTTCATTAACAAATCGACAGCGGTTGCATTCCAAGCATATCGCTGCGTGCTAAACCAAATTATTCAATAATGTTCCCAGAGGGTAGAGAGTGCAGTTCACAATGTTTCATTTTGTCCAACTGCCGCCGGCATTGCTTTCCAACCTGCCAATTTGTATTACGTGAACCTGACGCGAAAAACACAAATACATTCAATTTACTACAATATTGCATTCTTTTCCTCCACTCTCTGTGATGACTGCAGCATTTCAAATGGTTCGCAATTCGCTTCAATATCGCTGTGAATAAATTCATTACGCACAACATGCTTCATTCAGGTATTAAAATACAAAATCTGATACGCAATAGTCACACAAACAAATTTTCTCATTCCAATTCATATGGCTTCAAGACTATCTATACTGAAACTTAATCTGTTCTATATTATGCTGAGAATTGCTATTCCCAAGCTGCAAACAGTACAGAAATAGTTATTTCTGATTCAGCTGCTATAAATTGAGTTTTGTTTTAGGAGTAACAGGCCTGCGAAATAAATAAAGTTACTTTTAAATTATGAAGTTACATATATATATATATATATATATTATTTTCAAACATCCCTGAAAATTTAATTAAAGTATCCAGCTAACATTTATGCAAAAACAGCAATATACTTTCCACAATAGTTAGCTCTTGTTAATTTGTTAATTGGCCTTCATTGTTGGTTGAACTTCATAGCACCAGCGCTGACAACAAGGTCACTTACACAATCACATTCTTTAATATACAGACGGCCTGAAAGACTAAATTAACAGGTAGTAATGCAAAAGTAATTGTACTAATAAACGCATTCCTAACATCATCATCATCATCATCATCATCATTATTGTTGTTGTTATTTTGACAGTAGGTAACTGTTGTTTTATTGTGCAATTGCTATAATTTGCAATATGAATTCCTAGCGCAGAGTAAATACTGCTGAGTTATTTCGACTCTACCTGATGCATTTCCAAATCATTCAAATAGTTGCCATTACGTATTTCCGAGTATGTACGAGTACAAATGCGAGTGGTACATAATTCAAGACACTGCCTATTTTTGTGTGTCCGACAGACAGACATATAACATATGGAATAGAGACTATCAATAAACTTAGCTGCATTGTTGAAAATATCGACTTGTGTAAGCTACGCTGCAACACAACTGAGACTTAGAAATATTTTGTTCTCCTAATGTGCTTCATTTTTTTCAATGGCTGTAAAAATGTTTAATTTAGTATTAGAGGTTAAAGAGTAAAATAAACACTTTACTTCACTGCAAAATATATATATTTCTGTTTAACTTCAGCTACTGTTCTGATTAACTTTGGTAGTATTCTGTATATTCTTGCCTCTGCTGTCTTTATCATTCCTTGCCGTCATCTTAACGATAACTAACGTTAACTTCTTGTAAAGGATAGTATTAGAGTATGTATCTCAGATTATTTCATATTTCATTGGCTGTTATGATGAAATATATTGAAAGAATAAATAACTTTAAAGTAGGTTCTTTAGCGAGTTTTATAAGACAAGGAGTGCCTTATGTTAGCAAACCATTGTGCTGCATACTAAGGTGGCTCAAAGCTTGCCAATCTACCTGCATTACTTCCGATAGCGCGAACCAGGCACGCGGCTAGATTTCTTGGCAACTGCCTAACCTGCACTAACGAGATGATTAGATTATGTGTCATTATTGGCGTTCAAAACTATATTTTGTGTCACTTAGAATCTGAACAACAAAATCCACGTGTTGGTTCGGTGTCGTGTTGAAACATATATTATATGTGGTCATTTTCATACTAACTGGATTTTTTAAAAGTATCTACAACTGGAAAATCATAGAAAACAGCGGGACTTCAAAGACCGTTGGAGATAATTCAAGACATACGTTTTGTTTGTGAATCAAATGTATTGCACTCTTTTAATCAAAATCGTTATAGCAAATTTTGAGAAAATATAATTTTCCTTAAGGCGCCACTCCTATATATGTAGAAGGTACCCTTATCGTCCTGCGCTGCCGCAGCCAAGGTCACGGAGGAGTGCAGGACGGGGGTGGCGACTACCATGCCTACCGTAAGGCGATTAATTGATCTTTTAGGGACGCTACCTATCAGGATAGTTCCTCAATTGGTACTAGAGGCTGAGTGCAGCCCGGATCACAACTTCCCGTGGGTAAAAATTCCCACGCTGGTACCGGGAAACGAACCCTGGTCCCCTGCGTCCGCTACCACTGCATTAGGTTTCAATGTTAAGGGAAGTATGGCGTATGAGGGTGAGAAATTTTCTTGATTATCTTCCCGTTGTACAATTGGATGGTTCTGAACTTAAATACCAAGGCAACCATTTCGCTTTTTTAATTATATTACTCACATAAGCTCACGGACATTTTACAACTTTTTTGGCTATGAGAGATCCTGAAGCCAAATATTAAGTAATTCCTATCGAATAAGTACTTCTTCTGCCGACCAAAAATAAGTAAAAGATAAAAGTATTGAGGAAAGGAAGACACCCCCCCCCCCCCTGTAAGCGGGTCAGAGCAACGCAAGTAGAACACGTTGTCCTTTTGCTTCTAAGAGTAACCCCTTGCAGGGAGAAATGAGGGGAGAAGGGCGCAACGTTTTCATTTTGAACACATCCGAAGCCGCTCAAGTTTTGCTCACATCCACCGTCCAGCCACAACCCGCCGAACACTGCCGCCTGGTCCTACAACCATGAAACAGATGACAATGAAGGTAATGATGGATACATAATGTTGTGGTAGGAAAGGAATCTCTCCGGTATACGCCTACCGATCCTGGGAAAACGCAAAAAATCCGTGGGTCAGAGTAAGTGGTCGCCTGGGATCGAGCCACGGACCTCCCGTATGGGAGTTGCACACGTTACCGCAGTGCTAACCTTCATCAGCGCTATAAATAAGTAAAAGAGACAAAATGTAGACTATAAAGAAATTAGATTTTTTTTAGCGAATCAAGATTGCATTCGCATTTGAAAACATTCCTGTAGGTATATGGAAGTCCACGCAATAGCCCATGTTTAAAGTAACTAAAATTCGAAATAAAGCAATGTGCACATTAAGTTGGTAACAACATGCAGCTGTTCCCCAGGTAACTTAACAGCAGCCGATTAGCGTCGTGTCGTTTAGATAAATGGCGTATCGGTTAATTGACGCAAGGAAAAGTGTGCATTGGACAGGGATTGATGGTTCCTTTGGGCGTTATGCATAACGTACTACTACTCGGTCGGTCGGTCGGTTGGTCACTCACTGGATGTTTAATTCATTGAGGTTTTCTGGAACGTTAGCAAGTCCGTGAACTTACTAACAGTATGCTAAGCAAATGGCAGCCAAATGAATATGTCCGTCTCTAGGCACTTCACCTGGCTTACTCGGCATTGCACTCAGCTCAAAACTTGGATAGGAATCATTTTGAGTCGTGAATAGCACTCAAATCAAAAGAAAAAGTCTAATGTTTTGTCTAAATTGGGTAAATGCTACTAATTTGTAAATAATCTTTAAAAATATGGTTTGCGCAATCCTGGGCTTAAAACGGCTTATTATGACGGCATAAATCGTGCAAAATTACCCTCTTTCTAGCACCAGTGCAATGATGTAATTACCATGGCAATAAGACAGCAATGACGGCATCACCGCCACGACATAATTTTCTCCAATGTGCCAGTAAGAAAAGCTGAAATGGTTACTCTCGCAAACTAATGCATTTTTCGTTTCTCCATACATAGAACTTTTCATATTCTTTATCTAAATATCTTTATTTTTCTGGAAATAATGCCTCAGTTTTCAAAATGATAACTGCATCAGAATTCATATTTTGCAATAGTTTTATTGTATTGTTCCATTTTTCCCTATAGGTGTCGAAACAAATGAAATTCTGCTTAGCAACAACCGTGTTACATCATACAACTCTGATTTGTGATAAATTATAATTTACATTTAGCAAATGTATTAGCTATTTTTACGTATTTCGATGCTACAATTACATAAGACGTTGTACGTAACACGTGTAAAATCTCTTCATTGTGACTCGTGTCACAATCAGCCACATTATAAACCAGTTACATAAATAGTTGAACTCTAATTTTTATTTCCTGTCACCTAACTACGGCAGGTAAAATGAAGTAGTGCATTCAACGTTCGAGAGATTTCACGAAGCAACAGTTTTGTGGCCCCTGAAAAATGTGTGTGTGATTGTGTGTGTATGTGTGTGTCTGTGTGTGTGTGTGTGTGTGTGTGTGTGTGTGTGTGTGTGTGTGTGTGTGTGTGTGTGTGTGTGACAGAGAGAGAGAGAGCACAACTTAAGTTAAAAGCAAAGAGCTGGATAAATAACAAAACTTTGTCTTTACTTTCATTATCTTCCAAAATACCCTTTACATGGAAACATTTTCAATATTTTTTTATTTTCTCCAACATGGCTTTAATGCTCCAAAGCAGATTTTCAATGCTTAAAGAATTAACTAAACCGGTTACCAGTTTCTGAACTATCACACGCACACTCACACATACATACACATTCACTCTCTCTCCCTCTCTTTCTGTATTTATAATGTTAGTATAGACAATAAATGTACATTTTAAATGTGTCACAGGTATTATATGAAATACTATTTGCATATGTCACATGCAAAATAGTGAGTAGGCATTCACAAATAATTCCATATCTCTTATACCAAAGAAAGCAGAGAAGTTCATATTTTAGGTAAACGGTTTGAGTTTCAAATGCTGCTGACCACATTATTTCAACATTATTTATCTGCTGCTTCTCAGGGACAGGGGATATAATAATAGTAATAATAATAATGATAGTGATAATGATAATATAAATAATAATAATAATAATAATAATAATAATAATAATAATAATAATAATAATAATAATAATAATAATAATAATAATAATAATAATAATAATAATAATAATAATAATAATAATAATAATAATAATAATAATAATAATAATAATAATAATAATAATAATAATAATAATAATAATAATAATAATAATAATAATAATAATATAATAATAATAATAATAATAATAATAATAATAATAATAATAATAAATGGTGGTTATTTTCACCGATGTGTCTGAGACGGAAGGTAATCTTTTAAGGGATTACCCAATGAACAGAAGGTTTTGTGGTTTAAGAGCTTCATCAGATATTCTAATAAATTAGTAAATGAACAAAGTATATTAGCATTTCTGGGAATCTAGGTATGATAAACTCATTAACTTAATGCCACTTGCAGTAGGATCAGCTTATATAGTAAATCGCACCTCGGGAATTCGTGGAAAGAAAATAATAGCTTAAAAATGTGACGTGCCAGAGGCAGGGTTATTTGTGCTAGTTTTTATGTCAACTAATGAAAACATAGCATATTATATTAAACAATATTTTCTGTAGACCCGACAGGCATTTTTATTTTCTCTATTACAGTAGAGGAAATGTTGTATTTATTAAAAATTTATATTTCATCCAAAAATATGATATAGAATTCCGTCAGAAATGCATGTCTCTTTGAATTCAAAGAGAAATTTGGGGAAAAAAAGGTATGTATGTGTCTGTGTGCGCGCGCATATACAGGATGTCCCCAAAAACCACCGATAGCGCTTAGTATGTTTTACGGGACGGCACCCTGATCGATTTTCAAATATGAGCCCCTGTCCGGAAATGCACGGTTTGGGCACTGTAGCGTATCCAAGTATGGGATGGGTGTACCTTCACATTTCGTTAATAAACCCAACATCGAGCTGTCTGCGTTAGAAACGGGCTTCGAACAGTGTACTTCCTACAGCACTGCAGAGCCTACATCGACGATCGTGAGCCGACCGAATAAGTGCGATTGTCTGAAGATTTCCAATCGCTCGGTGGACTCGACCCATAAAGTCCTCCGCTGAAGTCACCATACTCTTCATACTAGTCCACTGAAAATAGTCAAGAAGTGTCATCTGGCGACCGTGAAATTGGCCCACCTCTACCAATCCATCGATTTGCAATATGCGACGTTGAGGTGATTCCGCACATTTACATCAATGTGTACTCAATTTGGTCATTTCAGCAGCTGTGTTTCAGGCTTGTACGGTCACATTTTTGTTATGAAACGTTACTATACTGGAAACTACACAAGTGACGCAGTAGTGCATGCACAGGAGTGTTATTATGCTTAGGTCATTCATTCGCTAACATATGGCTAAAGGTTTGCATATCTCCCATATTAAGATACGAAAACGAATGTTAGCAAACTGTCACAACCGTTCCTTCTGAAACATCGACGCTCCCCAGCGTCCAAACCGTGCATTTCCGGACAGGGGGTTCCTATTTGAAAATCGATCAGTGTGCCATCTCGCACAACATACTAAGCATTGTCGGTGTTCTTTTTTTTGGGGGGGGGGGGCGCCCAGTATATTTGACTGTCAGTCTGTGAACGGTGCAACCAAAATATAACTTGGTTAAATACTAAACTTGGTTACTTTTAAGGCCAGCCCCGCCCCCACAAAACATACCAAATCAATGAAGGGTAATATTGTAATATGATGTCTATAAACCAATAAAACAATCTTGATTTCAGGACTTAACTCTCCAAATGTGTATTGTGCTGTTTTCTATTTTTAGTGCTACATAGTTCAGTAATATGATTAGCAATTATTCAGTTGACAATTGTTGCCAGCGTTTAGAACTGATGTAGTATAACAATCCCTCGTGGAGTGGAAGTACACATTTGCACTGTATCTTTTACTTCTCACAAGCCGGTTGGTGTCCTTACAGTAATCGAGTATTCTTAAAAGGATTAATTAAGAAAGCCAGCTTAATGGCAAAACTGCATTGATTCTGTAAGATTTATCCTTTGCGTGCGTATATATGAACATAATCCGAAAACAAAAGGATGGATAATACCAAAATGCCTAATTAATCAAGAAATGTTTTGATAATATAAGGGAAAAAAGTCTTACTGTAGCGCTCAAACCTTAACGACGTTCGTTGCTGCCTTTTAGAGTGTCTACTAGTGGTGTGGACAGTGTTGTCACGTCGCATACTTTGGTCACTCTGTGATGTAACTCAACAAGCATAATCTTTAACAACACTCTGAATGCACAACTGTAACCGACTTGGCAACAGCAGATTCTTTCGCTAAAAGTATATTGTGAGGGCTGTATCATGTTTGGGATGGTATAGTTGTTTTCACTTGAAAAAAAACTTCGTGTGTTTGGGATAGGAGTCGATATATCACATGGGACAATTTATAATTTCCACCAGACACGTGTGTACGTGAACCCTGTGAAAATATGCCTACTACCAATGTGCAGATTCTTTCCACAAACATTTTACAGCCTCCATCCAGACATACACACTACGGTAAATATAATTCTATGCAATATGAAACGAAACTTAAAATTACTTCAATTAGAAAGAATTCTCCACAGCCACCGTACTTTTTGTATCCAATGGAATTACACATAATAGAATCTGTCTGTCGCACTACGATGCATTTTGGCTAATGCACATGACAGTTCACGTAGCAAGAATGAAAAATAAACATGGCGGACACGAATATTAATTTATCAATTGCTATATTTAAGTATAGGTTTGGGATATATTTCCATATCTCTCAGTAGGAAGAAAAGATATATTGGGAGTAAAAGACGTTGCTGGACATGGTCTAGTTAGAAAGAAGAGAAGAGGGCTCGGATACAAAACGAATTGAGGTTAGAGGTACCGGAAAATTATCCTAATTTTCTACGGATTGACGAAGATTTACTTCTCAAACTTTTAAATTGTATCGAAGGCAAAATTACACACCACGACACAAATATGAGACAATCTATTACAGGCAAGAAACAATTGCAATTGTTTTAATGTTACTATGGACGGACAGGAGATTTGAACTAATTTCAGAACATAAAATTGAAACATACTTTAAACTGATTTCTTAGTATTTATGAAATATAGCTATGTAATAACCACCTCAGTAGTAGATGCTAACGATGACGAAAAATCGTTAATGAATCTTCCAAAAAGTTAAACGTTTAATTAAAATACCACCACGTTAAAAGAGCCACGAGCCGTACATATACAGCAGCTGACTACACGTTGAATTGCGAGTCTGCCATATTGTTACGTTACTGACGCTGATTGGCTATTTTCAAGTTATTGGATGAAAAAATTAGATGCAACTCCATTGCGTTGTGTCCAACTCTCAATGCTCTCAATGTGTTATACACAATGTTTTGGACCAAAATGTTGGACCGTGAGACATAGGCTTAAGATGCCTAAAGGGTATGTAAATTGCAGGCCCAACTGCAATGCACGAATTGTCCCAAACACACTGCACCAAGGACCCTCTATTATGTCCATATCACTGGCAGGGGAAGAAGGGCGTTAGGCTCACAACTTCTTGGAATGTGGGCGATAAGGTATGGCACTATTATACTGACGCTCTTCCAAACCCAGGCAACCTTTGTTAAGTGTAAATTCATGCTATGCTTTGCTTTATCAATCATGGATAGTGATTTCTATTAAAATATAGTTAAGTGTAAATAATAGTATTCTATAGTATACATACTTACCAAAATAAAAGTACAAATATTTATACGCGTTTTAACAACATATAGCTTAAACACAGATCTAACAAACGATGGCAATTCACACGCATATTTATGCGTCCTAGGTCATAAGAATTCCTTCTCTTTAGACTTTTTCTCCAAGTGCATTTCATGTGATTGATGTAATTTTGCATCTTCATAGAACAGTTCTGCTCGAGATAGGAAGTATTCCTTTATCCATTTTTTCATACTTCGCCAATGACGAAATCATAGTTTCCAAGTATAGTCCCGAAATATGGTGCAACTTAAACACTACTTACACGATCCTACAACTAACAGTATATACCTATCACTGGGGTACCTCGTGTTCGAACATAACATGAAAATGCATTGGATCCTATTCGAAGTTACTATGACTACGATCAATGAAAAACAAAAGGGAGTAATTCAGTTGATGATAGTGATTCCCGTGAGATATATTTAATTGTGATAATAAACAAAACAAGCACGCAAAGAAATGCATGGTGTTCGTTTATTAAATTAGATGATATCTTTAACTAATGACAAATTCTCGTGCTATTGGCCTTAAACATATTGTCCGTATCTATAGCTTAATTTAATATATCTCATCTAGGAAATAATACATTGTATTTTATTGGCTGAGACCTACTTTTCTCCATCACGTTAACTTTGTGAACATATATGTTTTTGACAACTTATTAGTAGCACAAATAACGTAAAAGATTTAACTTTACATCCATGATCGGTCTGGGTGGCTCAGTTGGTTAGACGTTGGCCTGCTGATGCCACGGTCACGGGTTCAAATCCGGCCCAAAGCGATGGTTTTTGAGTGTGCTTAAAACGACAGCTTCATGTCAGTATATTTTTGGCATGTAAAAGATCTCCTACAGGAAAATTCCGGCACACCGGCGACGCTGATGTGATCCTGTCAATTAGCAACGTCGTTAAACAACAAAATAATTTTTTCTTTAAATTTTAGATCCATGAAAACTTTATATCCAGGTGCTTCATTATACACAAGGCTTTCAGAGTGGATAAATGGAGCATATTTTGAGATTCTTCATTTTTTTTTTTTTATTTGTTCAGGATTTACATTCTCTGGAACACTTATTTCACTAAACATCATAGACACATGCATATGCATTTGAATAATATATTTAAAGCGAAACAATACTTTATCTTAAATTTGTAAATTTGAGATTCAGAGTTAATTTAATAAATAAGAAATCCATGCTATAACATTTACCTATGATAAGATTATTAAGTATTCTTCCAAATAACGTGTTATATATAATGATAGACTTTCAGGTTATGCAAGAAAATGGAGAACTTGGAAACAGATTTCTAACTAAAATTCTGTTTACGTGGTGAGATAGAAGATATGCATTCTTTATTTCTCACTTATATAAATACTCATGTTGTATACTTAAGGACAAAGATACAGAAAAAAGGTCAATTTTTTTTTCAAACAAAATTGCTCGTATTTGAAGAATTTTTTCATAGTGAAGAACCTCCAGCATGCTGCGCTAATTTTTTGGTGTAGATGTACACAAGATTACTGCTGTTATCAATATGGCACCCAGTGATAGTATTGTAACGTCGGGCTTGGCGCACAACAAAGTACGGTCGGGGCCAAGCTATTTCATACCATATGCCTAACCGGCGAAAGACCAAAGACATCCAGGGTCGGGCTGCCTCGCGCGACTGCTGTGTGTTCCTGTCAAAAATCGAGGCGGCAGAAACAAGAGTGTCGAGAACATTCGCAAGACTTATAGCTGCGTCATTTCCGGTGCGCATGTGTGTATGTAACTCAAGAAAGTTCCGTGTGACACCATTCCCAGTATATAAGGAGACCAGAGAAAAGCAAAGTGAGTGCGTTTTAGAATTCAGTTACAGATATGAGGCCAGTACGCCAGAGAGTCTGAGACAGCTGAGTGTGTGTGTGTCGTCGTGTTGCTAGGTGGTAAGAATAATCAACGATCGTCGCGAGTGACTGTAATGTCTTAATTTGGGCATGAGAGATAGAGGAAGTGAAGAAAGACACCAAAAGGACTGAGCAAGGTTCTGGGGAGTAAAATTGTGATAGCACGAAAGACTGTAAACTGTGAAAACTATACTTATGGTAACATTTTATAAAATAATAAAGTGACATAAAGTAACCGGGCCTGATTTTGTCTTTTGTTAAATATCATGTCCTAATTTAACTCCAAACTTTGCGTTAATAGACGTTTAATGATAAGAATCCATCAACAATATTGCAGTTTGCGCTATTGCTTTAGCACCATGTCACGCTAAGGTCCAGAGCATAATATCACACAGTTCAGAAGCTTATGGTTTTGTTTGTTTCTCTATATACCCCCATCTGTTTTTCACCACCCACCAGTTTATTTTCCAAATGGCAGACATGATACAATGGCCTGAAGAGACAATTATTCCACAAAATAAAACGGGGAGAGGGGGGAAAAAAGTCCGTCAGCCACGAAATTCCTAAACAGAGAAAATTAAATGCAGTTCCTCCCCCCTCCCCCTTCCTCTCACACTCCTATATCGTCTGTTGGTATTTTTGTGCTGCATGTAGACCTAATTATTGTCGTGCCCTTTTGTTTACCCATGTGGCCACACAAAGCCGCTGATTAATTGCACCTTGTGTTCGACTAATCGATATACACCCCACTCGTTCACTAGATAACCATTAGTAACGGCATGCGAAGTATGGAGATGTAACAGTGACATAAGTATGCTAAGTGGGATGTCTTTTCCTAATTTGAAACAATAACAACTAGTGTCCAGAATCTCTCGTTGCTCATTTCTTCTTCTTTACTTCACATTTCAGCCAACAAAGGATGTTTATTACTTCACTGACATCAATAGAATATACCAAGATAGTGCGGTGGTAGCGCTACTGATTACCAAGCGGAAGACCCGGGTTCGATCTCTGAGATTTTCTACTGCTGGGAGACCTGGTCCGGGGTGCACTCAGCCTCGTTAGGTCTCCAAGTGGCAATTGAGGAGTTACTTGATTGAAAAGTAGCGTCCCCTAGTCGAGAAGACCGCATAACCTGCCGAAAGGGACCGGGAGGCTGACCACGTCCCACCTCCAGTGCTGCACCCCACTGATGATGGCTGTGGTGGGCAGAGATGGGGAATGCAACGGTCGAGTGGTAAGCCTTGGCCCGGATGGGCTGTTATCCCCCAAGTTATATCTGGGATCAGGTACAAGTACTTATACAATAAAAATCTGATGTGTTCCTCTCTTGTACAAGCTACTCTCACAAACGCTTATTCCTATCTCCTCTTCACATTAAACGAGATAAAATTTGCAGAAATTACCTTATTTCTAATTTTCTTGTAGGACTATAGGAATACAGTAAGTTTTAAATGATGGTAAAATATTTTAACATCTGATCGCTATGTGAAGGCTTTAACATTCCGCTTTTTGCATGCCCCGGATATAAAACAAACGAATGACTTTCCATTTGAGAAAAGTACAGGAATTGGGGCATTCAAATAACGAGGAATATCTCGGAAATGGTTCACTAAAAATGTATTTGACACAAATCGTGTTTTGACGAGATTTACATTTATTGCGCACCAAGATTTTGTCCATCACTTACGGCTTACCAGTTATGCAAAGCCATCCAGGATGAAAGGCACTTTTGACGACATTTCCAGGAAATTCAAAATATACATTTCATTTACCATTAAAATAATTCAAACTTATGGTATATGATTCAAAACCTTTAGAGCCATTTCTGATAAAATCAAATTTTTTGAAAAATGTACTACGTAAAGGGTAGTTTTGAGTAGAGGGAAGATCTTGAAAATCTTCGCGTCGCAGCCTGAAAGATGTTGAACTTAAATACAAGTTTGGTATAGCACACTTATTTGTACTTATAAAAAAAAAAGCTCTACATGGATGGCAGTTACAGATAATGTACGTCAATATTATAAAGCGATATCTTTTATGATAGACGAGGAAACTTTGCAGGTCACACTATTCATATTGGAAACTAACCCTCAGTGTTAACACAAATGTTCTATTTATTTGATGTCTGGAAACTGCAAATTTCATGTGCAACCTTTGCAAATGATTGACTGATTACATATTTCGCACTTATCACGCTAATTCGGATTTTGTAGGTCAGATCTCGGGTGGAAGAGATGAGATGACTGTTCCCAACGGGCGGCCGGAGAGTCACAAGGAGACACCCACCGAGGGCGGATCTATAGGTTTTGCAAATTAACTATATTATTTTATATGAAGCATACATACTCACTATATCTCACTGCAGTTGAAGTTGACATGCACTTACCTGAAACAAAGGAAAATACTCCATTAGTACTGATAATAAATAAACAGGTTACTTGTTCAAAGAATCCTTGTAAAATTCTTAAAAATGCATGTTATATACTACAAACGGTGTTTTGGTTGTCTTTTGTTTAGTTCGTGGAGAATGAATATTTTAAAATGAATATTTCAGTCCTGAGAAATGTGAACTGCCCTGTCATTTTCAAAGATCTGGTAGTTCAAACATCTCATAATTCTTATCATCTTTTGAAGTTTTGTATCTGTCATGCAAAATAGCTGTTAAAATTTCATTATGGTAACAACTTATTAAATTAAACTCTCACAACCCCAATCTATTGAACTGTTGTTCACACTCCTATCTGCATTTCTTTCCGTCTCACTTGTTTCTTATCTGTCATACAAATAATAACGTTAATAATAGCTATATTATGGAACAAGACTATAAAAGGTAACCAGGATGCTCGTTTCATAATTTTCATACGATATAATTGCCATTATAGTGAAGTACCATACGACTATTTATGTCTAACTTCACAATATTTATAAATATGTTTAATATTTTACTCTTATCCGAATGAATAAATGCAGTGATCTTACCTTACGAGTGAAACATCTGGCAGAGTTGTGATGTGTGAGCAGACACGATTTTATTCTTATCTCAACCTTGACAAAATACTTTATAATGTACACAATTTCATAACCTTAAAACCTACCTTTGAAAAACGATAAGGAAAATTGAATTTACTAGTGTTATTTATAATTAACACTAATTAATTATTACATAAACAGAAGTGGCTTTATTTCAAGTAGAGGTTGTTTATTGTAAAATTGTTGAAATATTTGTGGGAGTGTGCTTTGTGGAATACTGGAAGTTGAAGATACATTGTAGTTAATTTGTGAGTTTAATGTTGTATTTAAGATTGGAATTTTATTTTGGATGTACTCTTGTGTAAGGTCCTGCTACAGTAGTGGATTTTCAGCCTCCAGCTTCTGACTGGTAGAAATCTGCACTTTAATGAAGACGTGCACTTTAATGAGGTCTATTAAAGTGCAGCTACCAGACGTATAATTACTACATTATGGCATGCCCGAACATAAAAATATCAGTGTTCCTCCTGTGACGTTATCCCTAATAATGGCATAGACACAATAGTGTTGTTAAGTTTTACGAGTAAGATATAATGAACGAAGTCGTTTTTTAATGACAAACTCACCGTTGTCTTTCTCACATATTTCATGAGCCGCTTAATTTTAATAAGTTGTAACGAAGAGTGCGAATGAGTGACATGCGTAAAGAAGAATAGACCGCTTTGATGACTAATTTCCCACTTCGATTGTCTTTTGCAATGTTCCAGTGACATGAAGTCCCTAGAATTAAAACGGCCTAACAGTGATCTTATACAAAATTCTATACACATTTTGCCGTGCCGTTATATCAAACTATTCATCTTTAAGGCACTTCTTCGAAAATAAAACAAGAAGTAGTTTCCAAGTATTTCTGTTCAAACTGTTCCATGTCATACATGAAATGTGTAAAACTCACATTTTAGTCCACGGGTATTCTATACTATGATAAAATGACCATGCGACAAATCCCACTTTTGGCACCAGTGTAACAAATGATAAGTTCAGTTACTTTTTCTGCCACTTTATTTCCCTTAAAATGAATCACAAAAACGACGCTTTCTTATGGTTAACATAATCTACAATTCGCCATGACCTTGCAAATCACACCTGTTCTATCCCCTCGTAACCTTGATACGTACTTCATTGTCTTTCTACCCTCTCTATCTGATGACTGCTTTGATGATCACACTCACAAAAACTGCTTCACAGAACAATAACCCCGACGCGATGATAAAATATCCAAAACTGTCTCTGACGATTCTCTCTCTCACTCTCTCTTCCAACTGCTATGTCTGTGGGACTGATGTAGGTGCCAAGGGGCATAAGGGAATCTATGGCAATGAAAGTGCTCACACTTTTAAAATTAACTAACTTCTGACTGATGTTTCGGTCTGGGTGGCTCAGTAGGTCAGAAGCTGTCCTACTGATCCCAAGATAGCGGGTTCAAACCCGGCCTAGATCGATGGTTTTTAAGTGTGCTTAAAAACGAAAGCTCCATGTCAGCAGATTTACTGGCATGTAAAAGAATTTCTGCAGGACGAAACTCTGGCACACCGGTGACGCTGATATGATCCTGGCAATTGACAGCGTTGTTAAACAACAAAATAATTTTAATTTTTTTTCTAACTGCTGTCTCGTTTAACACTTAACGACTAACTCATCTCACCGCTGCATTCGCCTATATAGGTGAGAATAACGTAGCACGGATTTTTCTCGAAATCCATATTTTCATAAACAAGCCGGGCAAGCAAGCAGCTTCCTGGACACTACAATACTATCAATAAAAATTGATCATTGTTTCTCCACTCCACTTTGCGTGAATTACATTTCATATTTGGATAAAATTGAATTCAAATTTGATAGTGTGGACTCGGATATATTTAAGAGGTGGAAACTTAAATCAAGCACCGAGTTTTTTTATAATAATTGAGGGAGGGGGGAGAAAAATTACATATACTCAATAATTTTACAGCACACCAAATGGATCTCAATGTGAGAGACAATCAAGCAGCCTTAAAGGCTCTTGAAGGAAGGTTAATTAAATCTGGAAGTGTCTGGAAGCCCTATTAATACTGGCGCTGCACAATTCACTGATGTGGGTGCCGGAGCATAAAGGAATCTATGGCAATGGAAATACAGACTTTCTGGCTACAAATGAGGCAAGGATTCCCTTTGTAGGCCCCGAACCTAGACTCGGACTGTCCTGTGGATATGTACGGGGAACAATTCACGAAAAAACAGAGAGAACTGGGAATCCCTATTGGGACACAGGTGCTCAAAAGTCCTTATTAAAGATATAAACAAGAGTAGGACATAATAACTACTCAAAATGAATATAAGACAGTAATAATAACAGGACAGTGTCAGTTACATGGACATCTCTACAAAATCGGTAAAGCAGTTGATCCGAAATGTAGATGTAGGAATGAGGATGAGACTGTTTCTCATCTATTATGCGACTGTCTTCACAGCTAAACTCTCCAATCGTAAAAGCATGCAATTGCATGAATTTCAAGGAAAACTTGTAAACTTTGCGAAGGAGACTACGGTGCACGGTGCATAGGGTCCTAGAGGCCCGCTCTTCTTCTGTTTTTAAAATAACAATAATAGTAATAATAATGTAATGATACCAATTCGTGAACTTTTTTAAGGTAAGAGTTGCAGTGCGAGAGTAGAAACAAAAAGGAAGGCAGGAAAGATTACAAACGCATATGGTCAACACGGTCATGCCATTTTAACTTGCACGATAAATACCGCAAGCTTACATTGAAACTTCCACCAAGGGTCAACCTCTTTATGTGTTGACACCTGCCACTTGTTTCAATCACGTCTACAGGTAATACATTATTCTGACAAGTTAATAGCAACACAGAGCGACCTAATAATTAAAGGATAAGTTACTAACATCACGACTTTCTCAAGGTACTCGATCCGAAAGGAACAGTAGTAATCAAAAATCAGTTGTAAAGACAACTTATGACTGGTCCAATTTCCTGAACTATCACATTACTCAATTTTCACTGTCAATTATCTGATTCAATGTTTGCTGAGAGTTCGCTTAGGCACTCTGTCATTTCAATAATGTGAACTAGTTCACTGTCACTTCATTTTCTTCCGCAACTTTCACTTCATTATGTTCGTGGTCCTTCGTGATCTAGGGGTAACATGCTAGCCTTTAATTCCTGAGGTCACGGGTTTAAAACCCGACGGAGGCCAATGGAATTTTTCGAACGTAAAAATCCCTAGCATGCCTTCCTTTGTAAGTAGAGCCGATGGTCCCATGTCGTAGCCTAATAAAGTGGCCTCTGAGCAAATTTAAGCAACCTTTCATGTTCAATGTAGAAGGAACGCGAAAACCATTGAAGTAAAAGCGCTCCATAAATGAAGGGTATATGGGAAAAAGAGGGAATGTCATTGTAAAACAAAAAATTTGATGAATTGCACTCGCATAACTTTCTCTACTCTTGTACTCACCATTCTTACAATCTCTTATTCCTCTATCTTTACCGTGTTAGTTGGGATAAACATTTGCAGAAATAATCTTATCGTATAATTACTGTAGGTATATTGTATAATTATTATTTATGCTGCCAATCAAACTATGGAGTAATAATTTCCAAAAGAACAGATCAAATTCCATTTCAGCCTTAAACATTACTATTCTTTCAATGCATATAGTACATATTTTATTTATCAACACAGTAACAGGTACAATGTGGTATATTAAATCTCTAAGAATAAAAAAATTGTTTGTTTTTCTTTATTAACGTCCTCCAACGTAGTGTCATGTCGGACGATGCATGAATGAAATGGGTGAAATGATGTTCAAATGAACCCGAGGTCCATAGAGCTTTATGTTATCCGACAATTGCCTTCTCAGGATAAGGGAAACTTTGAAAACTCAACCTGAGCGACATTCGAACTCGTGACCTCTTAGACGTGAGAGGACACGCTACCACCACGCTTCAGAGGTGGGCTAAAAATAAAAAGGTTACAGAAAACGAAAATGTGACTACAGGGGTTAGATATTATAGTTTTAAGCACCTGGGGCCATCTGAGTCCACCCTCCTCTGTAACCGCCTGTACATATTACGTTATTTAAGCACAGTTTTGTCTAGAAACGATTTCAAATTTAGGAATAAGTACTCCGTTATATACACCACGAGGAAATGTCTTTCAACTGTTTATTGGAAGCATGACACACGTTTTGTAATTAAATTTGAAGGTACATTTAAAACGTGGAACTTGAAGATGCAAGTTTGCAAACATACTTTTGCAGACTAATGACAGCTGACTGTTATTCCCTCAACAGCGGCACACCACTTCGTTAACCTTAGGCCAGAAGCCCCCTTGGCGAGGCTGTGACTAATAGAGCATGCTGATTGTCGGTTTGCATGTTGTGTTGGAGAAGGAAGTCCAACAAGGTTCGTGTGGTCATCGGCCAAGTCTTCTATACAAGCAACATCAACTAGCCTACATACATGCACAAAAACTTAATTCATTTCTGTAGTTTTAAGTCGGTATATTCCCTTTTGGTTTCACTTTCTCTACTACGTGGCGTGCTGCATTCCAACCCTGAAATTCAATTTTAAGATTTTACTTAATCTACAAAATTTGACTGAAAAACAAAATTCACATTGAAATGTGTGCGCATGCCTTTGGGAGCGTGCACGCGCGCGGGGGTGAAGGAAGTAGAAATATACCAACACACAAACAGTATATACACAATTTATAAACGATTTTCCGTATAAAATGTCAGTCGTCTTAAAAAGGTCAATCTTTGAAGCATAGCACAGTTCTAAGGTATGAGAAGAGGATTTAACGTCCTTGAAACATAGACACAACTGACTCGGTTCATAACGAAAATGCTTTTTAACGTGATTTATTGTCGTGAAAGCTCGGATTTTGGGATATCAAAACTCTATGGTGAGGATAATTCTGTATCCTTGAGCCTGAACAAGAGGACTGTAATGATCTAGAAACATTGGTATTTTATTACACAGATACGCGTAGAGCGAGAGATCCATGGTTCAAACGCCGGCTATGGCATTGAATTTTTTGGTTATAATTCCACATTGAAAATTAAATTAAATTTCAACATTACTACTTACTGTAAATTTTACTAGGTAACAAATATTGCCGTTTAATGATGTAATGCAAATAGTTTAAAGGTATTTTCATCACTTCTAATTTTTACGTAGAAAATATTTTTTAAATATCTACGTCTATAGTAAATAGAGAGCTAATACACTCCTTACGAAAATTCCTGTGTCTAAAATATTCTTAGGAAAAGGTCATTGTGTGTGTGTGTGTCAGTCTGTCGACAACATAACTCAAAAACAAAATGTAGGACAAATATCAAACTTCGTGTGTAAGTTTGCATACTCCAGAGACGAGAATATATTTGTAAGAAATATAACTACAAGTTATTTCCGGGCTGTTATGCCGTGGTCTGCTGGAGTTAGAGTTTTCAGACGTTTCTTCTACAACTGCGGCGGACATCTTCAGTCCCGCGGTCGTAGTCTCCTCGGAGAAGCTTACGTAGTGTCTGAAGCGCCACGGATGAAAGAAGTAGTGAATATTTCCCATCAGGTTTTTGTAACTCAGTAACACTTTTGCTTTGTTGCTTCAACTTGCACTCCAGACGTAAACGTTATCTGATTTGGGAAAACCCGCTGGAAACTATTTGACTTGAGAGCTTGTTGCAATCAGAGAGAGAAGCTGGTCGAGTCCAGTTTCAGTGTGGAATTAGAAGACACAATTTGCATATTATTATTTAATATTTGTACCCTTTTTCCTAATACTTTAACAGGTATAGTTCAATTTATTTTATTAAGGAAGAGGGAACTGAAATTCATTTGCAGTTGTAAACTGCCCCAAAGCATGCAGTTTACAACCTATTCTATCACACGAGTTAATCATTTACATATTCCAGTTCTCGAAAGTTGCTCGTTGAATTTTTAACAAATGCTCCGTAAAGATGCTTAAAAGAACTAAACCGCGATCTAGATAGGTCTGAACTTCAGAAAAATCAAGACTTTTTTAAATGAATTATTACAACCAAACATAACTGACCGTTAGCAAAGTCAAATCCTGGTAATGTTACCTTAGATGTTGAATAAACGGAACAATATACGAAAGCAGTCATGGTAATGCTAAAATCGTACAGAACATATATTTAATGAATCCCCGCTGCTTGAAATTATTATATTAATTGCATTATAAATAGAAGGTTATACTACAATGTAACCTTAGGATAACTAGTCCATGCTCTTTAGCTTATGCTGCTAAACGATTTAGCCTTGTGTGTGCTATCTAGAGACAAGAATCAAGGACATATCACTGTTTGTTTAAACTTTAGAATGACCTGCACTGTAGTTAGTGTTTTTTAATAAATTGCATTTTTGAGAGTATTTGTGTTTAATTGCTGCAAAGGCTTGACTTCCTATGAACAGCAAATGTTAGCTTTTTTTAGCCTATTTTATACAGCGAATACCAAGCATGGTGGTTGCTCAAGCTTATTGCGTCCTATAGGAAATACTGTTACTACAAATACACATTCAACTGTTAACTCACCACAAAATGAATAACTGCGTCGATACTGTGCAGCAGAAAATGCTTCAACCGATGCGCATTGCACTCGATATGTTACAAGCATACCCAACATATACAGGTGTCTCAAAATTAGACCAACAAACTTTGGGAGCTGATAGATAACATTATTTTAAACACTTTTTGTTAAGGAAAGTTTTTTTCTGCGAGGCTTGTATAAGCACTAGACGAGTTTATATCATAGATCACTGTCTTCCATCCAGTTTAAGTGTTTACGGCAAAATCAACCATGAAACTTAGTATTGCATTTATATTAGTAAGGCACACAGTCTTAATCCAAGACACAAACACAGAACACATAAACAGAACACAAACATCTCATTGTTTACAGTTAATCACAGATTTACTATTCAAAATTAATTGTGAATTTACTATTCACAAATGTTTAAACCAGAGAAATGGCAGTATAGGGCACGCCGATGCACTCTGTGTTAATCACAATGGGCGTGCGTTTAAACATTTACTTTGAATAGTAAAGCTGTGATTAACGGTAAACATTGAGATATTTGTGCTCGTACGTTTATGTGTTTGTTTCTTGGATTAAGATTGTGTACCTTACTAGCATAAATGCAATACTAATTTGCATTGTTGATTTTGCAAAATCTTTCCTTCACAAAAAGTAAAGATTGTCGGTCTAATTTTGGGACACCCTGTATAGAAGTGAGGTTTCGAATGAATAAAAGGAAATATCAGTCCAAATCGTGAGCAGTTAAAACTACTAATTCTGTATGTTACCAGATTTCAAACACAGCACTAAAGATCTCTAAATTGAGATATAAGTTCATTAAACAATTATATTTTGTATACAACGATCCTAAAATTAATACATTCTCAGTTATTGCACAAGGATTTAAAGAAAATAATGTTCCAAGTATATATATCGCCTTTTAACATCTAAGATAGGCCTGGAGAATACTACTCACCACATTGCCGTGTTAAAGAGGGGAGGGACTACTCTCTACATCTACATGCCTTTGTAGTAATGTTGCCCAGGCCTGGTCTAAGGTGATATCGGCGGCTTGTTACCTTTGGAACAAAGCGTTCACTTGCTCACAGTGTTAATCTTTTGGTATTACTTTTGGTAATGACATTAAATTCACACACAGAAGCACGCGCGCGCGCACACACACACACACACACACACACACACACACACACACACACACACACACACACACACACAAAGACGTTTTCCCTAAAAATGCTCTTTTGGGATTCAGTGAGACCTCTAAGGATGGTAGGGACTCTATTGACCTAGCTGTCGACGGGTCCTTAAACCCTACTCACTCACTCACTCACTCACTCACTCAAAGGATGTACCTCCGGTGAAATCGCTCCATCGAACTTTTTGTTGAAATAGAATACTTCCTCTTAGCTATAGATAAGTATGAGTGAGTGAGTGTGTGAGCGAGCGAGCTAGCGAGTGAGTAGAGGTTAAAGGCCCGTCGACTGCAAGGTCATTTGGCCCAGGTAGTTAGTGAAGGTAAAACAGCGACTAAGTTATTCTTAGCTAAAAATTGATCCATAATTTCGACCACTGCAAATGATTTTGGCTAAGAGCGAACTGACTACAAGTTCTCACATCAACTAGCAAAGCTCACAAAGTCAGGCATTAGCTCAAACACGCATGCGCAAACCAGTGAAATATGAATGGTGATTGTCAATGGAAGTCCGTGTATTGAAACAGGGAGTAAACAAAGTTGAACTAGTCTTCGAACTTGCGAAGTTTCAAACTGGAAGTGACTGCTAGTGATCGCGAAGAAGGTGAGAAAGTACACACTTTTTTGGTGCAGTGAGTGTCCAGATTCACCTGTCGCTTTAACGTGTACGTGCGTGCATGAAGGAAACATCTATCCAGTATTTTATAACGTGAGTGCCTCCCAAAGATTACACAGCTGTAGCCGCGCTGATCTCATCAAAAGCAGTGCAAGTAGGCAGGATGAACCGGTTTCGGGGGGAAAAAAATCACACACGACCACTACAAGCTCCTGCTGCCGGTAAGACTGACGATTACCGTTCCTACATACACCGCCTCTAGTGACTGCGGATTTATAGTACTATGCGCTTCTGTTCCTTGGTGAGAACAGATATCTGTCCATGTAAACCGTCCTGATTGTCTCAGTAATCTGCAGGTGGTCATGGGGCGCACAGTAGTCGGCCATAACCTCACTTTATTGTCTTTTAACGGCTTGCTCTCTACCAGCACACCGCCATCAATCTACCACATTCATAAAAATCATTTAACTACAGTTTATTGGTACGTACTCCACACGAAAATTCGATTAAGCCATTTCACAGAAAAAAAATGCTTTGAGGTCCCTGAAGAAAAGGGTGTTTTTACTTTCTCTAATACTTACTATGCAGAAAACTTATTCCGTCCAAAACTTTTGTACCGAGATTTTACCGTAAACTTTGGAACTCCCTGAATCCAAAAATGCATCCTTAGGAAAAAATAAAGAAAAGGTCTGTGTGTGAACAGCATAATTAAAACACAAGTTGCTTTAATACCAAACTACACAGAAAATCTCCCTACCGCAAACTACCATTTACATGTAAGGTTTTCATTATCTTTGATTTTTCCAAAAATGACTCAAGATATTTAAATGAGAGAGCCAGGATATCCCAGTGGTTTCGTCAGTGGCTCAATTCCCGGCCCTATCCAAGCCATCACCTCTGCCAAGCTCATCTGAAGTATCCCCAAGGTCTAATATAGTTCGCCTGTAGGTCCTCTCATTCCACCTCATCCTATTCTAAAATTGTAGTTATTTATAAGTGGCTTAAATAGACTATTATTTGTGATTGAAATGTTTAGTACACGAGTGCATAAGTGCGAGTGTTCTAATTTCTCAGGAGTAAATAATTGATAAGCCACATGCTGTATACAACGTTTTATCTTATCCTAATATTAACTGACATAATATTACATTTTATTAATATTATTGGAGTGGTCATTATGAGGAATTGAATTTTAGTCGTGACGGAGGTAGTGCATTGTTGATACGTTGCTACATAACCCCGCCGGAATAAACAGTTTCAATTCTAGTTGTTTAAGCTGCTCCAAATAAATAAAAATGGATATTCCTGAAGAATTCTCAGATTATGCTAAAAAAGCTGTACTTTGTTTGTTAACCGGCAAGTCGAAGGACTCATAAGACAAGGAATTTTCATTATTTAAAGAATGAAGAGCTGTCAAAGAAGTTAAAATAATTTCCAAAGATGTATTGTTGGCATATTAATGTATACAATAAGGCAGAGGAATCTTTTAATGAAACTAAAATTTATTTAATTTTTTATTTTTTTTTATGTGTTTAATAAATAAAGTTGCAATGAAATAAAGCACTTCATTTCACGATGAAATAGGAACTCAGTTTTGTTGCTTTCTAGGACACATGGAGTCTATAAAATAGCTTAAAAAGTTTTTATTACGGATACTTTCTTTAAATGCTGTGATTCTTAGCGTTACATTCTATATTGGATGTGACAGATCGTTTAATTTTGCTGAGAGCCCTCTTTGTCAGTTTGAGGTTCTTTCACCTACGTAAATCTCCTCCACTGGGTTTGTAGTAGTGACCTCGCAAATTAGTTACCCCTAAACCTGGGAGGACAATTTCTTCCTCCTGATGTAGAATGTGTATGTAAAATATATAAAATGTGTATTAAATATGAATGAATCAATCAAATTATACATGTATGATGTATAATGTATGAAACAGTTCTTTAATTGCCATGGCAATTATAGCTAAATGATACGTCAAACGGTAGATAAAAGACAAATTTGCACCTATAAAAATAAAAGCTTCCACAGAAATGACAAATGCTGGCAGGAAGAGCTGACGAACGACTTAGTAATTGCTGTGTTAATTTTCGATCTTTATTTTCCAAAATATCGTAAATGCCTTAATTAAAGATTTATACATATTACTATAATATGTGTGGTTCACTCAAATGCATGGATCCTTAATTTTACTCTTTTATTCACAACGAACAAAGTCACTGCAATGATTTCAGATAAAGTTGACCATAAATTGCGAACTCTTTTGATCATTTTATATTGACAGAGTATTGAAGTCATTGTTAAATTGAGTCAGTTAACAAAACAAAACACTTTTAAGTTCACAAAGTATCAAAATCATTGGGCTGTTTTCTTAAATTATGTTTTTCATTTTTCTCCTTTAAATATATATTTAATGACTTATTTTCTCACTGTGCTGAATATTAAAACAGCTTACTTCCCGGAGAAGTACAGTTATTACAAAGAAAATTTATAGTACAGGTTATTAAATGACAGGAAAGGCAAGAAAAATTTTCTTATATATTATGTGAAATTGAACACCGGTACGTTGGATTTACATACTCGTCCGGCGATTTTATCGATACTGATACGGGTTATACAAAAACACGCCATTTTCTACAAAGTATAATGAAACAGAGTACAGTGCTAGTATTAACAATTTTACTTGAAGTTTATTGTTGAAAGTCTTAAGTTTTAGCAGCATTCATTGAGCCTTTCAGCTTTCAACTAAAAATCCATTAGATGGCTCTCATGATTTCGACCCCTTAGATCGTTCATTTGTTGTTCTTGTTGGCTATCATCACATTCAATATTTTGGTATCGAGTTTTATCAGAAATACTTTGAACAAAACAAGCATTTCTATAAAGGTTTGCCTGCCTGTGTGACTGACTGACTACGCTATCATCGGTGACAAATGAGCTCAAAGAGTGCCAGAAACGAACCGTAAAAACAGCCTCAGTTTCGCTTTACAGCTAATATTGTGTTTTCTTTATAACACATCTTTTTTATCACTTACAGTTCACCAATTACGCAAGTTATTAAGAATGAAGAGGACTTCAGAAGCTATTCTCAAAAACTCGAGATACATACTTAACTTTTCATGAAAATATTTTAAACATATGGTATTTTAAACAAAATATTGATGCCCATTTTTGAAAAAATCAAGAATAATGAAACATGTTCCATGTAAAGGGAAGTTTGGGTTAGATGACTTTTACTGTAAATCTTTTGTTTGGCGTCTTCGGAAGATATACAACTATGTACCATGTTTGGTATTTATCACTTCTTCATGTTTACTTTCTCTACTACGTATAGTAAGTAGAGGAAGTATTGTATTCCATCCAAAATTTCTATGTTAAGATTTCACCGGAAATATATGTTTCGAGCCCCCTTGAATCCAAAACAAGTATTTTTTAGAAAAAGACCCGTGTGTGTCTGTGGACAGCACAACTTAAAAATGAAAAGTTGGTTAGAAATCAAAGCTGGGCGTGACACGAAGATTTTTAAGAAAGTTCCTTCAGTCTAAATTACCCTTTAAACGTAACATTTTTTAAGTATTTTGATTTTCTTGAAAATAGCTCTATTTTGATTCAAATGTCATATGTTTAAGATATTTTTATGACAAACGAAATGTATATTTTGAATTTTCTTGCTATAGCCTATGTAGTCCTGTTTACTCTTGATGACCTTTGCATAACTGGTAAACCGTAAGAGATAGACCAAATCTTACTATACAAGATATGTAGATCTTGCTAAAACACACAATTTATATCCAAATAAATTTGTTTTGTTGAGTGAACCGTTTCGGAGATATTCCTTGTTATTTGTGTGAGTTTTGGAGAACTTATACTTTCTTCAAATGGAAGATCGTTATTCATTTTTTTATATCTTAGCGGTGTTCACGGAGTCTCAAAATATGTTTCCGCTGAAACCTTGGTATCAAATTTTTGGGACTCCTCTACTTACGTTTAAGTAGTACAGAAAGTAATGATTTTTCAGGGATGTGCTATATTCACATGACCTTCTCTACACATTCTTCTCAAACTATTCCCATTAAAGCTTGCTCTTCTATGTGTTTTATGTTAATCGAAATAAACATTGTAGAAATGATTTTATAACACATTTCATTGTCGATACGAGGGGAATGTATTGGGCTAAAGTGGCAGACATGCCTTTTAAAAGAAAGGCTCTGGTGATGGGTTTGAAATTCCGTTCTCTTTACATCTCCAAGACCATAAAAAACGAATAGCAGCAAAGCAGTTGAACAGATCTAAGGTAATTGACAATTCAAGATAATAATAAAGAATACCTCAGCAATATGTAGTGCCATAAAACATTTGGCGTAAACTGTTTTTTAACAAGATTAACATGTTATCGTAAATTTTCTCTCTTCTTTACAGTTTACAAGGTAAAAACCGCTCATTGAAAATGAGGACGACTCCATAGGCTATTTTTAGAAAATGTGAGATAAGGACATGTTTTGTTTGTAATTTAAAGATCTTAATTACCTATACCTGCAGTATTTTAAACAAATTTATTATGGTTTTGGAACATATTGAGCTTAAATACAAATTTTGGCATTTACTACTTTTCGTTTTTGATTAATGCTGTACGCACACGCACACACACAAACACACACACACAGATGTATTTTGTTCTAAAGATTTAAAGTGTAATTCTGTGATCTCAAAATATACATTTCCGATGAAATCACAACATCGAGTTTTTGTATCGATTGTAGTACCTCCTATGACCTATTATAGATAGGTGGCAGAGATAGTGGGTAGAGAAGTTCATATGAGTGTAACATCAGAATGTGTTAATAGGTCTACCTCTTAACTCGTTGTTCCTATTGCTTTTGTGTGTGAACCTTATTCCAAAATACCAGGCGTTTCTTAAACCGCCAGTTCATACACAATGGAGTCCGTTCATTTATTTAAACACACAAATGAGCTATAAAGTGTGCACACAAGACCGGCCTAGCACAACAAATGGACACCATCCAGGTAAAGAATAAAGCGTAAAAAACCCTCCCACTCCAGAATGCTGTCTCCACCACGGAAGTAGTCGTTGCAATATTGCTGATGAAATTTTCGGAGTTTAATAGATGAGTAAACTCCACGTGCATAGGATTAGATAAAATCAAAATAGGAAACCTTCCACAGAGTCTAGAACGTTTTGGAGTATGGATGTTAGCGAATTTTTTAAAACTTAACAACCACGTTTAAAAAATCTAATATCCTCCATTCATGCCTTTCTTTACTCTTGAACAGGCTATTCTTACAAACACTTACTACTTCGTGTTAGCCCACATGAACATGTGCAGAAATTATCTTATTTGCTAATTTTCTTGTAAGTGTAAGGGATATATGAATACAGTAGGTTTTAAGCGATAATCAATTTTTTTAAAGTTGGTCACTATGTGATGGTTTGGAATTTCGTTCTCTTTGCTTGGCCCAGAGGCAACAAAATGAATAACGGCTTCCCATTGAGAAAAGATAAGTATTGTAAAGTTCAGATAAATAACAAAAAAATCTCCAAAATGGTTCACTTAAAAAAATTTATTAACCATAAATTGTGTGTTTTATCAAGAGTTATAGTTTTTGTATACTAAGATTTTGTCTACTTCTTACGGTTTACCATATATCACCCCGACTGCGGACTACTGAGAATATTCCCAGAAAATTCAAGATGCGTATTTCATTTCATAAAAATATCTTACACATGTGATGTTTTAATCAAAATCGTTAGAACCATTTTTGAGGAAATCAAAAAGTTCGAAAAATGTTCCATGTAAACGGTAGTCTGGATTAAGGGATTTTTCTGGGAAATATTCGTGTCGTATCCTTAAAAACTACAGAACTTAAGTACTAAGTTTGGTGTTTAACCAACTTTTCATTTTTGAGCTGTTCGCAAGACTTTTCTCTGAATTTGTTTTAAGATCAAATAGGCGGCCCGGGTTCAAGCCCAGCGACCCGCATGTGGTATTCATGGTGGACGAAACGGCGTCTGGGCGGATTTTCTCCGGGTTCCCGGTTTCCCCCGCCACTCGTTCCACCAACTGCTGCATCATCACCTTTCCATTAATCAACTTCGCCTGCATTTCATATCGCCCTCTTCATCACTATTATACCTGGTGTTTGGCTGACCAACCACTTCCAGGATTTCACTCTGTCCGATCCATAGGTTCCTGTGTTCCCCAACAGGTGTCTAACTCTAGGCACTGCCTTGTAAGTCCTAGGGGGCGTAAATCCTACATAAGGGGAGGGCAATCAGATAAGGAAGGAAGTCAAAAAGTCAAAAATATCAGCTGTTTCTCAACTCTAAGGGCGCCTACCACCCCCGATGTCACCATGGAAATTAAAGTGGACTATAGCAATGAAAAAAGCATGCATTTATGTATAAAAATCGCACATTCTATATTTATTTATGTATATTCCATATATTGCATTTTGTTATTTTTGTATAAGTATATAGCAAATTTTCTTGAGAAATAAGAGTGTTGGAACTGTACTCAAATGGGTCAACATTCTGGATTATCAACTCAGAGGTCCCGCGTTCCACTACCAGCTGTGGTGATGAGGTGAGTAGATTATTTTCCAATTACAAGAATTCCTTATCCTCTGCAGAGTCTGGAAATACGGATGTGGGCGTGTGTGCGAGTATGTTTGCAATGGAAATCAGCAAAAATCAATCATATTTCTAAATCAAAGCCTCAGTAGGACCACAATACAATCTTCAAATGCTGATTTGATTGCAAAAGTGAAGAAATGGTTCTAAACATAAACATAAACAAGGCAGAAGGTGAGCACCTCTGAAATGTAAGGCGGTTGAACAGTTTGCGAAGCTGAACCATTCTATCATTCACACTTGAACATATTTCAGTTAATGGAAGACATCAGCGAGGTATAAACCACCGCTTAGGTAAAAGTAAGAACAGAACAAAACAAGAAAACAATGAACAAAGAGGACTTTCTACAACAGGTGATCAATTTAGAGGAAGCTAAATAAGTATATTACAATATATCAAAGCTGTAGCTGACCCCACCCCCCCCACCCCCGCCAAAAAAATGCATAAATAAAATAGCAAGTCAGTATTATATAATTTTAGTGGCCATTCGCCAATCCGTTTCGTTAGGTTTTGTATTAAAAAGAAAAGAGTACATTATGTTACTGCGCCATTTTTAAAGTATTACCTGTTACTTAAAAACTGTACACAAAATTATGGAATATCTTCATTTAGAATTACACATTTTTAGTTTTAATTATTTTATTGCCTTCAATTCAAAACATTTATTGAACAAAACATTTGATTACTAGCTATTTAACGAGGCGTCTGCTTTTGGAAATAACTACATCGTAATTCAAAGTAGAACGAAATTCACAGCATTTTGAAAACGGGAACAGAAGAGCAGTTCTCTTAAACTCGGTACTTCGACTCTCCTGCCATCTCTGTGGAGCGCGACGAACTTCTTCCGCAGCAACATTTCCCTTCCTTTTCCACCCTGCTACAACACACATTACGCGCAAGCTTCACTCCGACAAATGCTAGTTACCGAGATAGGCAGTCTATCGTAAAGCCAACCAATTATGAGGAAGGCAATTGTTTTCAGCATTGCGTTGTGTGCCAGCTTGGAGAACATGTATGCTACCTTGTTACTTGTGTGGTGGCGTAAATGTTAAAGCTTTTCCATTTAAGTTTCATTCACAATAACCATATACCATTCTCTACCCATAATATTTATATAAGTAATCAACTTCCATATTTATTCATAAACATTTGTCTAGGAAAAGATTTACCTAGGGGGACGACGTACATATAGAATTTACACCTTGCTGAGTTAAATTACAAGTATTACTTCTCTTAAACTTCTCAATGTTTTTTTCCTGAGATGTTTTACAAATTATTCTATAAATCATGACAACTATTTCAAGTGGTTGTTTGATAAAATATGTGGTGGAGTCTATAAAAATTATTTCATCCAACAGAAAAATAACAAAATTTACTTTTAAAATATGTGAATTCACGTTCCTTTCTCTCTGAAACTACTTAAATACATAATCACACTATACTATATCAGCTATCTTTTGAACATAAATTATTTAGTTATGATTATCAGTTTACTAGAAATTTAAAAAAATATTTTTAAAGCCAAAGAGGTAAAAATGTGGAAAGTTTGCTTTCTTAATATCACTAATATACATTATAAAATTATTATTATGGTTCAGAAAGTTTAACTATGACTTGTGCACATATACTGAAAATTTCAACTCCCTGCCTCTCATACATTCTGAGAACAAATTATATGAATTCACATGTTTTATGAGTACATTTTATTATTTTGCTGCTGGATGACATGTATTTATAAACTCGACTGCATAAGCTATCAATCAAAATAACCACTTGAAATAATTTACATGGTGTATGTTTAATTCATAAAAATTTCAAGCAAAAACATCGAGAACTGCCTTTTCCCTTACGCAATACTTAATAACCTATGGAAGTCATGAGTGCAAATCCTCATGAAAATGAACTAAGGCTTTCCGACATAAGGCAACTATGCCATAAAAGTTGTCCTTGATTTTGTAAAGCAAAAATTTCTATCTTCTCTACTGCTTAGCTCTATTAAGTATTGTAAAAGGAATTTGCATCCAACCAAAGGTTCAATGTAACATTTTTCTAAATATGCATGTTTTAAAGTCCCCCAAATAAAAATAAGCCTTTTTAGAAAATACCTCTAGAGTGTACGTATGAATGTTTGTCAGTTTGTGAACAGCAGCTTCCAAGGATACAATAACTATCTACATAACTTTTGAAGAAAATCTGCCTCTCCAAACTACCCTATATATGCAAAACATTTTCTTTTTTATGAGTTTGAGATATTTGTATACAAATAAAAGGTATATCTCGAATTACCAGCAGCCTGTAGTTCTAAATATTTTTTATAAATTTGTATAGCTTATAACCGTAAGAAAAATGTCTCAGTTGCACATTAAAAATTAAATGTAGTACAATTTATGTTTTCATCTTCCTGGAAGTATTGAGGCACTATTCGCTTTTTATACTTTTTCTAGTACTTACTTATCTATTAAGCAGAGGAAGTTTTGCATACATTTTAGGAATTCGATATCGAGATTTCACCAGAAATATGCTTTTTGAGATTCCCTGAATCTATAGAGAAGATTTCGCGCGTTGCATTTTGTGTGTGTGCTGGAGCGGGTGCATTTGAACAGCATAACTCAGATACGGAAAGTCTGATGAATACCAAACTTGATATTTAGTTCATGTTTTTTTAAAAATGGATCTAATGGTTGGATTGACATGTTTGTGTTTAAGATATTAATTACTAATGTATTTTATGCTACTATCCCATGGAGTTTCATTCGGAATATTTTTGTATACTTCTGTGTGCTGGCAAATCATTAGAGATCTAGAAAGCTTCTCAAAGGTGCTTTGTAATATGTAGAAAGTATTTCAAATAATTATTTTGTGGCACTGGCCATTTCGAGATAGGTATCCGATGTAATTAGGTTGAATAACTAAGTTATTTGCCATTTTTGTCACCGTTCAGTTGTTTCTTAGCCAGCATATAGTAACCGGCTTTTTAAAGATTTGACAATTGCTTGAGCGTTATACATCCCTTCCGTACCTACAATGAATTCGTTAATCAAATATTTTCTGCAAACCCTTATCTGGATTAATATAAAGTAAATAGAAAAATAAGCTTTCGTGAGAATAGTTCATACAATCTAACAAATGACAGTAGTTAGAAAAATTGATGTAAATTAAACACTTTAGATGTTTTTAAGTTATATCCACTTTGTAATACATTCTATGATGTTGAATATTTACATACAGCTTGTTTTGAGATTATCTGATATGAAACATGGTTGTATGGAGTTAAAAATGAATCCATTCATCGGCTAGGAATCCGTTATCACGCAACTTTACGGAGGAGATAAAAAGTATTGCTGTATCCAGTGTGACCTTTGTATTCTCGGAAACAAGGAGCAAATCTCTCGAATCAGCTACCAACATCACAGACATAGACAACTTTTCCAACTAACATACAGCTACATCTGCAATTTGAAAATGGAAAGTTCTGAAAAATGTAATAGCTTTGAAAGTTTATTACATTAAATAAGATTAGGAGGATAAAGAAAAAAGGGCATTTTTTTGTAGTTTGTGTATGTTATGCAATGTTGCTTAAGCTGCAAGTATAGTTGGATGTAAATCAAGATTTCAATAGAAGAGCTTTGCAAGGCTAATGTATTCAAAAACAAAACTATGCTAAATTAAATACGAATAACTTATTAATTTAGTCTGTATTAGAAGAAATACACAATAATCTCTGTGAAATAAAAATTAAATCAATATTCAGTATACATATGTCAGTGGAGTCATATTGTATATCTATACATATATTTCTTTATAGTGGAATACCTACTAAGAGCGCTTCAATAACACTATAATATTAACTACATAAATGCGTATACGTTTATGTATGCCATTATACCTATGTACTAATTCTGAAATGAGAAGTGCTATTGAATCAATAAAGTAAGAATATTGAACTCTTCTCTCTCACCAAGGTGAATTTTTCATATTTCGAAAACACATTTGTGCTTCAAGATAATTCCTGTAGCACAGGAGATTTTGTCGCTCCAATAGTTCCATTATTTTTATTACGGTTGCTTGATTTGCTAAGTAAGCCTGTGGACATGATTTTTGTTTTTTTATGCGTAACGTAATACAGCATTACTCCGAAAGTATCAAAATTGAGTAACAACTTTATTGACTCTAGTTCCAGATATTATTACAAGGTCGCAGCACTGTCGAATAACAACTAACACCAACACAATTTCATTTCACTATTTGCACCCTAACTAACGCGCGTCTTAAAACTTATTCACAATTATTTCATTTTACCAGCGAAACTTAAATTAACGAAACCTCTTAACAACATAAAAGCAGTCATAGAATATCAAAGTAACAAGCTTTGAGCATTTCCCATCGCATGGCGCTTTTCAACGCTGCCTCTATTTGCGTTGCATAGTTCTATCGCAATGCGAGATTATTCAAGGGAGCTTTTCAGTATTTGCCCTCAACTTACCATCTGTGATAATAAAATTCTAATGTGTTACGTTCATATGACTTTCTCTCACAGTTTTTGCAAAATATTGTTATAAAATATTCAAAAATTGTCTTATTACACATTTCCTTGTAGCTGAAAGCGGAATAGAACAATGCAGTACGATTTCGAGTGCTAAATATTTTAAGAGCGAGTCGCTATGTAATGACTTTAAAATTCTGTTCTCTTTACATGATGTGACAGTCCCAAAAAAGCTTGTCAACTATAGGGAATTTCACAACTCAGACTCAGAATAAAAATATTTCGGAAATTAGGTAGTTAATGCCACAAAGAATTGACATCAACTTTGTGATTCAACACTTTTATGATACATTTATATCCCGCCTTTAACATCTAAGGTCATATGGGTATATTTTTACCTTTGGAACAGCTATGACGTTCACTCGCTCAACGGTGGTTTTGAATTTTGGGTTTCTATTACTTTGGATTAACATTAAATTCACACACACATTCACTCTCCCACGCTCTCGGGAGGACGGGGAATAATCCTAGCTAAAGACACATTCCCACCTTCCTGCCGGGGGTACAAACCGGGACCTCTGGATTTGAAGGATAGTATGCTATCCACCAGACTACAGAGACAGTTTTAACATTTTTGTGTAGTATGCTTTTGTCTATCTCTTACAGTTTACAAGCTGTACAAAATTCAGTAAAAATAACGAAGACTTTGCAAAAATGCTAAATGTTATTGACTTGTGATATTGCCAACAAGACAGGGCTGGGCAACTGATGCTTACTGAGTGCAACCTGCCTATGGCCTTGCACTGATGAGTGTTTAGCAGGTTAAAAAATGAAGGTCGCTCAACGTAATCCGCGGGTCGCCCAGGCCTGAAGCTTTCTTAATAGGTCCATATTTCAATTGTAATAACAAGGAAGGCTAAACAAATAAACACAAACAAAAGAAAAGTTGTGAATGTAGGAGGAAAAGAAAAGGAACAAAAAGAATCTAAATCTAAAATGAAAAGATAATATCTTGGAACAAGTAAACACGTATCAATTTCTGAATTATGAGAATTAGAAGATGAAATGAATAATAAGATAAAGAAGAATCAACTTAATAACAGTATCATAGAAGGAAATATCAACAGAAGTTACAACACAAATATACAAAACTGTATTTATACCTGCACTATTATATGGCTCAGAAACTTGGTAATACTTGATAAACATAGAAGTAGAATAACATCATCGGAAAAAAATACTCGAGGAAAGTTAAAAGTAAAACAAGAAGAAATAGAAATAGGAATTCAACCATTAGAGAGAGCCTGAATATGGAAACAGTGGTAGACATGGTAGAAAAAAGAAATTTGGAATGGTATGGACACGTGATAAGAATGAATGAACTTAGGAAAACAAAGGTGGTGTTTGAAGCAAGAATAGAAGAGGGAAGACGTCGAGGCAGACCAAGGAAGGAATATGTCAGTGAAGCTATGAGGAAAAGAGGAAACGAAGATTGGCATAGGATCGACAACAGTTCAGAAAATAGAAGGCCCGGCGCCGAAAAAAGGTGAAGAAGAAGGAGCAGAAGGAGGAGAAGGAGAAGAAGAAGAGGAAGAAGAAAAATGACTCAAAAGCATTATTTCTTCTGCTGAAGTGACTTCTTAAACCCAATACGATGATGTAATGTTTCATTCCTCATAGAATCGCCTCCTAAGTTGATAATATCTATGCTCCCCCACCCAGTCTTTAAGTCCATGCCTACAATATTAAAAGCGAACAGGAAATGAAAGATAAAACCTCTGTATTAAGCTAGTATTTGTGAACATGCTTCCTCCGGTTAATGTGTACCTTGGCAACTGGCCACGCAGTCCGTAATGAACAGTCGTAGGGTGTCTTTGTATGGCATCAAAGAGATGATGGTATTGTGACCCCCTGAACCCTGCACCAAATAACGTACTTCCAAATGTAATTATAATGAAGTTAATCATGCTTAATGTGTAGAACCGTAACAAACAGAGCAGGTGCTCACGGCTTGTGAGGTCTCTACTTCTCCAACTTCTTTTTCTTTCTTTGTTGCAAAGAGAACATAGGACCAATGCTCGTTGTGTGCATCGCATACTTTTTAAAATAATCCAAGCCAGACAACATTTTACTAAACGTATGTGTGGGTAATTTCTTCTAAATTGGGAGAAATTTGAGCTGATAAAGGTATATTGTGACAAAACGATAGGTTACTTTCCCGTTACTTTACTGTCTTCTAAAATTTTACCACAAATAAAGTTTTCTTCTTGTCATTAACACAGCAATCTCTCTCTTCACTTCCACTGTCTCTTATGACCTAATTACGACATTAAAATCGCTCGTGACGCTAGCTGAATCTACTTACGATGTACCACACAACGGCACACACAGCTGTCTCACACTCACTGACACTCTGACCGACTAATATCCGTAACTCAATTCTAAACCTCACTCCTCTGCTCTTCACTGGTCTCCTTATATACTGGGAATGACGTCACAAGGACCTTTCTCTCCCACGCACCGGAAATGACTCAACTAGAAGTCTCGAGAACGTTCGCGACACCCCTTTTGTTTCTGCCAGCTCGATTGTTGGCAGTCAAGTACACACAGTAGTCCCGCAAGGTAACCGGACCCTGAACGTCTTCGCCCGCTAGCCGGCACGGTATGTGGTGAAGTGGCTTGGGCCCGTTCGTCCTTTGTTGAGCGCCGAGCCCGACGTTACAATATTATATGTTTGGTGACACCGTGATCATGAGGATATCTGGAGGCAATGAATTCGACATCTGTTCACATCTAACTTATACTAGTACAGGTTTATTTAAAAGACGGTTTGGGACGTTTTCGTGCCAATGGCATTCATTTTGAATCCCGTTTTGTACAAGATAAATATTGGAGATACTTTTGGTCTATCCTGGCAAAACACTATACTATAGCAGCCGATTAAAATAATGTTATTATAACCTACCCTGTTTAATCCATGTGCTAAAAATACTGGATATTTCACAAATTAAGAGTGTTTCTACTCTTATGTATAAACTTAGGGTTGTCTCTAGTCACTTAGCATGCAGGTACCGATTCCCGGTACCGCAGTGGGGACTTTTCCCCCCTCTGAGAGACCTGTTCGGGGTACACTCAGCCTCATGAAGTCCCTTGGCGAAGTATTTAAGGGGAAAGCAGCGGCTGCAGGTTGTGAAGACAGCATTCACCAGCCGGGAGGGTCTCAGGCGCTAACCACATCCCATCCTTGAGTTCTACACGTCACTCATGACGCCCGTTGTGAGCAGAGATGAGGTACGTAGCGGCCGGGCGGTAGCCTTGACTCGAAATTGGGCTCTTGCGCCGAGAAGTTTTTAGTTTTTATGTACAAATTTAAACCATTCGATGAACCTGGCCAAAAATTATAACATTTACAGTTTAGGATATGTCAAAGGTGTGGGCTACTCGCAAATAAAGAACTACCCGATCCAAATTTTCAATTCATTATTTGCACAATACTCCATGCAGTACTAAGCATGACAGCTAGTAAACGGTAAGCCACTTCGGTCTATAGGAAACCCAATTGCAACTTTTAAAAGTTTAATAAACATAGTTTTAAAAATCTAACGCCACTCTCCGAAGACTTTATCAATTACTATTTCCCATTTTGACTGCGGATGGAGATTATCTCAAATTAGTCACTCTGGTCTTGTTTCAATGGGCGTTGCGAAAAACAAAACAACTATTCACATATCTATTGCAGCTAATGAATCAATGCGAAAAAAAAGAAAGAAGAATCGCTAAAATTCACTATAAGGTAGACAAGCTAGAATACGATACTTCCCTAGGGGTCATTGATATGATGTTCGTGTTCTAGTAATTAATGTCATTAGGCTTCTTTAATTTCTTAAGCCATTTGAAAACGAATAAGTTGAGGTTTAAGGCTACCTATAACCCTGGTCTATTTCTTCCTCTACCACGTGCAGGCCAAATACACCAGAAATGCACATTTTGAGATCCTTGGACCAAAAAAAGCAAGTTATAGAAAAAGAGCCGCGTGCTTGCTAGTGTGTACGCACACACCATCAATTCCATACCAAGAAAATTTGCATTTCCTCCGAATAACCTGTGAGGACCCCTTCATTTTGACTGAATTTTTCAGAGACCCAACGGCAAAAATAGTAATTATTCATATGCAAAACTGAAGAAGAAAGGAGAGGGGGAAGAACGAAAGAAGTTGAATATACAACAATGTGCCTGAATGCAAAAACTGTCAGATTATTATTACTACTATTACCTATTATTGCTATTATTATTAACAAAGATAGACCAACAAAACAGCATTTATAGTACGGGGCAGAAATGTACCTAAACGAAAGTAAATTTTAAGTTTACAAATCAATACAAAGAAACGCTGTTACATATTAAATTGAAATTTAGAAACTCAATAAACAATTAACATCGCTATTATTCTCTAACAAAATGGTTTTTAAGGTGAGCAAAGCATTCAAAATCAGAAAACATCACTAATATTGCTTTTAACGAAAATGTGACATTTAAGAAATGTATGATAGAATATATAAGACAGGAATATATAAGACTGGTATGGATACATCATTGGATAGAGTTCAGGAACTGTTTGGTATCCAGCAATACTTGAATACACGAAATAAGGATGGGATCTAAGCAGAAGGTGGAAATGGATTGAATGACAGAGATGAGTGGAGAAGAAAACTAAAACATTGTGAACACAAAAACACCTAAAAACTGCACTTCCGCATATAAATAACTAAAAGTATTATTATTATTATTATTATTATTATTATTATTATTATTATTATTATTATTATTATTATTATTATTATTATTATTATTATTATTATTATTATTATTATTATTATTATTATTATTATTATTATTATTATTATTATTATTATTATTATTATTATTATTATTATTATTATTATTATTATTATTATTATTATTATTATTATTATTATTATTATTATTATTATTATTATTATTATTATTATTATTATTATTATTATTATTATTATTATTATTATTATTATTATTATTATTATTATTATTATTATTATTATTATTATTATTATTATTATTATTATTATTATTATTATTATTATTATTATTATTATTATTATTATTATTATTATTATTATTATTATTATTATTATTATTATTATTATTATTATTATTATTATTATTATTATTATTATTACTATTATTATTATTATTACTATTATTATTATTATTACTATTATTATTATTATTATTATTATTATTATTATTATTATTATTATTATTATTATTATTATTATTATTATTATTATTATTATTATTATTATTATTATTATTATTATTATTGTTGTTGTTGTTGTTGTTGTTGTTGTTGTGGTTGTTGTGGTTGTGGTTGTGGTTGTGGTTGTTGCTGTTGTTGCTGTTATTTCTCTTTTTTCTTTGCTTTTTTCTTTTGCCTTTTCCTACCTTTCTACCGCATTTATCCTCGTTTTCTTGTGCAGAACCATCTTTCCTTCTCGCATCCCTACTCTGCTCCCCGAACCCTTTCAGATAAGGAAGAGGACGACCGTGAAGCTACAAAATCCAAAGCAGTTCGAAGGAGCAATCTTACGACTTAATTAGCCCAGTAAAGTCCCTGCAGGGAGTCAGTCTGGTGAACAGCCAAAGAAAAGAGCGGCAGCTCTAACCCTTTACCCCGGTAAAAACCTTTGGTAAAGGTCAGTGACCCCCGCCGTCGTCAAGAAGCTTTTATAGGCGTCTAAAGAAGTTGTTTCGGTCCCCTGAAAACAAATTTTACTGCCGTTTCTAAGTAGTGAATTTATATTTTCCCATTTCCGCCTTGTTTAAAGGTTTTAGACCTGCAGGCTTTTCGTGGGGCCGCAGAAGAGCCCTAAAAGTGCCCCTGCCACGGTTGAAGCAAAATCTGGGCTCCGTGGTTTATTGCCGTATGGCGTTGACGGCGGAATCCCTAGAAGCTTAACATTCACATACCATGTGCAACACAAACACAAAACACTCAGTGTTTCGCTCAGTAATATGCTAATGGCTGCAACAAAAGAAAATCATTATCTCCAACATTCAAACTTTTTCCTCCCAATAAAAATTTATAGTGATTCCACGAACTGCAATAGACTACGTAGCATATTGTATGAGTTTTTGGGGTGAGTTTTGGATAAATCAAGGAAAATGTGTGCTTTTAGAGTTTTCCTGAAATAATGGAATTCATAAGATGCATTTTCAGTACCGAATTTTGGGATCAAATATAACAATTGTATATATAGTAAACTTGTCATTTACTTAAGTTCAGTTTTTAATTCCTGCACCACGTACACAGAAGGTACAGAAGGTATACATTTCACTCAAAATTTTATACAGATATTTTACTTGAATACACGATTTGAAGTTCCCTGTATAAAAAAACGCTAGAAAAAGTTGGCGTATGTATTGTATGTCCAGACTGTGGACAATATAACTCAAAAATCACCACACAGATTTTTTCAATTTTCTTTTCTTTTCTTTTTGTTCCATTTATATCCTGCCTTTAACTGGAAAGGTCATATCGGTGGCACCAAGATTTTGATAATAATTGATTTTGACGAAAATACCATATGCTTAAGGTATGTTCTCAACAGGTGACATTAATATGTTGAATTTTTGGAATTGTCTTCAGAAACTCTCTTCATTCTGGATCACTTTTTTATAATTGGTAAACCGTTTGAGATAGATAAAATTAACTATACAAAACATGTAGATCTCGTTAACACACACAATTTACCTTTTTTGAGTGAATGGTTGCGCGAATATTGTTGCATGTTTCACATTTCCAATGGACTTATACTTTCTCAATTTGGAGTACGTATTTCATTTTTTATCTCTTGGCCATACAAAGAAAACGGAATTTCAAAGTCATCACATAGTGATCAGCCATATTAATAAAAGATTTGACTATCGCTTAGAGCCTACTGTATTCTCATATATTCCATGTGCCTACAAGGAAATTAGTAATAGGTAGTTTCTACAAATGTTTAGCTCCATTTACACGAAATAGAGGAATAAGTGTTTGGCGAATAATTTGTGCAAGAATAGAGAAAGCCATATGATTGCAACGCATCACTTTTTTTTTTTTTTTTTTAACTTTCTCATTTTCACCACCTATCTTCTTCCACAGAAGTGGGGGTCTCATTAATTTCCACAGCGCACTGTTTGACTGGAATTTTTATATTAGTTATAATTATTTTTTAAAAAATAAACTGTAACAATCATATATCCTATTTAATGATTTTTTTTTTTCACATTTTATGCTAGAATATTTTTAAAGAAACACTATTATATATAAATTTTCACTCAAACATTTTTTGCAAAGATATTAAGAAATGTAATTGTATAAAAGAGTTCTGTAATTCAATATAGATTTTGTTTATAACTAACAAAATTGATATAAATTAATATCTCTAGAATGCATTAAATATTGAACTGAAATTTGCATAGGCACTCGTAGTACCTGCCCAGAAGGTTAAATACGTAGCTCTAATATTTTTTTTTAAAAAAAGCCACCCTTCTTTAAATCAGGTACAATCATTTCATCATTTATTTCTAACAATTCACAATGCTAAGATTGCTCTTGGATAATCTTAATTTGACACTCGGGAAAATTTTTCAAATTTTACAATTGTCAAAAATATCCATTTGCTGCATTACATAATATTATAAACCGTTAAAATAAGCAGAAACTTTAACTACTGGAGTGATATATGCATCTTACGCAATAAACAGGTTGAAAAATAGCCTAAAGTTTGAAGAGTTGAAGAGTTAAGCTATGGTTTGTTGATACTATCTACGTCCTAAAAGGAAAGGTCAGTTATGCAGGTTGTTAACCTTCTCTTCCTTTTTCCCTCCCGTATATTTATTAAGCTGTAGAGCATAAGAATGTTTATGGGACTAGGCTGAAAGTGAAACTGACAGCTGAAAGGGATAGTTTTACAACTTCTAACCGCTCCCATTCCCCTTTCACAAGCATAAATATTACCCCTAGTGTGGTTCTTGGGTGAAAAGCTATGTTGTGTAAACGCACAAAAAAGAAAAGGGGTTTGTATTGTACGAGTTGCAGAGGGCGGAATAAGGAAGAGCTGCAGAAAAAATAGCTTACCAGGGATTCCTCACCCCTCTTAGTATTGTTCGGCTAGAGGGTTGTAAAAAAGAAAGCGAATGCGGAAGTGACCATACACACAAGTATAATAGTTGAGAAGTTTGCCTGATTTTTAGACGAGCAACAGGTTTTACGACTTGTGAGTTTCGAAGGAATTCCTTATTTAAACCGCCTTTTCCTTTCGTTTTCTTGACCTGCGTTATATTGAGGACAGTGAACTCAACCCTTTTCAGTTCTCCCAACCTAACAAAGGTGACAACAATATTCACTCAACACTCGAGGTCACTGCCCCTATGATGGATACCGTGTTCAATTCCAGCAAAGGGAAAGAAATGTTTAGGACTGATCACCTTATTCTGGGGGGGGAAAAATCAGATGTATTGCACTCATATGGCTTTCTCTACCCTCCCTTGTATGAGCTATTCTTACAAATGCTTATTATTCTATCTAATTCATCTAGTTAAGTTAAACATTTAAAGAAGTGCTTCCGTTACATATTTATTTATAGGTAGGAGCAAACAGGGAGATACCGTAGGCTTAAATGACTCAAATCTTTTAAGAACTGGTCACTGTGTAATGGCTCGAAATTCCGTTCCCTTTGTATGAAGAAGATGAAAGGGGAAATGTCTTTTCAATTGAGAAAAGTGTAAGTACAAGTCCAATAAAAGCAATATTTTGGAAATGGTTAACTTCACAAAATAATTTATTTGGCATACATTGTATGTTTTAACGAGATCTGCGCGTTTTATTAACATTTTGTGTGTCTCTTTAAGAGTTACCAGTTACGTAGAAATCACTCGTAATGAAGAGGAATTCAGTAGCTATTTCCAGAAAAGACAATATTTATATTTCAGTTGTCTTGAAAATGTTTTAAAAGTACCGTTACAGTCATATTTGAGAAAATAAAAATTTACGAATTTTTCCCAAGTTTGGGAGTATGGGATATTTTTTAATCTTCGTGTCGCATCTTTGGAAGATTCTGAACATATAGGTATACAAAGTTTGTTATTTAATATATGTTCGTCTGTTTTCTTCTTTTACGCGCACACATACACACACTTGCATAAGACCTTTTCAGGAACTCTTTTTGTATTCAGGGAGTCTCAAAACGTGTATTTCCGGCATATTTACGGTGAAATCTAGATGTCAAATTTTTGAGTGGAATTCAATACTTCCTCTACTCACCTAAATCAAAGTAGAGAAAGTAAAAGTGATTACTAGAACGCGGAACCGCGTTCGGTCACATGCGATACGGGTTCCTTGCACACGGAGAGAGAATGACGTAACCGGTACCGCGCAGCGTCGCATATGCACGTGCATCAGCAGACCCTTGTAGCTGTGTACATGCACTAGTAGCAACAATAGAATCCATGTGCACTAAACTTGTGGCTTATCGCAAATCTTACGCTCTCTAATGATCACATATCAAGAATATATTGTTTCCATCACCTTATCTAATAGTTGCTTATGCAACTGCTGAAGAACATTACATTTTTCTTTATTTCTGACATTCTTACGATCGAGTCATAAAGCAAGTCGAAATTTCGATACGATACGCGTGTGTTTTGTAATACACAAAATATTGGTGTATTAACAAACTTAGTAGGTATTTAATTTCAGGATCTGTCATAGAAGGGGCAGATTAAAAATAAATAATCCTGTCTCTAATTATCTTTTACAAAACACCTTAAAATTTAATTTTTCTGATAAAATGTATATCTTTAATTTTATACACATAACCTGTTAAGTCCCATGACGTCGAAAGCGTTTTATGTGGAGGGACCATGCTCTTTGTATAGACACACAAAAACATACTGCATAAAAAGGTGTGTTGCACTCACATAACTTTCTCTACTCTTGTACTAACCATTCTTACAAACTCTTATTCCTATATCTTCGTCGTGTTAATTGAGATAAACACTTACAGAAATTGTGTTATTGCTTATTCCCTTGTAGGGAAATATAGGAATATAGTAGGCTTTGACCGATAGTTAAATCTTCTAAAGCTTTGACATTCCGTTCTCTTTGCACGGTCTACATTAAAAAAAAAAAAAAAACCCAACAACGATGTTCCATTTCAAGAAAGTTTGTTTTCCGAAACTGACACAAATAACAAGGACATAAGCTGTATCTCTTACGGTTTACCAGTTATGCAAAAGTCATCCAGAGTAAATAGGACCACTCAGGCTATAGCAAGATAATTCAAAATATAGATTTCATTTGTCATAAAAATATCTCAAACATATGCCATTTTAATCCAAATCGTTAGAGGCATTTTCGAGAATATCAAACTTTTGAAAATTTTTCCATGTAAGGGGTAGCTTAGGGTGAAGGAATTTTCTTCAAAATCTCCGTGTCGCATCCTTGAAGGACATTAGACTTAAATACCAACTTTTGGTTTTCAACCGACTTTTCGTTTTTGAGTTATTCCGTCCACAGATTGATCAGACACACAGACAGACACAGACATGCTGACCTTTTTCTAAAAACGCTGTTTTTTTTTTTTTTTTTTTTTTTTTTTGATTCAGTGGCCTCAAAACATATATTCCCAGTGAAATCTTGACATCTAATTTTTGGGTGGAATACAATACTTCCTCTACTTCACTATACGTAGTAGAAAAAGTAATAATGGTTAGAAAATAATAAGATGGAATTATTATATAGCATAGCCCTAAAACCTCTTCTGAGTTTCTCAGCAAACGCTTTTACGAGCCATGTATATTCAAATTATTAATTATGCGTTGAATTCAATATTAGATTAGGACAAAGAAATTATTTAGGTTATCTTTACGTTAAATGTCTTAAACCGCTTTGTCTTAGTAATTTGTTGGATTACAATTAGCTTTTTTTTTGTGTAGTGTTTAACGCCCACTTTTACTATATATGGCACCGCAGGGGGTGACAATGATGATACATGCAATGAAGATGGAGCACCGGTGGCGGGGGAAACCGAGAACCCGGAGGAAACCCGCCCCAGCGCCACTTCGTCCACCACAAATCCCACATGCGGTTGCGTGGGATCGAACCCGGGCCGCTGATTATGACTGGTCATCCTGTTTGGTGAATGTAAATGAAGATTATAGAGATTACTTGGGAACTATAATTTAATTGTGTCTATTCACTTATCTCCATTTTGTTAGCCACAGCGAATGTTCAAATCTTACAAGCAATGCATCACAATAGCCAGGCGTGAACTATTGCCAACAAATGACAAGCAGTAGTACGTTCTGCTAGAATAGGCTGCAAAATAACCCAGCCTTGCTGCCGTACATGATTTGCTCCTGTTTCCTTGAAGGTATACCAACCCTCAGTTGGATGATGACGTTAATGATAATGACCTGGACGACAGAGTCAGTGGCTGTTGACATGCTAGTGATTACCGATGATGATTATCGGCGATGACTGAGAAAAACTTCCTCTTGCACCGTCGTCCCTCCTTGAGAACATTAATCATTATCCCCAGCCTCCTGACGGAGCTTGCTTCCGTCCATCCGAAGTGGCATCCAACAAATGTGAATGTGTGCTGCTGCTGCAGCGAAAACTTCTTCCCGCATCCTTTTTTCCTGTCTTTTGCCCCCTTTTCCTCTTGCTTTCCCTTTTGCTTTCTCATCCGTTCTCCCGCTCCCTGTCAGAAGTCATTTGGACTTGCTGGCGCCATGTTAATTCGAGGTTGGAGGGAGACGACAGACAGATGAAAAAGGAGAGACGGAAATTTGGGACAATTTACTGCATTGGAAGGAAGAGGGTGCGAGAAAGAAGCAAAAGTGGTGTTTGGAAGAAATATTTCTACTTACAGACAAATACATGATCAAGATTTTAATTCCTTGCAATGTGTACATGGATGAAGATTATTTACCTGGGGTATACTTTGATGCACTTTCTCTTGATCACTTCACTCGTACGTGAGACATCTGGTATAGGCCATCGTGAGTTTGGTTGCAGGTGCACCTTTTTAAATGCACTGAAAATGTTTGAACTAATTTTATTGAACCAAGATTCAAGCTATTCTGAAAGCATAATAACTATAAATATTATCGGGCTTCTAGCTGAATAAATAGACGATGGTGTCTGTCATCTTGTTCCTCAGGATAAACTGATGGAAATGGAAGTTTGCACTTCTATATTTATAGAGCCGAAGTGAAGCTGACATTTCATTGGTTGACACGAGTTTCTTGACCAGAAAATATCGGTTTCAAATTATCGATTTATCTGACTAGAACCCCGAGAATATTTACAGTTAATTTTACCAACGGAAAGGAGTTACTTCCGGTACGTGTATGTGTAGAAGCTTTTTGGTAAAAAAAATATCAGATTTTGAAAATGAATTACCGATGCTCCAACAAATATGCGGTACAATAAATTGAAGCCTTTAAACAAAAACCAGGAAAGAAACACGAATGAAGTTTTATAAAGTAATGGTCCTGCCTGCTTTTCCTTATGGATCCGAAACATGGACGTTGACAAAAGTTAACACAGGATACAGGCTACCGAAATTAGATTCTTAAAAACAGTAAAAGGATGCACACTTTTAGATAAAATTGCAAATGAAACATAAGGGAAGAACTAGAAATAAATCCTTTGGCAGACAAAATTATCGATTACAGGAATGAATGAAGAGAGCATGGTAATAGAATGTCTAGAGAAAGGATCTCAAGGATTAAAGTATACGCCTATTGGGAAAAGACGACCGGGAAGACCAAGAAGACAATGATTAGACATGTTTTGAAGCCGAACAGGCAGCATTGCCTAATCCATGGAGTGAAGATGTGTATGTAGAAGTCGAGAAAGGTCCTGTGACGTCATTCCCAGTATAGAAGGAGGCAGAGGAGAGAGTCTGAGAGTTGAGTTACAGACATAAGTCGGTCTGTGTGTCAGTGAGTGTGAGACAACTGTGCGTGTATGTGTTCCCACGAGAAGACTCAACGAACGTCGCGGGTGGGTATAACGTCGTAATTAGGGTATGAGAGATAGAGGAAGTGAAGAAAGACACTGAAAGGGCTCAGCAAGGTTATGAGAAGAACAGTTATGAGCAGTGATAGCCCAAAAGATTGTAAACTGTGTTAAGGACGAGAAGACAACTGCATTTGTGGTAAAATTTTAGAAGATAACAACTCATTGACCGCAGGTTCTAAAACTTTAGTTTTTAATAATTTTTTACATTAAGCAAACATTTCGTACTGTCATATGAATAGTTTCAAACTCTGTGGAGGTTAGAAGAGATTATAATTAAGAAAAGTTCCCCACACAAGCCGGGAATTGAACCCGGAACCTTCGGGTTGAGAGGCTATTAACGTTGACCACTCGACCACAGGGGCACAATTGTTATAACTATATCAGCTTTTTATACATATTTTTGGTATATTTTCCAATGGGACACAATAAATGTCATTACTTATTCCAGGAAATTTAAAATGTTGTCAAATGATATGGAAAATAGAAACAAGTAGAAAATAATAAGGTGAGAAAAGTAAAGGAAGCTGCAGAACGTGGGAGAAAAATAATCCTGCTCCTTGCCTCAAGGTCCAGTGTTGTATATCAAGGTGTGAAGTCATAAAGACTTGGATCAAACTGTGCAGCACCTGCCTTACTACCATTTGGCACGGTTGGATCTAGCTAGCATGGTTCAACACCTGTGGTTGGTAACATCAGAGAAAGTGGCATTTTCCTCAACACCTCTCATTAATATTAACTGCAGTGTTATGATTTACAGACAGCTGAGGCAGCAACGATGTACTTGTTTTTGCTCTAAGGATGTAACAATTTCTGTTCTCCTCAGCAGAAGAAGCATAAACTACAGAGGTCCTGCACCGTGTTCTATTATTACTGCATACACCCTGCACTTTTCGTATCAGTTGTTTCCTGATCTCGCGTTTTTGTTATTGACAATTAACACAGTCCCTTTTGCATTAAACAGCCCGGTAGATTTACACATAAAACATTTCGCCAGTCTCTCCAAACCTCAACAATAGATTTTCTCTCATAAATTTGCTACAATTGATTCCGAACATCATTTCTACTGTGTGTCCTTTGACCTGGTTCTGAGATATTCCTAAATGTGTAAGTTAAACGAATTTTATATAAATCAGGTTGAAGGTCTATGAAGTTCTTTGTATTAATGAGAATGAAAATGGTTTACTTGGTGACTAAAATGCATTTAGCTGCGTCAGTGGACAAACACAAACTACTTTTTCTACACATTGTAGTTTCACAGAATCCCTTTTATATTATAATATGCATAGAAAAAGTCATTCTCCTTAGTCACGTCGCATCATCCAAAAAGTTTGAGCCCTAGAACAGTTCCAACAAGTTAAAATATCACTATTTTGGACGCCGATTTACTCGTGGTTCATAATCAGCCACTTTCTTAGGTAATCGGTTTTCACACATTCTGTCCAAAATTTCTTTCCAATTTTTACAGCAGTTCTCTGTGCAATCTAGCACTGCGTTTCTTTGCTTATATTAGAGACATACTGTTTCTGCTACAGCATCGGTCATATACTTCAGATAAAAGGTTTATCCAATCCTGTCCCATTTCAATAGTTCAATGTAGAGCAAAGAAAGTTTACATTGAAGCATGCAGGGGCTGTGTGCGCAAGGTACAGGGAAAGTAGCAACATATTTTTTGCACGTCATCGCACAGCTACAAACAATAATAAAAACTTGCTGAGCCTACAGCTTACTTGATTTTTCTTCCTCCAAAAGTATATCTCATATTATACTAACATACTAACATATGATAGTTCTTAATCTCCTATTTTCTAAATTGAATGACTGAAATTTAAAAAGGAGCATAAGAAGTTTACTGCGACTGGGAAAAATAAGTGGATTCTAGACTATATCAGTCTGAGGATGTGGGTTTTTTTTCTTTCTTTCTTTCTTTTTTTTTTCTTTTTTTTTTTTTTTTTTTTTTTTTGTAAAATCATGTTTTTTTTTCGGAGAAGATAATTATTTAAATAAATTTGAACAGCAAAACGTTAACTTACTCACTTCTTACCTAGTGACATCCTCCCCGTTATGTAGGACTAGCACCGCTTAGGGCTTAAAACTTTAAATATACCTAAATTTCTATCGCAATCGTTAGAGCCGTTGCCAGATGCAAGAGATATAGGAATACATATAAATATTTCAGAAGCATCATCGTCATTTCAGCGTAAGACGTTCACTGCTGAACATAGGCCTTCCCTACAGATATCCATCTAGTTGAATTTTTCGTCGAGCATTTGTTCTACCATGAAGTTCAGTTCTTTGCTGTCAACTCTAACTTCCAGGGCATTAACATGTTGGCCAAGGCCAACTTTCCGCCGAGTTCTTACATGCCTTCATTCAACACGGCCAGTTGCTCCTTAATCTTCTCCGATAACTCTGTCTTCATATTTTCCATTTCGAATTTTATAGTTTTCAATTCGGCTTCCATTTGTTTCCCATTTTTCCATTTTTGTTGCCATCTTTTCCATTACGCAGTTTACATTTTTCAATTTAGCTTCCATCTTTGTTTCCATCTACCCCATTCCGGAATTCATTTAATTTTTCCATTATGTCCATCTTGGCTAACGTTTGTTTCATTAACTGATCCATATTGTTGTTTCTCTTCGCACACCAATTGTGGAAATGTTATTCCTGACCTGCATATTTATTTTTTATAAAAATACTGGAGTGACACTATGCAAAAGCACTGTTAATAACAAAGACTACAAGAAGAAAAACTTTAAGACAAAGCCGTGTGAATGTAACACGTATTTCTATTTCAATCATACAGAAAATTGTATGAATTGTTAATTCAAGAGGAAGTAGAGATGTGATTGTGTTTAGTAAAAGAAAACTGAGTAGAGAAAATCGTATGAGTGCAATACGGTGCATTTCTATTCCAAAACATACAGGAATTATGTAACCTGTTTGTAGAAGAGGGAATAGAGACAGAAGTGTTATTGTGTTTCGTAGAGAAGAAAAAATCGTGTGAATGTTAAGTATACGTTGCACTTATATATCTCAGACATACAGAAAAATGTATGAAGTATTTGTGGAAGAGGGAGTAGAGAAGTACATGTGAATTTCTTATGCAGCAGAAAAGCTGGTAGAGAAATCCATACAACAAATTGTGGGTTCTTTTAAATTTAATTTACACAAAAACGTTGAATCTATTGAAATACGCCAAAGGAAAAAGTTGTTGCTTATTCAATTTTCTATGAATATAGCCATAAATCAACAAGCTTCAATCAATAATAATTCAGCCAGATGATACATTTTTTTGATAAAAATATTTTTTCTAGAAAACTATAAACTTTTCAACATTTTGGTATTAGACTTTCTTATTATTCACAACATGAGAAACTTGCTGTTAAAATCTGGCGGATCATTTCACTTCCAGCCTGTATAAAAAAATGAACGATGTTCCATTTCAGGAAAGTTCTAAATATTTCGAAATTGACATAAACAACAAGGAATATCTCCGAAATGGTTAACTCTACAAAAAGCATTAGCACGACATAAATTGTGTGGTTTAGCAAGATCTAGATATTTTGTATAGTAACATTTTGTCTATCTCTTGCGGTTTACGAGTTATTCAAAAGTCATTCAAAGTAATCCAAACTACATGGGCTATAGCTAGAAAATTCAAAATATACATTTCATTTGTCATACAAATATTTTATACATATGACATTTTAATCAAAATCGTTGGAGTCATTTTCAGGAAAATAAAAATGTTCGAAACATTTTTCATGTAAAGGGTAGCTTAGGATGGGGCTATTGCTAGCTAGTTCAAACTTTGAAATATTAAGTCACTTAAGCATCATTTCACCCATTTCGTTCATTCAATGTTTGATATTATCCAGCAGGTTAAATTACGTTAAACTTTGAAAAAAAAAAAAAAAAAAAAACATAATATTTTGATGAAGCGTGAGTAGAGATAGTCGTGTGAGCGTCACATATCAGATTATTTCTGCAACTGTATCACTGTAAGGATCAATTATAAGAGATACATTATCACAGTGCTTTTGAAGGCCTGCCGCATAATCGCAACTTTATGTGTGCTGCACATTTATGAGTTGGGTATCCGCGGATGTATAAACAACTCACGCAATGACAAGCTACAGTGGATTCGCGACATAACACAGAGGAAGCGTGGGTTCATTGTAGTGGAAACAAAACAAAAAAGCAGCGGTCAGTCACAGCAATTTTACCTCTCACCTAAACTTTTTGTGCTACTCCCACCATTGCCCACCCCTTCCTGCTGTTACCTCCCCTCCAGTCTTCTCATTCACCTTGCCCCCCCACGTTCTAGTCACATAATGCACACACCTTGCCAAGACATTGGTAGCTTGCATATTGTAGTAGAAAAAGGGAACAAGTGCATATTCAGTGCTGCTAACTTAAGAGTCATAGTACACAATACAATCATCACTGCAAATTAATTATTCTTTACATCTATTACTAAATACGTAGATCATTGTGTCTTGTTTCAAAGTTTCCTTCCCTTCTATATCATAGAGAATTAATCTGTTACAAGTTTGGAAAACTAATATAATATAATATAATATAATATAATATAATATAATATAATATAATATAATATAATATAATATAATATAATATAATATAATATAATATAATATAATATAATATAATATAATATAATATAATATAATATAATATAATATAATATAATATAATATAATATAATATAATATAATATAATATAATATAATATAATATTATATTATATTATATAATATTATATTATATTATATAATATAATATAATATAATATAATATAATATAATATAATATAATATAATATAATATAATATAATATAATATAATATAATATAATATAATATAATATAATATAATATAATATAATATAATATAATATAATATAATATAATATAATATAATATAATATAATATAATATAATATAATATAATATAATATAATATAATATAATATAATATAATATAATATAATATAATATAATATAATATAATATAATATAATATAATATAATATAATATAATATAATATAATATAATATAATATAATATAATATAATATAATATAATATAATATAATATAATATAATATAATATAATATAATATAATATAATATAATATAATATAATATAATATAATATAATATAATATAATATAATATAATATAATATAATATAATATAATATAATATAATATAATATAATAATAATAATAATAATAATAATAATAATAATAATAATAATAATAATAATAATAATAATAATAATAATAATAATAATAATAATAATAGTCATATATAATTTTATCAACAAGTAAATTAATTTTCTTTACATGCCAAAATTGTGCCTACAGCTCATTCTTGGGCACTTGATTTCACAAATTTCTCAGTAATTAATAAATCTGTTATATGAGTACCTTCTGATTAATGTTTTCTTGTTTCAATAAGCACATCAATATCCTCTTTAAATCACTATTTTAAAATAATACAGAGAGAGCCAATGAACTAAGAACCGACTACGCAGTGTTTTGTACTGGGCATGTGGACAGAGATTCAGCGCAGCTGCTGCGGTTAAGGTAGCGCTACTAAGAGGCTTTGCTCTACTCTGACTGCAGTACTGAGTTATTGTTTATTCTGGTGTTTAGTTACAAAGTAGTTATATTAGATATTAGGTAGAGTAGATTATGTAACTGAAATGTGATTCTTCAAGGTTTTTAAAACAAGCAGCTTCTGATCCCAACATCTAAAATGTCGAAAGCTTTTAATCAATATAAAGTATGGTTCAATTTGTTTGAAAATTATAAATATTATAAAATAACGCCACTGAAGAACAAGCTTTTATAAACAATATTTTACTGTGGAACGCTCATTACGGTTGTTACTTTATCTAGCAGCTATCGTACCTATGCCAACCAAAACTCTAGATTACACCAGAAGTACGGTTTTGAGATCCATTGGAATATTCAGAAAGTGTTTATATTTTACAGTTTGCAGATAAAGCAATTTACGGCACCTCTTTCGGATAGCTACTTAATTGGCAATATGAGGCTGAGTGCACCCTTACCACTGCACTAAAGGGGTAATTAGTGTATAAATACAATGATAATATTCCTCAATAATCTTATGGCTACATTTTAGAGCAGAGGGATTTGGAAGAATCAATTGGGAACACAGGAAACAAGAAAACTGGGATAAAAAGGAAGGATTTTCGACGTATATCCCTTTTGCTATTGAATTATAAGTACCCTTAGGTGTTCTTTTGTTACTTTTGTAATCTCCAGTTGCCAAGACCACCGATATGTTATTCCAACAAACTGATAATGTAATCTCATTAGCTTTAGGTAAGCTTTAGCATTCACAAATGATTCTTAAAATATATTTTACTGTCTACTTGTTAATAATTGAGATACTTCTATTTATATACATTTAGGAGAAAATCGTCAGGTCCTGACAAGGGCAGGTACACGTATGGCACACCTCGGGTTGTCCTCAGCCTGCCAACAATCCTCTGCCTTTTGACTTAACGTATTGGGAATAACTTTTGATTAGTAGCTCTTCTATTACTACATGTCTCCTTCACCCCAACTGGTCTAGTCATTAGACATACACCAAACGGGAAACAAAAATTTGACAAGGCCAACTCGTGTTGAGCTGCGTCACGTAAGTCAATTCTAAATTACTTCCACATTACCGCTTACGGAAGGTATTAAGTATTTGAAGGTGAAAAAGCAATAACAAAGAATATCGCGGAAAACGTTAACACTACAAAAGATTTTATTTGACGTAATCTGTGTGCTTTAAGAGATCTACATGTTTACTTAGAATGACGGTATAGTATTTTAATCAAATAATACCATGCCATTTTTAAGAAAAATCAAAATTTTCAAAGATTCGTCATGTAAAGCGTAGTTAGGGATAGGGGCTTTTTTTTTTAAATCTTCGTGTTGTATTCTTGAAAAATGTTGAATTTAAACATCAAGTTTAGTAGTTAACCGACTTTTCGTTTTGAGTTATACACACGGACTCCTGGACCTTTTTCTAAAAATGATTTTTGGATTTAGGATACCTCAAATGTGCATTTTTAGTGTAATCTTGGTATCGGATTTTTGGATGAAATGCAATACATTTTCTACTTAGTATGTACTTAGTAAGAAAATAAAAATGAAAAAAATGCATTGTGACTAGCTGTGTAAAGCAGCAAACGTTTATGAAAATAAGGGTTAGGAGTAAGCCTAGCTTTAAGATTAAAGGTTTTTTTTTACACTGAACAAAAAATTTCATAGGGATTTAAATGGCAAAAGGGCAGACCCACAAATGGCCGCTGATTTCACAATATTTGAGGATTTGCTTCCATGAGAAGTTTAAACAAATGTTTCCTCTCAAATTCGGTATCGATTACTCTTAAAGATTCTTCTTTAATATGAATGGTGAACGAGATTCATATCACGGCCCTCAAACTTACATTAGGATTAGGCAAGTGTAGATGTAACAGGTAAAATTTGTCAAAAATTGCATTTTTGTTCTTTTAATTAAAAGTAGTTTACAGTATTGGGATTGTATTAATGAAGTTTCACGCTTCTATAATTAATCTAGGTATTAAAAAAGAATTTAAATATCAATTAATCTTACTATGCCACGTTCCCTTTTTACTTCATAGAAAATTTGCAATTTTTGTATTTGTCGCCGTTTTGACTGTAGTTTCTTGAAAGTGTTGTTTGTACGCTATTAGAAGGCTGTCAACAAGATGGTCAGACAAAAAAATGTAGTGTAGCATGTATCTTGAATTTCTCATCTCAGGAACAAGTTCAAGTTCAAGTTATTTATTAGAAAAGTGTTGGCCTGGTGCCGGTACAATGGGCCCGGCTTACAGGCTATATTTAACATTTTTTTACATTTGGCTTTGTTTATATATACACTTTTTCGGTGTCTACAAAAAACCCATACGGTGACCATCTGTAGGTCACGAAGATTAGTTTTCTTTTGTCTTTTGTCTGTTTCGTCTTTGGGTTATATATACATATGTACATATTTACAAATTATATACAGACACATACACGCACGCATTCACCCACACACACACTCGTACACACATACACACACATCTTCACTGGGCACACCAGAAATATGCGTCCCAGCGCACTACACTATTTACACTATGTACACTGTCCCGCGGTGGCAGCTCCTGAATATTTTCCGAGGCGAGGGCCTCTGCCGGAACATGTATGTGGCTTAGGGACGAGGTTGCGTGGACGCGCATTAGTCGGCGAGCCAAGCCGCTTCTAGAACATTTTTATCCTAGTATGTTTGCGGTGCTTCGGCTCGCCTTTGCCGATGTTAGCGATCACGTCATTTTCGTGGTTCCTAATGCGCGTCCATGCCGCCATTGCTCTTTTGTCTATTGCCTCCGGGATGAACGGGATATGAGTTTCGAGGTGAAGAGTTTGGGTGGTGGTGAGGAGTGGAGCAGAGAGGATTTTTCTGAGGGAGAGGTTTTGGAGGGTTTGGAGTTGTTTGAGGGCAGTTTTGGAGGCATTAGCCCAGGCCACACATGCATACAGGACCACCGAGAGAATAAATGACCTATATAGTATAAGTTTTGACTTTAGTCGCAACTGTTTACTACGGAAGATGGGGGCGCACAACTTTAGCCGCTGTCTGCCTTTATTGGCGCTATTTTTTATGTGGGTGGACCAACACATTGTGCGGTCCAAGGTGACACCTAAGTATTTAACTTGCTGACGCCAGTGCAATACTTGACCACCGACCGTTAGGTCCGTTGCCAAAGTGTGACGCCGCTTAGAGAAATGAATCAGCTGGCATTTGTCAGGATTAATTTTGATTTTCCAGTCATGTTGCCATGAGAGGAAGTTGTTCACATAACGTTGCATTTCTGCAAGGCCGAAACGTGGATTTCTATGGTGGTTGTATATTGCAGTGTCGTCAGCATACATGGCGACCTTGCATCTGGCGTCCACTGGGAAATCATTGGTGAATAATATATACAGAAAAGGGGACATTATTGCCCCTTGTGGGACGCCAGCCCGCATCACTCGCTCCCGTGAGGAGGAGCGGCCCACTTGGACGTAAAACTGCCGGTTTTCTAGAAAATTGTGCAGCAAGTATAGATAATTTTGAAGAGCCGGGAAATTGTGGTGCAGTTTATAAATAAGGCCATTGTGCCAGCATCGGTCAAATGCAGCTTCTACGTCCAGAAATAGCGCCAACGTTGAAGCCCCATTGTTAAATTGCTCTGTTACGTCATCAGTTAGTCTGAGGAGCTGTAGTTCAGTGGAATGTCCTTTTCTAAAGCCAAACTGTGAATTTGAGAGTTCATGTGTTGCCGAGACTTGCTTTTGAAGTCGAGAAAGGATACATTTTTCGAGCAGTTTACCAATAGTAGACAAAAGACTAATGGGACGGTAGTTTTGCGGTTGTCTGGTACTTTTCCCTTGCTTTGGGAGCATGATAACCTTAGCTCGTTTCCAAGTAGAGGGGAAATAGCCTTGCTGCAAACAGGCGTTAAATATCTTTGTTAGTTGCACCAGAGCTTTTCTCGGGAGATGCTTAAGTTCCTCATTAGTCACTTTGTCTGGACCGGCAGCTTTCCCATTAGGCAATTTCCTAATGAGCTTGTAAATTTCCTGCGGTGTTATGGTGGGTAGTTGTTGCTCTTGCTTCTGCGCCACCCAGGTTTGTACCCATGTCTGGACCTCCCGTTCTATTTCACAGTTGGTCACTGGGTTTTCGGTGAATCTGTCTTGGAGACAGTCAGCGAAGACCTCGGCTTTCTCCTCTGCGGAGAAGTGCAAGCCGCTTTGAGTGTGCAGCGCCTCAGTTGCGGAGTTGACGCTCGTGGAAACTTTGAAAGCCTTGAGTAATTTCCACAAAGAAGAGTCCGAATGTGTGGTACTCAGCATTTTGTTTTCCCATTGTTCAGTTTTATTGATTTTAATTTGTTGCCGAATGATGTTGCGTAGCCATTTTGCTAGCACTTTATATTCAGGCTGACGGGTGTATCGCCACAGTTTTGTCAAGCGTCGTCTCCGCGCAATGAGTTGCTCTACCTCGGGGTACGTGCAAAAACCGGGTGGTCTTGTGGTGTATGTGGTAGCATTTCTCTTGGCTGTGTGTAGCGAGGCAGTAAAGTTTTCAATGGCGACATCTATGTCTGCCTCGCTTCTCAGGAACAACGGAAATCAAAGAACAATTTTAACTGAACTTTGCTGCAGGTGCAACTTTTCTTTTTAAAGGTGCATATTCTCCAAAACTATTGTATGTACAGTTATCATATTTATCAATTTGATAGTAAAGGTTCTACTGCATAATCCTGTGGAAGAGAATTTCAAAAAGCATTTCGGATAAGCATTGGTGAGGTTTTAATCGAATGGATTTTCAAGAATTATGTCAAAGTAACAAAATAATGATACATATAAAAATGTTGTTGCATATTCAAGATAACTAATAAAAGTTTTCAGTGAATTATCTCGAGCACTTTTTGAGAAAATGCACCTTATTGATTTTAGGTAGCAAAAAGCATAATACAACTCAAAGACAACAAACAATATTGAAAAAATTAAACATTATGTAAACAAGCATTAATAATTACCATATCAAATTTCAATTTACCAAGTTGGAGTTATAAGCATTTTTTGGAGGTGGTATTTTTACTTACATTCCCCCCTTAATCAAACGGAGGCGACCCCAGCCATTGAGGGCCCTTTGTGACTTACATGAACCCTAGGAGGAAGAGATGGAGACCGCAGAATCGGAAGACGATGTACACTAACTAGGATGGGGTCCCTAACAATTTCAGAATGACACCAATCCCCACACTGGCAAGGGCCTGTCTGCAACATCTTCAGGCTTGGGATCCCGGGACGAATGAGGTCTCCCCCCCCCCCCCCCCACCCTCCTTTAGGAAGGTTGTGCACCTAGTACCAGGCAGAAATCTTTCACAGTGCAAAATGCACCCTTCCGCCGCAATGCACAATGTCCTCGCCTGATCCTAAAACCCTGAAGCATACGAAGAGACAGGAAATGATTGGAAATTCGTGGTGGAAGATGCCAACGTCAGCATTCACCTACCAACTTGAAAAACCACATGAGCGAGTGTGGCTTGAATGGAACCCAGGACGTCTCGAAGGTGAGATTCGCACGTCACTTGCTCAGTTTGATGTACCGCCTTTTACTTGATTTCAGTAATTCAAAAGGAAGCATTTAATTAAAGTACCTGCTTAGAGACGTGTACGTTTTATCTTCCCTTTGTACACGGATGCAATGTCTTACAGAGAGATTTGTTGCATAAAGGAAGTGCAGGGGAACTATCTGAAAGATATCGAACATCTGCTACCGCTCATCTTTATGATAGCGAAACTTTCTGACTTGCAGAGAGAAGAAAAAATGCAAACATATTCCTTTGTTTCAGCGTTTTCACCATCTCTTTCTCGTCTCCCCTCCCGCTTCGGCTCTCCTCGATGCTCTTCCTGTCTCCTGCTTTATTTATTACCATCCAGATATTATCTACATTACATTATCGCCCAACTATCTTCACCTGCACCTTCAACTTCAGAGCAAAACAGACCCCCATAGCCTTCCTATAGAACAGAAATTGTCTTCCCAAAGAGTGGGCGTTGCCAATCCTATTTCAATTATCAGAAAAGCCATGTTTCTGGGTTAATGTATCCAGGTCATTATGGGCTGCTCCTCGTGACATGCAAACTTCCAAAGGAAATGCGTGCATCCGCATACAGTGACTGTTCTGTATTTGTAGTGCTATTGTTTATCATAACGCACATCGGATTTGTATGACTCAAAGTATATCAAGTATACATGCATTTGTGCTGTCAAAATCATTAAAATACACTCTATAATTTCCAGAATATGCATTAAGATTGTATTAAAGATTTAAATCACTACTAGTTTTTGACCAAACATAAATATTACACAGCTTAGATTACCTAAACATCGAAATACCTTATATATTCTGAACCTCCATAGATCTTCATAGTAGGCACGTCATTATTTTGTAACTAAAGTGTTAAAATATTAATTTTAAAACTTATTCTTTTCCTGGTTACCCTCCCCTTATGTAGGACTTACAAGCCAGCCTAGGGTCAGATGTCTGTCGGGGAGCAGAGGGACCCCTGGACCAGACAGAGTGAAGACCTGGAAGCAGGTGGTCAGCCAAGCACCAGGTATTTTAGTGAGGAAGAGGATGATATGAAATGCAGGCGAAATGCATGATCGGAAGGGTGATAGTGGAGCAATTGGTGGAACGAATGCCAGGGAAAACCGGAGAACCCGGAGAAAACCCGCCCAGACACCGCTTCGTCCACCACGAATACCACATGCGGGTCCCGCCTAGGTGGTAGGCGAGCGGTCTAACCACTCAGCCACGGCGCCGCCATTATACTTCCACACTAATAATAGTAATCCTTAAAATTAAAGAAATTAAATTAAAAAGAAATTTACTATGAAAAAATCATGAAATATCCAGCAATATCACAAGTAGATAAATATATGCACTACGAAGCCTTAATTACAACCCCAGATTGATAAAATTATTCCAAAACTTAATTGCATACTAGATACAAATAAAAGCAAACAAAATACACATACACACATACACACATATCTACATACGGACCTTTTTCTAAAAATGCTTTTTTTTATTCAGGGAGCCTCAACGTATACATTTTCGGTGACATCTCGACATCGAATTTTTGGATGGAATACAGTACTTCCTCTACTTACTAGTCGAGAAGGTAAAAGAAAAGGTAGGGTTGGCAGTAGTACTGGTTATGGATACTACCTTTGTGAAACCATTTCTTGCGAATATTTAACATGCTTAAGATGAAGTATACCTACCTATAGAGATTCCGAGCATTTCATACCTGCGTTAGTGATTCTGTTACAATAACCATACAAGATGATAATTTTGAGACCCGGAATGTGAATTCTAGACAGGTTCATTACAAGGACATCCAGTTTGTGTTAATTTTTTTTTCTCAGGAAGGGAATTTATTGACGTTAAATTCTCCTCCTCGTCAGACTATTGTCAATAGTTAAAAACCTAAACGCATTTCGCCACTCACCTTGTTATGAAGCACTAATTATGAAGGTGTTGTCCATGAATGTGCTGTTAAAGAATGTTATTGTCATTTTCTTAATGTCCGAAAGTAACTGTGAGGCGCTTTCATTAGTTCTAATATGAGGGCAGAGCCGCCTTTATGCCTTATTTAAATCAGTGGTGCCATCACATTAACGGAACGTGTAATTTTAGAAGAGCGCCACGGACGAGGAATATTCATTAACAGCAACAAAATTAAATGTCTTAATTTGGTGTTGAGAAGCGCTCTGACCAGACCGAATCTAATCAGAGAAAAGGAAACACGCACACTGGCCTGTATTCATCGGCACCTGCACCACGAATTTGATGTTGCCTACCCCTCTACGTAGGTACGTTATTTCCTGGAAAATGGAGCGGCACGAAACCTGGAAACTTCAACAGTTCCACTGGCCTCACCTTCGACTGATGGTAGAGGAAGTAGTTCTATTATAAACCAAAGAAAACATCACCATCATAATCTTCAGAGAATAAGTCTGAAAGAATTGTTCCGGACATCTTTCCTTCGGTTTGCCCATGTTTGTATCGTCAATAGTGCAATTTTGAAATGCTATAACCTTCCATTCCATCCATATGTTTCATTCAGTTAGTTCTGTATTATGAATCTTTTCAATTAATTTAAAAATGACCAGATCCTTTCGGATCTCCTGCCATCTATCGACCTCAGTCTGCACAAACTCTTCCTTTACTGAATATGGTATATAAATGAATGTGGGTTCACAGCATTTTGTGATTTGAATTTTGGTATTTATATATTACTTTCTCTACTGGTAAGAAGGGGAAGTGTTGTACTCCATCCAAAAATTAGATGTCGAGATTTCACCGGAAATATGTTTTGAGACCCCCTAAATAAAAAAGAAGCATTTTTAGAAAAAGGTCCGCGCGTGTCTCTCTCTCTCTCTCTCTGTGTGTGTGTGTGTGTGTGTGTGTGTGTGTGTGTGTGTGTGTGTGTGTGTGTGTGTGTGTGAGTGTGTGTGTCAGCCTGTGGACAGCATAACTCAAAAACGAAAAGTCGGTTAAAAACCAAATTTGGTATTTAAGTTTAATGTCTTTCAAGGATGCGACATTAATATTTTGAACAAAATAGCCTCAACCCAAACTACCCTTTACATTGAAAATGTTTCAAAAATTTTGATTTTCTTGAAAATGGCTCTAACGATTTTGATTAAAATGTCATATGTTTGAGATATTTCTATGACAAATGAAATGTATATTTTGAATTTTCTGGCGATAGCTGCTGTAGTCGTATTTACTCTGGACAACTTTTGAATAGCTAGTAAACCAATAGAGATAGACCAAATCATACTGTATAAAAAAATGTAAATCTTGCTAAAATACACAACTCATGTTCAAATAAATTTTCTTATAGATTGAACCATTTCGGAGATATTCCTTGTTATGCGTGTGAGTTTCGGAAAATTTAAAACTTTCGTGAAATGGAACATCGTTGTTCATTTTTTTATATTTTAAGTGGCAAAGAGAACGAAATCTCAAAGCTTTAAAACATTTGACTATCGCACAAAGCCCGCTATATTCTAATATTCCCCTTGTACCTACAAGAAAATAAGCAATAAGATAATTTGTACAATGTTTATCTTAACTAACGCGAAGAAGATATAGGAATAAGAGTTTGTAAGAATGGTTAGTACAAAAATAGAGAAAATCATGTGAGTGCAACACATCAATTTTTTTTTATATTGCTGTTCCTGTAACGTATATCTACTCTTAATTTTCTACCGTTTTCAATTTTGAAATGCATCAATAAACCATCTTGCATCTTTCAATTCGTGGGTAACAAACTTATTTGAAAAAAGTATAAATTTCTTCATTGTGCAGTTATAAATTATATGAAAATGTTGGATATATCGATTTATCCTGTAGCAGTCACAGCATTTTCTCCTTTTGCTGCGAACAAAGCTTTTATATATTAGCTTTTACTTGAGTTGTTGTTTATGTATTAAGACTTTATGTTAAAACAAATATTCAAATTTAACATATGAAAAGGAAAAGAAAATCGAGTAGTTGGATAGCCGCTATATTTTAGGATTGCTATAAAGACACGCCTGCTAATAAATTGGTAGAAAAGGACAATTTTAAACATGTCTAAGAAAGGTTAAAAATGTGTAACTTAAGGATATTTAACAAATAAAGTGGAATAGTTTTCTTCTTCTTCTTCCACAATGCACTGGCCCGACGACCTGTTCCGTACTCATTTAAACATATCACTCATATTTTCCTTGGTCTTCCTACTTTGCCATATCCTCTAGGTTTATGGTTTAATAAACGTTTTGGTATTTGCATCTCTTTCACCCTTAACACGTGTTAATACCATTATTTTTACTTTCATTAATTTTTTCATTTAGAGTACAAATATGTAACTGTTTTCTGAGTTCTTGATTTCTTTGTCTGTCTAGAAGGGTATATTCAGCTACTACTCTCAGGAACTTCAACTCTGTTTCAATTTCATTCCTACCTGTTATTCATAGTCCAGTTTTCACTTCCACGTGTTACCATTGGCATGGTCATTAATTCATAAAATTTAACTTTTGTTTCCAAACGTAATAGTGTACACAATTATAATATTAGGAATTAGGACAGTTAGCTAATTTGGGATTTGTTTATTTTATTTAGAGCAGTATATAAATTACTATGTAGAATGAACAAAGAGTCACGGTTAATCTTAAACACATATCTTCTAAAACATTTAGTTGTAACTAAAAGTGTCGGAGCATATAAACAGTAAACTTGGTAATCACTCCATGAGCACCAAAAAGTAGACCAATCACTTCCCAATTTTCTATTTCGCATTTGGCTCTTTAATATGGAATGCAAGACTCATAGTGCAGTTTTTGTCTTTATCAACCTCCTTAATTTAGTCTATTTTTTATCAAACTGGATTGTAGGGTCAATAAATCCCTTATCTCTATGTCTGAAAATTACTACAACTACTATCCACAATCAGTCCATTTTACTATAAGCAATTAAAGGCTTTAAATCAATTTGACGTAAATAGAAGAAAGAAATATTTATTTATTGGATAGCTCGTTTACTTTTTTGCAATATAAAGGAAAGACTAAAAACTGTCAATGTTAAATATGCTAAATTCTTGTGCCATTATTCCATTAATTATTTAAGATATATCGACATTTTTACAGCATGTAAATAAATGTTTACAGATCTACTTATATCCAACAGTTTGTTGACCAAGGTAAATGGGATTCTTTCTTATACTATACCACAATTTGATTACAATTTACCATAATTTATTTTGGAAAAAGATAATCATCTTAGTAACTAAAATTGACCTATGAGCACTCATCCTCAAATCGAAGTTTGCTATTTTCAATAGTTTGTGAGAAAATGGGTGAAAACAAACTCGATACCTATACAAAGGCTGTAATCACATAATTTAGCACCAGAAGCTGCTAAACGTGTTATTGCAGTTAACGGCAATACGCCCACAGCCATTGAGAAAATAATTGAGTTCATTAAGAGAGCCGAATATTTGTACGAGTAAGAACCACAGCCTGAGTTTATTGACAGTCTTTGTTCCATGTGCTGCCATCTGTCGGACACGCAAATAGGCTGTGTCTTGAATCACCACTCACATTAAATTTGTATTTCTTCCTGATAACGAAAGGGACGATATAGCAAACTTCCTATTTGTGTGTCCGACAGATAATAACGTATTCAATAAATTCAGCTGCATGTTGGAAATATGGACTTAGGTAAACCGCGCTGCAACATGACGTAGGACGTGCTCCTAATCATTTTTCCATGTCTGCACCAGTTTATAGAGCAAAACTTCCCCTGAAGCTAGAGTGTACCTCTCCACTCCAAATGTATATGACTTATGATTTGTTTTTTGTATATTAATGCAGAATTCTTTGTATAAGTTGGTAGATGCAATACCATTTCGAAATAAATATATTAAAAATATAAGCATTCTGCCTATAATGACTAACTTTCGTGGCAAGCGACTTACCATGTGAAAAAGCATTATATATTTGAAAATTTAACACTAATAACACTAAATATCCCAATAATGGCAAATGCTGTAAAACATTTATTTGACATAAAGTTGTGTTTTAACGAGATACAAATTTTTGTATAATAAGTTTACTAGATATTAACATTATGCAAAACTCACTCAAAATGAAGCGGTCTTCACATGCTATTCGCAGAAAATTTTGAGACCCATAATTTTCTTAGTAACAAAAATATCTTAAATGTCTGGCATTTTATTTAAAATAGTCAGACATCTATAGAAAATCAAAATTAAACAGCAAGTTCCCACATAAAGAGTAGTTTGATTTAACATATTAATGCAACACACAATACAGAATACCAAATGCGTTCTTTCCAAGACTTTTCATTTTCGAGTTATGCTACTCATGGGCACGAGGACTGACGGACACATGTAACAGAGATCCATAAACGTGTATTGCCAATGGAAGATCCATTTCGAACTTTTTGGGTGGAATACTTGCTATACGTACTAAAGGTATGTGGTAAGGGAAAGTAAACCTAGTAGCCATGATATTTTACGAGGTAATTCGCAAAGTGAGGTCCGAATCGCCGCAGCTCATTGAATTTCACGTGAACATTGAAACGTATATGCGCACCGACTCCCGGCATACCTTGCGCGTAAAACCACGCCATTTGCATTGGTAGTGTTGCAGTGTGCTGTTCACAGTGTCAGTTCAAAATGTTAAAAACATCGACGGGCCCGTCGACTGTGATGTATCGTCTCTGATTCGATTTTTGACAGCAAGTAACGTTCCAGCAGCAGACATTCATCGATAGATCAGTGGAGTGTATATCCCCAATCCGATGAACGATAGCAAAGTGCGTAAGTGGGTGAGAGCGTTCAAAGCTGGACGGGATAATGTCCTTAATGAACCGCGATCAGGCCGACCATCAACGATGTGGTCATTACTGTGGAATGAAGAAATCCGTGAAGATTGGCGAATGACAATTTCCAGTGGTTATACAACGACTGGTTATCCTCATAGGCAGCAGACTTCTCTGACCTCAGTATACAAAAGCTTGTAGAACAAATATGGCAACTATGTAGAAAAATAGAGAAAGATGCAACGAATTAAATAAAACAACCGTTTTGCAACTTCTATAATTGTCTCTGCATATAAAACATCGGACCTTACTTCACGAATTGCCCGCGTAATTAACTGTGCATATTAAGTAGTAAGTTGCTGTGAAACTTGTATGTTTTCCAGTTATGTAAATTATGCACGATTACATTTAATAAAGGAAGTTTCATAATCTAGACACAGAAAATTCAAGGTATGGATTTAATTTCTTATGTCTATCAACCCGTGTGACCCTCGCTGCAGGCTTGTAAGTCTTAGGGGTATACATCTTCCAGAGGGGGACGGTAATCACAAGAAGAATAAGATATCTATAAACCAAACATGTTTGATAGAGAAAGATGTCTATAACCTTTTCTGAGAAATTCAAAGGTGAACAGCGTTTTCGTATCGCAACCTTGGGGAGTTATTTACGCACAGACACACCCAAACTCACTCCAAACACAGTTTTTATATTAAAAAAATTTCGGGTTGTTCATACTCTTCAAAACATATACTTTGATTTCCAATAACATCCCAGTGACGATTTTTTTTTTGGTATATACAATATATTTAATTTATTCTTTGTAATTTATTTAACCTTAGCTAAATTTAGAACATTTAAGATTCCGTACAAAACGGCGCATCTTCTTTAAAGTTTCAGTGTGTTGACAATAAAGAAAAACTTGCAAACCGCAGGCACATTTTTGGAAGCGATTCAACATTTTCTCCATGGAGCATTGCCAGGCGTGTATCTCTGCCAGATACGGAATGTTTTTATGCTTTAATCTTAATTACGTCTTGCACATTGATAAACAAATTCTTGGCGAAACAGTTCATATATAAACCGGGTTTTCAATTGGTTGCAGCTGGACAACATTTTTCAAAATGCTTATTGCACATAAAAATAGATTGTAGGAAGTTTAATTGCAGTTTACATTGGCCGCTGCTTGAATGAATGCTGAAATGAGTTGTCTATTTGTCTTCTTAGAAAAATAGAACGTCTCAAGAACAGTCTTTCCCCAGATCATTCATTCCAAACAAGGTTCGAATTGGAGCCGTCCGGTTTTTGACACATTTGGTTTTCCGCTTAATATTATGACAATATTAAACGTTACTAAAAATACCAGCGCTCCACAAAACTTGAAAGTTGTATCTAAAGGTTGAGTAAATAACACTCCCAAACAAAAAGTGGCCAAGGAAATAGAAATTGGCATCAAAACACCTGTGTTTGGTCTTGGTTAACCTTCATTGGAATAGCAAGTGATGGACAAATTAGCTGCAACAAATGTTAAAGAAATAATATCCAAAGTGTATAAATTCCGAAAATATAGCCATAAATGCTATCAATTAGAAAGCGCGAATGCTATACTCTTGAACAATGCACTTTCTACTTCGCTGGCTGAAGATATGGCTAAGTCAGGAACCTACACAAGCTCTGTGAGGTGCTCTTTGGCTCTTTCTATCATCTTTGCTTTAACAGCCATAACACCGAACTTTCCTACAAATAAAATGAACATAAGAGCATAAATGTACGTGCATTATATACCTCTTTTTAAAAAATAATGTAATAAAAGAGCAAAACAAAGAAAACAGACAACATTTAATATGTAAGATAACTTGTTTGCGCTACAAACATGCATCTATTATTGTTCTGATGTTTTAATTTATGTTGCATATTATGACTGTTGGGGTCACCTAGTTCTGCAACGTACCAAGTGGGAGATCGTGTTCGATTCCCGGTACCGGCGTGGCGAACTGCTAGGAGAACTGGTTCGGAGTGCACTGAGCCTCGTTAGGCCCCTGAGGGACCAATTGAGGAGCTACTTTATTGAGAAGTAGCGGTCACATAAGTGGCTGTGAGGGTCCGGGGAGCTGACCACGTCCCATCCTCCACTCATGACGGCTGTGAAAGGTGGGAGACGCAGCGACCGGGCGGTTACGCCTTGGCCCGGAAAGGGCTGTTGTGCCACGGGTGTTAGTTATTATCCCCGTTGTTCCATTTAAACATATAATCTTGTTTTCAATGTTCAATATACCGAATAGTTATCAGTTTTACAGCCTACATTTTTAGCCCCAAGTTAATTAAAAGAGTCTTCCACATTGAAGATTCAAACATGATTCTGCCCAGGACTAACGCCTCAGGACTACTGACATCGCAAAGAGGGAAAAGAGAAGCCATTCCACCAGAATTCTATGGCACAGGAGCCATGATAGATCGAGAATGGACAAGGGACAACTTCGAAATGCGACACGTGATAAGATCGGCGGACCATGGGTCTCACCACTTCATCTGCAAGAACACGGCATACCACGAAACAAATTAATTGTGCAAGGTACAACGTGTAACAAAAATGTGACTGTTACCAAACTAGAACTATTACCAAAAGGATAATATATAGTGAATATTTAAAACACAAGCTGTAAGTAACTAAATGTGTGAACAACTAAATGGCAATCTGGCTTCAATAAATAAAGGAGCCCATTCTATGGATAAGTTGGCAGATATTTAAGGTAGTAGTTTAAAAATACATACGCGCGCGCGCGCACACACACACACACACCGATTTTTTATTTTTTTGTCAGGAGACCAGAAAATGTGCAATTTCAGTGAAACCTCGAAACCAAATTTTTGGGTGCAATGCAATACTACATACCCACTATAAGTAGGAGCCGAGGCTTGTCTATTGTAATACACGAGTGCTTAAATATTTTGTATGAATTCTGGGAAAATCCACCAGGCTTAAATAAAATTGCAAAAGCTTGTGGCATAACAAAGGCTGCTGAAGGTTATTCCCACTAACCGACCATTAAATACGCTTAAACCACTCTTCGGACGTGCTGACAGTGAAGCAAAATTTCTTATATTATTTTTTATTCGTCTGTCCTTTTTTAGTATAATATTTTCTTGTCGTTGCTTTTAATAACAGGTGAGAGTGCAGTCACCTGTTACGGCTGCTGATTTCAAACGGTCCAGAGTCTTAAGCGTTGCAACTTATTTCACTTTTTTTCTGTTACAAATTGAAGAAGCTGCCACAAAAAAGGAACTGGTATTTTTAAACTAGCTGTCGGAGCACGCCGCAGTCATGATGATGCCCATTGCAAGTATTTATCGCTTAGGGCTGATGCGTACCTTCCGGCAGAACCTGCCTAACCTGTAGTACCTCCAATAGAATTCTGTCGCGTGACCCTCGCTCAGAACCTGCAAATAACCGTGCATCCAGCACAAAAACTTCGCTTAACACCAGAGAGAAGATGACAACAGTTTCTCTTCTGTATCAGTAGCAGGACTGCGCGTAATATCCCGTTCGGTATAGGGTCTGAATAAGATCAGAAGGCAAATAGAAATTCAAACAAAATTCCACACAACAGTAAAACATTTTGCACCAATCATGATCAGCAGCACAGAGTTATTATTCTGATTAGAACTTGACCGTTCAGTATAGGGTCTCCTTAACATCTTTTTGTTTTTCTTCAGTTTATGGAATATGCAATCAAGTGGCTGTTCCGCCTTCAAAGTCCTCCAGCCATGTTTCCTGAGTCTGCCCATCGATCTCCTTTCTTTAGGATAATATTGCATTATTTGTGTAAGAAGTCTAATTCTGGCATTCTTGCAACATGTTCTTTCCACTTTTGTTTGAATTATTTTAAACTTCCCTTTATATTAAAAATTCCCAGCTCTTCTGGTATACTTTCATTTATTTTCAGGTCTCTGTTCGTGTACCCTTTCACACTTCTAAAAATTTAAATTCTGAAGTCTATGTTTTACTCTGCTTCTTCTTACTTAATGTCCAACTCTCACTTCCGTATGGCTAGTATAGATACAGCCATAATTTTATAAAACTATAATTTTGTTTCTTTACTATTTTGTTTCTAGAAGTTCTATTAATTGCCCACACACTCTTTAAAGTTTGCATATCTTACTGTCCAAGTCATATTCCTTGTCATAACCAACATCACTTCCCAAGCAGTTAAAATGTATTACGGTGATTTACAATTATTTTTGTTCCAATCGGTTCTTTCCCTATGGTGTTTTTGCACAGAAATAGTTTTATTACATTCACTTGTAATCAGGAACGCCCACAGTTATATAGTTTATTTTAAATAAGTGTTTCATCTGTATGACTCGTTGATGGATGTCCTAGAAAATACTGTTAATCACTTTCATGTAGCGCTTTCTCGAAACCGTCTAGCTGCCAAAAAGTATTTAATGTAGAATTACCACAGTTAAAACCGCCATCTGTTTTCATTTACTCCAGAGAGATATTAAAATATAATCGCTGACGGAAGCCATTACTATTTACATTAGAGGAGAAAGATGTTTTGGAGGTGTAATCTCTGGGGCTACTCCTGTTGAGCGGATCCCGTCATCACGGTCTATTATCGGGAAATTGGGCGAACGTGCAGCTATGGGCATAGCGTTATCTTCCTAAATTATATCTGACAACAGGCCTTTTAAGGTTCCCGGTTACCTTCTGTTGTGATCTTGTAACACTTCGTCTTATGCCCAATAGCCCTCAGCTTTATTGTTTCTTCTACTTTGTTATTCTGGCTGGTTAGCAGAGTTTTGAATAAGGGTTGATTCTTTCTGATTCAGCATAAAGGAATGCATTTCCAGTGATAGTCTTAGCATTCACAGAGTTTTGACGCAATGTTTATGGAATGTGTAAGCGACTCGCGTTGGAACACTATTTAAAGTAGTATTCATGGACTGAAAGTTAATAAATAATATATTTGGCAATTCTTCGGCAGAGCGATCAATGATAGCAATGATGATAATTCGTCTTTTTCCGGCTTTAATTCAATTCAATTATGCTATATTATACGACCGCACCGTAGTCTAACGATTAGACCACTTGTCTCTCACCAAAGTGGCCTGGGTTCGATCCCAGGCGTCCGCATGTGAGATGTGTGGTGGACACACAGGCGCAGAAACGAATTTCCTCCGGGTTCTCCGGTTTCCCCGGATTATATTGTGTTGTGTTTGGTGTGTGCTGTGTCATGTTATAATATAATATAATATAATATAATATAATATAATATAATATAATATAATATAATATAATATAATATAATATAATATAATATAATATAATATAATATAATATAATATAATATAATATAATATAATATAATATAATATAATATAATATAATATAATATAATATAATATAATATAATATAATATAATATAATATAATATAATATAATATAATATAATATAATATAATATAATATAATATAATATAATATAATATAATATAATATAATATAATATAATATAATATAATATAATATAATATAATATAATATAATATAATATAATATAATATAATATAATATAATATAATATAATATAATATAATATAATATAATATAATATATTATTTAAATGATTGGATTAATTGTTTACAAATCTTAATACATCTCTAATCCACGTTTACGAAAGCTTTGAATTATAGCTTCACATTTAATGTGACTGAACTAATTTGGGGCAACGCTCAATACGTCTTTTTTCCCCTATGAAATAAAAGTCGAGGGTACTTACAGAAAATTTTATTTTCTATAGCAATGACCTGGAACTGTCTATCAATAAGTAATCAAGCTCGTAGTTATTTCCATCAAGCAATTATATGCGAGAATTGCTACATACATAAAAGAATTAACAAAAAGTTTATTTCGCGAATTTATTCATAACTAGCAGAAGCTACATCTCTGTTCGCGTTATTGCGTTAATGTAGATACTATTCTCTGTCACCCTCTACCACTTTCTCACCGTTTTCCCCTTCTTCGCAACCACCCTTCTCTCTCTCTCTCTCTCTCTCTCTCTCTCTCTCTCTCTCTCTCTCTCTCTGTGTGTGTGTGTGTGTCTCACTCACTCTCCCTATATGCCGTATCTCCGCTCACTCTCTCCCTTTCCAGTCTTAAACACTCATTCTTTTCTGAATATCTTTAAAGTAGGTGTCACATAAAATTATGAAAACGTCTGTTGTGTTAATAATAGTAATTTAACAACAAATTGATAATCTTGATGACAATAGTACGGATGGAGTTTGTCGGTGAGTGTGACAATTTCCAGGAATGGCATATTATCCACAAATGAGATACAGAATTTAGTATTATGAATTGAATAACCTAATTATTATTGAATAATGAAATCATTTGGCAACCGTAGCTTATATAAGGGCAAGAAAACCTTCATATACCTATTCGTAAATGGGACATTAGCTTCTCTCCTTGCATTTCATTTGTTATTACTAGGCCTGTTGAACCAATAAACAAGACCACCACTTGCTTGCATTCTCTTCCTGGGGCAGAAGTGAGCAGGTGTTACAGATTGTGATGTAGCCTAGTATTATCATCAGCACCACATGCTAAATAGCTCTACATTCAGAGCTTAATTGTTCTATATTTAATAATGTAAAGGTGTTTTTGCATCTTCGTTACTCACAGAATAGAATGCGATAAAATGATTCTGATAAGCCACGACTACTTGCAATATAGTAATATGTCATTGCTATTATTAAAACGTGCTCATAATGAGTCAGTTATGTATGACATTGCATACAGTAACAGGTTTAACAGTATGTGATTATTTTCGCTTGTTTTATTGTTTTATGAGGTGATTTTAATTTAGTACCTATATTTACATTAAGTTAAATAGCAGTTTATAATGGCAGGATTGCCTAAAAGGTGTAAAACAAGCAAAAGTTTTAACTGTAGAGAAGCTTGTGCTCGTCCTTAAGCATGCAATGTGGTCGTTATTATGTGCATTCCTTCTCGTAATAAACGGATTACGTGCATAAATAATAGTAAGTAACAAACGTTATATCTCCACAATACTCACGCACCACAATTATATTTAGATAACTGTTTAAACACTAATTCTTACAATAAGTGCGATATTTTTATTTCTTTATTTGTAGTCCACTTAGAAATTCCAGTTTGAGCAATATAATTAATGTTGCATACAAAGTTTCATAGCAATAGGTCTGTTGTTTGGCCTATTTTCTTACGTGAAAAGATAAACATATAAGTGAAGAAAAGCAGTATAAATAAAAGCTATTAGGCGAGGTATTTACACAAGTATCAATTAATTTGTTCAACTATATGTACTGTTTTAGAAAGCATGTAGTGCTTAACATTAGATTTTCGTGTGCATCAATGATTTAGTAGATGAAAGAAGCTGCTACTAAAAGCTCATTTCAAAATTTTTATTTTATTAAGGTAATTATTCGTAAATTACACTCCAAGTGTGGTAAGGTAGTCTGGAAAACAAGAGCATTGAATTTTACTTTATTTTTAAATGTATTTATTTCCTTATTTATGTATTCGTTTATTATTTATTTGCTTATCTATTTATTTTCTTTTTTGAGGAGGGAACGGATGTTATTTTGCGTTATGATATGTATATATTTTTTTAAATACATATAACACGCTAATGTAAAATTAGTAAATTAATACTTGCTGATAACCCAGCACAATTGCTATACATTTTTTCTTAGTTCAGTGCGTGTCCAGATAAATTTATTCACCTGTAAATTTTCAGCCTCTTGTATCCACCCAATGTATACAATCCGCATTTATTACACACTTTTAATAATAGCATAAGTGGTCATAACTAGCTTGAACATAATTTTTTAGAACCAAAACACAAACTGATGCTCAAATACTTCCCCATGTAATCTGGTAAATTTCATAATCACGCCGCCTTTGGCCGGCATTTATTTAAATTAGGAACAAACACAGCGTCCAACGCGTTCATTTGAGCAGCCATAAAATATAATACGAACAAGTTGTCAGCGAGTGGGGAACATATCCATTAACTTCAGCGCCACCAAGATGCTCCCAAGCGAAGTAATTTGTAAATGATTTTCACACCTCAATAAACGCTGTTTTCCCGCTGGACATGACATTAAATTCCCAGAGATGTTTTAGAACGAGGGTTTGGGAAAACAGAAGCGCAGACAAGATTGTAGTCATAACCTCTCACACAATGGTGCTTTTAGAGTTGTTTATATTGGACTGCTGTAATGGCAACCATTTGATATGTTAATTAACACTGCGTGGAGGATGCATGTTGCATCCATTGAACCGTGTGTGAAATCTCTGTAGTATTTTCCTAACCCTATTTTTTCTGTCTGTAGTTTAACTGTATTAACTTTCTAGGTTTGTCGGTCCGATCGTTCTGTGCCCGGGAAAAAGCTTAGGAATCCTAGCACCTGTCAACTTCAAATTCAGCGTGTAAGAGTTTAGATACTCCAATTAAAGGTCTATACCAAACTGAGGACCAGTTATTTAGGAAGTAATTTTGGTATATATAGAAAAATAGAAATGGAAATAAAATTAGATTCAAAATTAAGCGGAGAATAACTCACAAAACTTTAAAAAAGTAAACAAGGAAGTACTTATACTACTATTAAAATCTCATGAACTATAGCTGTTCCTATGTTGATTTATAATTAGAGACGCAGAGTAATGACAAAGAGGCTGGAAAGTAGAATACGGGCTGAAGATATGAACTTTTTCAGAAGAACCAAAGGCTCTATGACGTTAAATAAAATAAATGTTCCTTAGACAGAGAAAGAAGACTCTGAACAGTATTTGTCACGGTTATGATGGGACAGAACAGTATTTGTCAAGGTTACGATGCGACAGAACAGCTGTGAGTTGCGAGGTCACGACGAATTCATATTGTGTGAATGATAAAAAATTGAATCATGTTTTTGTCATTCAGTTTTAGAGGAGAAATAAAGTGACAGAAAAAGTAACTCAGGTTTCATTTGTCACACCGTGTCCAAAGTGGGATTCGTCAGGTTGTCATTTATCACAGCATACATACCTACATCCATTCATATACGCGTATCTGTGTGTATAATAGTAAAATTATAATATGAATGTGTGATCTCAATAATTTAATTGTTTAGTGAGCAACCAAAACAACAGGAGTGCCTTAAGCAATTAATTGTGCATAGTTATTAACTTCGTAACATCAGTTTATATTTACCTGACCGCATACCATTTATAGAGGTAATTACTGCATGTATAAAACTGCACGCTATTCATCCATTAGTTTTGTAACTGGTATTCCTAAAACTACTCCTGCTTAAGCATTCTGTTGGCGGAGTGCTTTTATCTGCAGACCAATAGCCAGAAATGAACCAAAGGCTTGAGCTGTCGCGAGATCGTCAGCGTTTCATATAAGATGTGCAAAGGAATATGCCAGTGAAAAAACTTCAAATTCACAGTTTTCTTTGAGTGGCTTGAAATTTGTGCCACAGAATGGCAAAAGTTATGTAATATCATATAAAATTCGACAAAGTTACGTGGATTTGTTTCAGAAATATCAGTTTTGTGTTATTAATTTAATCAACTTCTGTCTTAAACTTTAATAGGCAGAAAACTCACATTGGAGTGTTTTCTTTTCTTTCTTTCTTTTTCTTCTTTTTTTTTTTTCATGTTTAATTTCTTAAATCAACTTTGAGAGAAAAAAAGCATAAAATTGTTCCTATTGTGAATATTTTTATTTGGATATTATTAAATTCTGAAAATACTTATTTAATAAAATCATTATGCGCTTTTAAAAAAGATTGTTAAAATAATTGAAATACATGAAATGCACTCTCTCTCTCTCTCTCTCTCTCACACACACACACACACACACACATACACACACGAACACATACACACACGAACACATACACACACACGAACACACACACAAACACACACACGAACACAAACACAAACACAAACACAAACAAACACACACACATAAATTAACTGTATACCTCACAGCTATAAGTTTTGTTTAAAACTGTCAATCAAATATTTTAAACGAAATTGTGGAATGTAATTAAGAAAAAATAATATTTTTCATTATTTCAAGACTTGCGCCCAATGTATTGCTTTCTTGTGTTTTCAGTGACCAACATTACAAGCCTAATTATAAGAAAATCCAAGAAAGTTTAATTATTACAACAGCGAATGGATTTTCTGAGGTAATACCGATCACTTTCTAATACAACTTTAGCACTAATGAGAGCAAAATTTTAGCTAGTAAGTAATTGTGTTTTACGATACGTAATTTGATATGGTGTAAAACTATTTAAATGTACCTGTATTTGCAATAAATCAACATGTAACATTTATCACGTTTTAATTTAAACGGCTGCAGCATACAGATGTACGTCTACAGTGATATTCTGAGAACAAAAAATCCAGATGCGAAAATAACGATCAAATAATGTGCGGTTACGCTTCTCGGTATTCAGCAAACTGCTCATGGTTCCACCATATTTTCCACACAAGAAAATAAAGGCTTAAATTGGCTCGTCTCAACTAATTGCCTCAACGCTAGCCAATCAGCCGGGGCGGCTACCAGAAAGAAATGGAAATGCTTTCATATGATATCCGAGCACGAACTTTCAATTTGTCACGATTTTTATTGGCTGTGTTTACACGATATTAGAAATCTCGATTCTTTAAAATAAAAAAGTGCGTTGTAATAAAAAGGTTTTACACAAACATTTTGGTAAGGATCAGAAGGGTAAATATTTGGACACATTAATGACTCGATGTATCGATAGGGGAGGTGCCTGGCATTGCTTATGCGGCTCAAATATTTAATTTCGTATACAGTCAAGTTTCCACAGCGCTCTGATACAGAGCAGATATTTTTGTGGATATCAGAATACTGTCGAATTAACTTGTACAGTCGAGTGCACAGAAAACGAGCCAATGCTTTCGGTTGACAGAAAATCCTCACCATCACCAGCGCTGGATGAGCTAATTTCTCATAGCTTTGAATTCAGATTTGACACACACGCATTAGCCTACGAACAAATATCAGAGCAAGGTGAACGGCGAAAGGGGAGGAGTACGGAACAACTTGGCTGGAAGGTGTAATTCGCAGCCCTTGGAGAGTGTGTCACATTAGTTTGATCTCAGTGGTCCAGCACTCAAATATTAACATATGAAAACAGGTATGTTTCAGGCTCAGGTGCGATTATGAGAGGTGCTATGTAAGGTGATTAGGGGGTGGAGATTGGGCATGGCATGAAGTTGTGTGGTGGCAGCAACAAGTTGTCATTAGTTACAAATCTTAATTAAATCATATTATCAATCAAGGCGCAGCGCCGTGTAAGACTCGAATTCCCGTTCCATACATGACCTGTTTTGTTTTTCTACGGCGCTACACGAGGATTAGCAATTATGTAGTTGAAAGGAATAACTAAGAGGGTGTTTATTCTTTATTTTATCTTTGATTTTTTATTGTGCCATTTATGTGCCGCGTTTAACATCGGCGGCTTTCAACCTCTGCGCTCAACAGTAAAGGTATTCCAGCCGGGAATCGAACCCGTGGTCCCTTGCACAACTGGCAGATGCTGTAACAACTGAACTATGGATCCAGGCAATTTCTTTTTTTCATAATTTGTATAACATTGTGTTATAGATACCATTTGTGAGCTCAAAAGTTAGCACCTTTTGTAGTGAAAACGCAATATGAGGACGCTTGAGGTTTCCGCCTTGACTGCTCACCATAAAATTCAAATTTAACATTATCATTTTTATATTTTGGGCGAACATTTCTCTCGATAAGCCAAATCGGGAAAACACCGTAACTTGGAAGGATCTATGCCAAACCATTCACCTATTATAACAAAAGAGGATGTAGGCAGCAACAGAAGAGATAAAAAATACTGGCACTTGCAGATTTATCGTAAGGCAACAGTTGCACAGCGAATATAAACAACGATATCACTACTTTTCACAATAGCAGTGTTTCTTAGTTTTATTGCAGTGTCCATGCGATAACGGAGCGTTGATAACCGACTTTTCTATCATAGTCAATGAATTGTCTGGAAGCAGGCAGGCAGGCAGCCAGCACCGCCTTATTTACTGCAGCCGTAATGCCAACGTGATAGTATAACCACAACGTCATGTACGATGAACCGAGAGCTTGTTTCCTCAAGAGTTTTCGATGGACATCTTTATCAGAATACGTCGTGCGTCATAGAGCAAAGTTCAAAAGATGACTTCTACGACCCAAGATGCGCGGGCGGAAACAGCTGACAATCTCTCCCGCTGGAATCTTTACACACCAACAAATTAATGATCTCACATGGCACGCAATAAGGATTTCAGCATCGAATGCTCCAAATTCTTATGGATGCAAAAAAAAGGGGGAAAAAAAAGAACAAAAAACAAGATCTTAAGAAAATGTATTTTCATCAGTTTTAACATTACTCTAACTGTAATTTATTGCATTAGTTTCTGTTTCTAGTAAAGATTATTATTATTATTATTATTATTATTATTATTATTATTATTATTATTATTATTATTATTATTATTATTATTATTATTATTATTATGATTATGATTATGATTATGATTATTATTATTATTATTATTATTATTATTATTATTATTATTATTATTATTATTATTATTATTATTATTATTATTGTTATTGTTATTGTTATTGTTATTGTTATTGTTATTGTTATTGTTATTGTTATTGTTATTGTTATTGTTATTGTTATTGTTATTGTTATTGTTATTGTTATTGTTATTGTTATTGTTATTGCTATTGCTATTGCTATTGCTATTGCTATTGCTATTGCTATTGCTATTGCTATTGCTATTGCTATTGCTATTGCTATTGCTATTGCTATTGCTATTGCTATTGCTATTGCTATTGCTATTGCTATTATTATTATTATTATTATTATTATTATTATTATTATTATTATTATTATTATTATTATTATTATTATTATTATTATTATTATTATTATTATTATTATTATTATTATTATTATTATTATTATTATTATTATTATTATTATTATTATTATTATTATTATTATTATTATTATTATTATTATTATTATTATTATTATTATTATTATTATTATTATTATTATTATTATTATTATTATTATTATTATTATTATTATTATTATTATTATTATTATTATACCCTGGGTTATGTTTCTCAGTCTGAGAATATATAGATTATACATACTTAATAATTTGTTTTATAAAAATAAATAATTTAAAATAAGCAAATGTCATTTTTTTTATTTGTAGTTCTTTTTAATTTAATAAGCTAGAATTTCATAAAACTTGAAACTTTCCTTTCTTCCAAAATGTTAACTGTAAATTATGTTTCTCAGTCTGAGAATATATAGATTATATATACTTAATAATTTGTTTTATAAAAATAAATAAATTTAAAATAAGCAAATGTCATTTTTTTTATTTGTAGTTATTTTTAATTTAATAAGCTAGAGTTTCATAAAACTTGAAACTTTCCTTTCTTCCAAAATGTTAACTGTAAATTTTGCTAAAAATAAATAAATGAATAAATGAATGATAGAATGAATACATAAATACATAAATAGAAATTAAGTAAATATATAAATAAACACATAGATGTTCTTTCCCTTACAGAGTAGAAAGATGAATGTTTGATGCACTCATGAAATTTGGGACCAAAGAATAAATGTTAGAAATACTTAAGGGTAATAGCTAAATAAAATGCTCCTGAAGAGCGCTTTAGGTAAAATGCTGAGGGTAGGTCAGCTGATTAGAACAACCTGAAGGTCCGTGGTTCAAATGCCGGCGGCGGTGTTGAACACTTCACTATAATTCTACCTTTCAAACAAGTTTTAATTTCAAATTTAACTTTTATACTTAAAATGAACAATTGATTGTTTCATCACAGAACTTTCTCAACTCATTGTCATTTATGTTTACATACCTTCTAACACCAGCTTTCAATTAAAACGCTAATGACTATGCTACCTTTGCACAGTCAAAATACTGCGGTCCTTCATAAATTTAAGCAAAGTTTAAGCTAATGGGTTCATACCCCATCTAGTAATGATGTAATAATGTGTTCAATCAGAAAATGCATCACCTATGGGAAAAAGCTGTAAAAGAAAAATATCTCGTACATCTGAACAATGGAATGAACCAGTTATATTAATTACTATGTGTTATTATATCACCAAACAGCTAATTGTAGAAATCCTATACAATGGATTCCTTGATGAGCAAAAACTTTTTAAGCGGAATGTCAAAAGCTTGATCTGTCTCATATGTCGTTATTCCCCTGTGTTCCCAGTTTCTATGTTACGTTATAATGCAGCAAAATCGGATTACTTTTGGTTTCATTGACAATGAACTGTATTTATACAATTCTCACCACATTTGTCATAATATTCGTTCGCGTTAACATTCACTTACTTTAATTAACACATGGAGAAGGGCTATACTTATAAAACTGTTAAATCCACTTTTAACACACGTTGCTGTCGTAAAGGCAGATATGGCAACGGCTGAGGCACAAGGTTCGAAACTGAAAGCTTATTTGGCTCGTGAATGTTAGAGCTGCAGAGCGTCAGGCAAAAAATCCTATTTTCCATACCACTTATCGAATACAGAAGCATTTATTACATTCAACTTAAACTTCATACTTAATATTTCATAACAAAAACATGTTCTTTAAGGGTAAAAGAGGTTTAAAAACTTATACTAGTATTTTATTCTTTCATCAGCCATTTAATAGTAAATATTTTTCTTTCAAATTACATTTTTAATTCAACGAGAATATTTGTTATCTATAAAATGAGTAAACGCACTCCATAGTTTCGATAGTAGTTATGTGCCATCTCACAAGGTTTTTAAATAATTAGTCACTTAAAAGGATATTTGGAATATGTTTTCTGCAGACGTAATGTGGCCGTAGAACTCGACAACATTGCAAACAGGTTGATATATGTATAAATTTCAGATATTACACAACGACAGTTATACTATTGGGCATATATCGTGTGCCATTTATATTGCAGTACAAAAGCATAAGGCTCTGTATGATCTAAACAAAAGAAAATATGAACAGATGAGCACTGTTTCCGTATTTCCTGTAACGCCTAGTTTTTAATCACTTCTAGTCAGACATTTATAGTAATTAATATAATATGAATAGAACAGTAACTTTTTATACTAGTGGAACGAGGGGAATACCTACAATAATTAGAGAGGGAAGCATGAGTATTATAAGTTAATTAATTATCTGTCATGTCATTTCCCAGCCACGTTACATGGCCAATACTTGGATTTATGTGTAGCTGAAAAAACGTATGCACTTATTGAAGCAAAATTAACATACAGTGTCATTGAACTAATAATTGCACATTTCTGGAAAGGGAAGAAATACTTTGCATACGATTTGGCTGTCAGTTCTGTAGGCATACGAATGCACATTCAACAAAGATCTTGCATATATTTCTGGAGCGTTACACTTAAGTATAAAATTTAACCACTTTGCAATACACTGTGCCTAAATGACAATTCCAAGAATCCCACTACTAACACCAATGTGACAACTGCCAAAATCAGTTACATTACTTTTCTACAATGTTATTGTCTTCTAAGCTTTTGCACACATACACGGTTCTCTTCTACTAACATTAACATAGTCTACAGTATTTTGCGACATTACAACTCACAACTGTTTACGAGTACTTCTCATACCCTTGACTAAGTTCCTTCACGGTCTTTCTTCACTTGCTCGGTTTCTCATACACTAACGATACAATCACTTGACGCTCGTTAACTTCTTCATTTCAAAGCAACGCACAACACACATATAGCTCTCTCGCACTGACCAATTCTTATCTGTAACTGTAACTCTCCCTCGGCTGTTTCCTACCTCCTCATAAAGCAGGGATGACGTCACACGGAACTTTAGGGAGCATTTTCAAATACGCCAGTGATGACGTAGCCAGGTCTTTCTCGAAGGCTCTGCAGAAAACTCCTTTTGCTTCCGCCGCTCTATAGTCACGTACACACAAACAGTCGCGAGAGGCAGTCAGACATTGGGCGCCTGTATGTAGTGTGAAGTAGCTTAGCCCCGACAGTCCTTTGTTTTGCACCGCCCCCGGCGTCACAATATATTGATCAAGTTGTATAGAATAACTCATAAGTAACTGACTCTTATTGATTTGCTCGAGTTTTAACGCCACGCGTAGACAAGTGTCAACAATTAAATCCTATTTACGATTGACGTAATTTTCTTTGTGCTCTGAAGGGAGTAGGTGGAGAAAGGAATTCTACGTCACAATAATACCTACCGGTTCTTGAACATTACTTAATGGTAGAAATCAATCCTCAAAGTACTGGAAACGAGACCTTAATCGCTTAGCATTACAGTTCAGGTGGGTACTCTGGTGGTGAAAATAATACAATACCATTGCTAAGGTTAATTGCTATGGTTATTTTAAGAAACACAGTTTTCTCTTTATTTCTATGGTAGCGCAAAATTACTGGTGCCTGATAGCTATTACTATTTTTCCCTGATGTGCAATTATTTATATCATTGGTTTTAATATTGGTTATATCATAGTTTCGCAGCCTGTTTAACTATACAACACTGCAAGATGTGGCAAGCCTCTGATTGGATTTTGTATCCAGCCACCGCTATTAAATTTTGTGGTAGCCATAGTTGTTTTATTCTAGCATGAGCCATTTCAACAATGTTTGAATCTAGTATATATAACTTTACTCCAGTGCAGCGTTCGCCTTAAAATCACATAACTTTAGAACTCTTAACTAAACTATTCTTCATTTTGAACCAGTTTCATTCACATTTAAAATATGTTGGCAATATTCTTCAAACACCTTTAAATAATATTTTAGTTTAGTCTGTGCAGTGGTTTGCGAGTTGTTTAATGCATGGAGGAGGACAGATTGCTAAACTCAAACTGCCGCTCCCAATAATGGATGCATCCAAAACAGAAAATATTGAAGGGCAACACTTCACTACTTTCTTTAGTTGTTTTTATTTAGCAGCAGTTTTAGACTGTTTCTGCGACAGAAAGAAACATTAAATGAATAATATTCGTATAAGAATAGGGTAGAACAGCGAAAACAGCAAAGTATGGTCGGAAGTAAATTTTAAAATATAAAACGGAAGGAACAGAGGAGAATGCGACAAGTTTACCCCGTTTAGATAAAACATTTTATCAGCATAGACATTTGTGTGCTTTTTACAGATAACGGAGCGCCCCATCCACCAAATAAGTAAAGGTGTCGGTTGATCTGTAAACACAGCCTATTGAAACTGGCATTCAGGTATCTCCGGTTCTAACTTCCAATTCAAAGGCAAATCTAAAACCACATTGCGTGTTTTAATAATAATAATAATAATAATAATAATAATAATAATAATAATAATAATAATAATAATAATAATAATAATAATAATAATAATAATAATAATAATAATAATAATAATAATAATAATAATAATAATAATAATAATAATAATAATAATACTGCTACTACTACTACTAATAATAATAATAACAATAACAATAACAATAACAATAACAATAATAATAATAATAATAATAATAATAATAATAATAATAATAATAATAATAATAATAATAATAATAATAATAATAATAATAATAATAATAATAATAATAATAATAATAATAATAATAACAATAATAATAGTAATAATAATAGTAATAATAATAGGAATAACAATAGTAATAACAATAATAATAGTAATAATAATAGTAAAAATAATAGTAATAATAATAATAGTAATAATAATAGTAATAATAATAGTAATAATAATAGTAATAATAATAGTAATAGTAATAATAATAATAATAATAATAATAATAATAATAATAATAATAATAATAATAATAATAATAATAATAATAATAAGAAGAAGAAGAAGAAGAATATAAATAATATATTATTACCTACTGTCCTAAACCAGAATACAGGAAATGAAATGTCAAAATACAGTAAAGATATAACGTCAAAGGTAAACATTAAGACATTTTATTACAAGAATTTCAATTTAAAAATTCCTGCATATCGGATTCTTAATCACTCAATGGTATACCTGGTTTATAAACATCCACCTATTGGTCTATTTAATTATACTCCGGGCCAAAGAGCCATGCAAGACCAAGCCCTATCGACCGAGCAGCACTTTCCCCACAACATGTCATGAGTGGGGTGCAGTAGTAGAGGGTGGGACGTGGCTATAGACCCGAGTCTCTTCTGGCCTGTGAATGCAGTCTCTCAACCTGGAAAGAAGCTGTGAGCAGAAAACCAGAAACGCGAGGATCGGTCCGCAGCCTGGTATGATAGTGAAGATGATATGAAATAAAGGGGAAGTTGATGAAAGAAAATGTGACGCTGGAGCAGTCAGTGGGATGAATAACGGTAGAAACTGGAAAACCCGGAGAAAACCTTCCCTGACACTGCTTCGTCCACCACAACACCACATGAGTCCTCGAACCCGGACTGCGTTATGAGAGCGGTGTTCCCTTAATTATTTTATCTCCTAATAGAATTATAGCGTTTAGAAGCGTGATATAAATATAATTTAAGCGTCTTACTTAACCTAAATTGTGGCAAAATATATTGGAATTGCTCCTAGTATAATAGTAATGAACATCAAGTGTAAAACTGCGCTCTCTGATGTCGCTGTGAATATGTATGAGGAGTACCTGCCAGTTAAGGTTTACAACAGTCAAAATACCAAATTCATGCATTTGAAACTTAAACTAAAAGCTGACTGGATTCCGATGACTCATGACCGTGACTAACTGATCGTGGCCTCGCTTCCTTGTATTGTGAGGATGACGTAACACGGACAAAAACGCTGGCTCCTGGACACTTCTCGAATAATCTGGAAAACCCCATTTTGTTTTGTCGCTCTGATTGTCAGGTGTAAACAACAGTCGCAACGAGGCAGCTTAATCTTAAGAGTCTTTGATGCACTTACTGCCGGAATGTGGTATGAGGTAACTTAGCCTCGACTGTCATTTGTTGTGCATCGCGGACGGCGTCACAATATGATAGTACACTCTAAACTAACCGCTTAGTTAAAAATCTATCTTTTGATATACATCATGATATAGCTTACTTAGCTCAAATGTTGATTTTCACTATGGTGAAGAGCACTAGAAATACCTGAAAGTTGGGATTATAAAATTATTTTCATTTCTCTGTTTGACGGTTGTGTCATTTCAATATCATTTGTAAAATCTTGTTTGTTATGGCTAGTTCCCAGTTGGTCATTAATGCAGTTTATTGCAGGTTTTCCCCTGTGTAACTACAGCTAATTGCAGGCTTTTACTTGGTAAAATATTGGCATTTATTTTATCAAGTAGGTATTTAGTTCCTCCGAGCAAATGTAAATTGGCATTACGTTTGAATTTACTGCAGGCAGGTTCATTGGTCTCCGTCTGTGTGTTTTGGCGATATTCCCCAATGAATATTCGTTTGTCACATTCTGGAATGTTTTGGTTTGAGGCAGTGAGACCCAACTGATAAGACTACGGGTTCCGGGTCATTTCCCATCCACATACTTTGAACTCTACTACACCAAGTCTCCTGTAAACAGCTGAATAAAGCAAACCGGCAATAAGAGGATGCCCTTTTACTGATTAATTCATTATTTTTAAATAAGCTTATATAACTGTATGATTGTTATTATATTTTTGTTAAAATAAGAGTTGCGGTGTAAACAACACCAAGCAGTCTAGTACTCCCTTATAGTTTGCTTTTATGCAACTCGCATTCAAGGAGGCACTGTGCTCAAGGGCTCCCCCCCCCCCCCCCTCAATTATCGAAAACCAATCTCATGTTTATTTTCCGTAACTCTTTAATACTTAAAAGATTTAATTTAACACATTGTAGTTAATAAACAGAGAAAAATATGTGTTGCATTTACACGGCTTTCTCTACTCACTCTTTCACAAACTATTCTTACAAAACCTCATAATTCTACCCACTCTTTGTCAATCCAGATAAATTTTCTATTCACATTTATACAGGGTGGAATTTACTGCTTCGGCCATACATTAAATACGGATTCTACATGATGAGTGTATCAAATATGCCAGTACAATTATTGTCAATAAAGAATCTTTCGCCGAAAAAAAAATCACATACTCGTTTTTGGAGGCATCTAGCTTCTTGACGAATGGATATAAATGGTTTATTATTTCACTATTACACAAACATTGTATCCATGTGTTAGTTGTGTCCATATTAGTTACCTCACGCTTATAAGTAGACAATGCTATTCTAGATTGCTCGAGAAGCTTTAGACTGCCACTTGTTTACTAGAAATTTGGAGAAAAGGTGAATTTTCCAGAGAATTCGTTGGTAATTCACCTAACCTATATAAGCGAGTCGGTACGGCGAGGGAATTCAGTTTTTGACGAGTGTTTTTAAGTGTTGAGTAAGACAATTGTTGAGAGAAATTTAAGAGAAGCAGTTTTAGTGAATGAGACTGTATCATGAAAGCCAGCTTTTGTGAGGCAGAGAGAGTAGAAAGACAATGAAATGTATGTCAAGGTTAGGTAAGAGAGGACTGAACAGCTATGAGTTGGAAGGTCACGACTAAAAAGTAACTGTAAAGTGTTATTTTGCGCAATATTTTATTTATCTTTTAAATATCTTAAGCATGAAATAACTTAATCAAAAGTGTTAGAGCCATTTTTGAAAAAGTATTAGAGAATGAGCTTCTTTCCATGTAAAGGATAATTTAATGTGGCAGTTTCAGGACTTTCTAATGCTCAAAAATTATTAGGAACCGGTGAGCAACTAGTATTTAACGTCACTCGCTTTCACGGGGCCCACATATAATGCCTAATTGCAATTTTAATGCCACCAAACATGAGCATTTAATTTCTACATTATCTACTACTATGGTAAAGTAGGGGAACACTAGGTGTCCAGATTGCAGCAGAAATTATGTTTGATGCCTCTGAATTAAAAAAAAAAAAAAAATTTAAAAAGGCGCCCCCCCCCCCCGGCGTGTGGTATGTCTAACTGTCTGTCTGTCTGTCTGTCTGTCTGTGAACAGCATAATTCAAAAAAGAAAGGTCAGTTATAAACCAAAGTTGGTATTTAAGTTTAATGTCTTGCATCTCGATGATTTTTAAGAAAATTCCCTTTACATGGAAAATATTTCCAAAATGTTGATTTTCTTAAAAATGACTCTAGCGATTTTGACTAAAATGCTATATGTTTAAGGTATTTTTATGGTAAATGAAATTCATATTTTGAATTTTCTGGCTATAGCCCATGTATTCCTGTTTACTCTTTGTGTTTTTTGTATAACTGCTATATCTAAGAGACAGATCAAATATTACTAAATGTAGATTCCCTAAAACACACAAGGTTTGTTTTTTCGTGGAGTGAACTTTTCTCAAATGGAAAGTCGTTATTCACTTTCTTATCTTTAGGTCGTGCAAAGAAAATGGAATTTCTAAGCGTCGATATAGCGACCAGCTTTTAATGATTTGACTGTCGCTCACAGCCTACTCTATTCCCATATTCCCCTTGCACCTACAAGGAAATGGGCAATAAGATAATTTCTGCAAATAGTACAAGAGTGGAGAAAGTCATGAGAATGCAACACATCAGATTTTTATGTCATAAGGTGTTTACGTTACTGAACTGAATAATGAAAATCCCAAGTGATAAATCGTATTCCTTTCAGAAATTCACTTAGATTATAACATGTGGAATATTCACTTCTCCAGCAATTAATTTTCGAGCTACATTGCAAATGACCTTCCCAAACTTCCGCACTGTTTTAATAATGTCACAGATCCGTGTAACCGGAAATCCTGAATATCATTACGCCCCCAAAAGCTTCGCATTTATGTCTGTGTACACGCAAGCCTTTTGCATTCTACATTGTTGTGGGAAATGGGCTTCTAGAGAGAATCTGTATATTTGTATCTATATAGAAACATGAATTCGTATTTACGCTTTGTACAAACACACACGCTTGGACCGAATCAGACAATATAAGATTTGTTAGAAGCCGTAGTATGTTTTAAGGTGTTGACCCTAATTTTGAGCACCTTACATGCTTATTTATAGAAAGTAAATTCCTTCTGTCTTGACCTCCTTCATTTGCTTTAACCATGATGAATGATGAAGAAAGGAAAAATGAAAATTGAAGTATGAAATAACAAATCTGAAATCGATGGTGGCACGCAATAGGAAGATGATTTGTTAATGCTAAATTTTATACGTAAAGAAGCTTTGCACATTATATATATAAAAGGTAATTTTGGAGGAAGGGTTCTAGAGATATCAACGAGCAGGGTGGTCAGACGGTAGCTACTGAGAAAAGCGTCTCAAGAGAACTATACGGGCTAGTGCTATAAATTTTACGATATACGTCTTATTTATTATGCAAATATCTTACATGTAGCATCTTAATAAAAAATCGTTAAAAGCTATTCTGAGAAAATTTAAAATTAAAAAGAATCGTCTATGTAAAGGGTTGGTTGGACTGGTGGTATTTCCTCAAACATGTCCCTTCGCATCTTAAGAAAATGTGCTATAGGTATAGGAATTAAGCTTAATATTAACGTTTTAACGTTTCTAAAACAAACGTTGGGGTAAACAACAAATAACATCTAAAATTATTTTAGATGATCAACCTTTAAAACAAGTCTCAAGCTTCAGGTACATAGGATGTGAAGCAGGCTCACAGAAAAATAGGAATACAAACCTAACTTATCAAGATATCAAGCTATATTTAGAACATTACAAAACATTTCAAGAAATAAAATAAGAAGGGATACAAGAATTAAATTTTATAAAACAAAGTTAAAGCCAATTCTTTTTTATGGAAGTAAAGTCTGGATTGTAACAAAGAAGATGGAAAGTAAAGTACAAGGATCTGAAATGAAATTCTTGAGAAGAACTAAAGGATGTATAAAACTAGACCACATAAATAATTATGTAATATGGACAGAACTGAAAGTGAAATCTATAAATGATGAAGGAAAATACTATAGAAATAATTGGCTGTTACATGTGGTGACAATGGACTATGGCAGACTTTGAAAAATAGCTGTAAATTATAAATCAGCAGGGAGAAGAGATGTGGGCAGACCACAGAAGAGATGGAGACACTTGCTGTGAAAAACAGAATCGACAATGTGCCTAACTCATGGAGTGGAGATGAGATGGTGATGATGGTGGTGGTGGCGGTGGTGGTGGTGATGGTAGTGGTGGTGGTGGCGGCGGCGGCGGCGACGGCGGCGGCGGTGGTGGTGGTGTGGTGGTGGTGGTGACGATGATCTTAAGAAAATACTGGACTAACTTTAATATGTATCTGACTTTTCGTTTTTCAGTCAGGCTGTTCACATACACATACTTAGGTATACATACGGGCCTTTTTCTAAAAATACTTTGCTTTAGATTCAGGCACTCTCAAAATGCGTATTTGGGATGAGATGTCGGTATCGAGTTTTTGGGTAGAATGTAGTACTTTCTTTACTTAGTATAGGTGCGTGGCACAGAATAAAAATCTAATGATCTCAATATTTGTGGTCTTGATTCCTGGTTACATTAAAGAACGAACCCTGTTGAAATACCCAAAATAAATTTGGTAATGAACCTGAGTATATCATAAGACACTCATAAAATTACTTTATGCTCGACTATGCCATAATGTGCTTATGCGCCACTGTAATGGACTAATTCATAACTACAAAATAATACTTTGGTTTCTTCCTTGCTCCAAATATTAGAACTGTTGTAATTTTGAAGTCAGGTTGAAAAGCTGTCTACTCAAGAATTACTGCTATTGAAACACAATTTGAGTTTTGTATTACCAGTGGGCTTCAAAGCAGGATCAAATGTAATATGTAGATGATGGGAAACAGGCCTCTAGCTACAATCACAGCAGTTGGAGTGTTCATCCCACTTGCTTAAATAAAACACGTGTCCAAAACACAAATCGCAATCACGTGTTCACCTGAAGTGGCAGCACCAAGTTATTTTCGGTTTTTCGAGTATGTCCACCACACGATGACTTTTTTTATTTTGCCAGCTCGCGAAGAGTGGCGTTGGTCTGCCATAAAGGACCGCGTTTTATTAATGAATTCACAGCTTCCCTCCCTTGACTGTTACGGCATGTGTAACGGGTTCAATTAGTGCACACTCACTCACACACACATTCATGCGCGATGATAACCATCAGTATTCTGCAGCCACGTTGCTTGTTTTCAGTCGGCATAAAAATTCCTGTCCCTAAACTGCTTTAGGGCGCGCGTTCCAAAACCAATTAAAAATAGGACATAGGCCGCATGTGCATACCTCTTAATTCCCGGGATTTGCACTAGAGATCGTTCCAGATCATATAATTTCTCTATCAATATTCAGATGCCACAGACTTGATAGCAGATCCGTTGCTACTACTTAATGAGAATGCGCAATATTTTTTAGGTTTTACCTAGCAAGACGCTTTAGAGGCAAACTTGAAATTCGCAATCAGGTAGGATAAGAGTTAGAATCCTTATTTCATACAACACCCCCACACCATAGGCAATGCAACTAACAAGACCGCCCTGTCAGCTCTGCGCGGTAATAAGCTTAGAGAAGTAAAAGAACTTCCGATAAACTGGGTAACCTCCTGTCGCATATCTCGCCGCGAGGAGGTTAGGTTGGCTCGATTAAGAATAGGGCACTGCAATTTTTCGCATGGTTACTTATTTAAAAGGGACCCTGCGCCTCTATGTCCGCTGTGTGACAACCTTTTGTCTGTTCGCCACGTGCTCCTAGAGTGTTACTCTCTAGCGCACCTTCGGGATTCTCTGCAGCTGCCTGCCAGACTTGCAGAGGTCCTAGCGGACGACAAAACAGGGGTTGATAGAGTTTTTAAGTTTTTAGCGAATTGTAATATCAATTTGAGGATTTAAAATTTTAGATATTTGTTTATGCCTTTTGACCTATTTATTACATTGGTTTATATCCGGCTATTGCCGCGGTTTTTATGTTTATGTGTATTTTGTCTTTGATCCTAGTAATTTATTTTTGATTCAAGTTTATATCTGGCTATTGCCATGAATTTTAGAAGGGTGCTAACGACCTAGATGTTGAGCGCCCTTGAAACCCACAAATCATAATCCGCCCTGCCATCATAGAGGTGCAAAATCCAATAAGCTTAGGTTAAATAGTGAGGACAGCAGGAAAAGAAGTAAAGCAGGATGCAGAGAGGACAACTCTTAAGACCTATCTTACACAAACCAAATATTTCCGCATAGGCTAAATCAGGCTGCTCAGCTTGAGAGCGCGCCAGAGAGCAACGAAGTCTGCCTTCAGCATTCAATACACCTCGGCATGGGGCCAAACTGTCATTACAACAGAATGAAATGGCAGAACGAGGAAGCACTTGTGCTATGACCTCGCACTGACTTATTGAACATTGCAATTCTCCATTCGGACCACAGTTGCATACTTTCTCAGCCGAGCATAGTTGGAACAGCCTGGGCTAAATGGTATACTATTTGCTTTCTCTGATAATTGTATGTGAAATAGAAACATTGAATATCTTGATTATTATTAAATGCTTAATTTTTAGAACCTGCTGCATCTATTACAAGACATAGTGCACTGAGAAGTGCCCGAAATATTACGCATTAAGTTCCACAATAGTTAATTGTCTGTTTTGAAAATACTTCAACATTGTATGTAATATTTATGTATTTAGAATGTTGTAGATTTAACTGTAAGGCATGTTACAAAATGTGTGATACTCTCCTCTTTGTTACATGGGCTCTTTGTTAGAACTCTGCATGCAATATGCCACGGTGTGTTTTTTCCCCTACATGTCAAAGTAATCAAAGCGAAGAAAAACATTTTTAGTGCCCCATAAATCCAAAAACGTTTTTGGAAACGGACTCCTGGTTCCTGTGTGTAACTCAAAAACAAAATGTTGGATAAATACCAAACTTGGTATTCAAGTTCAATATGCACCGAAGATACATGAAAGATTTTAAGAACATTTTCCTACCTAAAACAATTCTTTAGAAGAAACACATGCAAAATTTTGAAAAACAATCGATGTCAGAATTTTGATTAAAATACCATTTATTTTAAAATATTTCCTTGTAAAGGAAATGTAACTTAAATTTTCTGGGAATAACCTCTGCATTCAAAAGATTTTTTTTATAATTTTCTATAATTGGTAAATAAAGGATAGATAGATACGCAGCACACAAAGAAGCTCTCATTAAAACACAGTTTATTTCAAATAACCTTTTTGTGGCACCGCTATTTCTGAGATATGTTATTATTGATTCGAACTATTCACTACTTTTCTTGTATTTTAAAGTGATGTTTTTATTCAGTTATTTCTCGTGATATTCTGGAAAGAGCAGGGCATTTTTGGATCAGCATATACTGGTAGTAACCTCGTTTTTAAACATCCTTCAACCTTTGACGAAATGTAGGTATCAGTGAAGTACTTCAGCAAAGGTTGGTCTCCTTTTCCTTTCTCTACTACATAAAGTAAAAGTATGTATTCCACCTAAATCTTCAATGTCAAGATTTCACCGGAAATATGTTTTAAGATCCCCTGAATCCAAAAGAAAAAACATTTTTAGAAAAAGGTCCGTGTGTGTCTGTGTGTCAGTCTGTGGACAACATAACTCAAAAACCAAAAGTCCGTTAAAAACCAAAGTTGGTATTTAAGTTTAAACCGTAAGAGATAGACTAAATCTTATCATACAAAAATGAAGATTTTGCTAAAATACACCATTTATATCTGAAGATATTTTTTGTAGAGTGAACCATTTTGGAGATATTCATTGTTATTTCTGTGAGTTTTGGAGAACTCGTGCTTCAGTCAAATGGAACATCGTTATTCAATTTTTATATGTTATCTGTGCAAAGAGAACGGAATTTGAAAGCTTTAAAAGATTTGACTATCGCCCAAACTCCTCTCTATTCCCATATTTCTTCTCCACTTTTAAGTAAATAAGCAATAAGATAATTTCTGCAAATGTTTATCTCAACTAACGCGAAGAAAGTACAAGAATAAGGGTTTGTAAGAATGGTTAGTACAAGAGTAGAGAAAGTCATGTCAGTGCAACACATCATATTCTTAATAAAGCAGGCACAAAAACAAACAAAAACAGTTTTTAGAAGTTATATAAAATGAAGGATGAGTAGAGAAAGTCATGTGAATGTTACACATCACACATTTTTTTTCTTTTTCTTTTTTTTTCTGAATGACGTCTGGCGTCAAAAAGTTTGACGTCTTTTAAAGAAACGGACAAGTGGGAGGCACAGAATGTTGGAGGATCTGAATTCCTTGGGGTTCAACTACACAAGCAGTATGTACATTTATTCACTGCTATAGAGATGCAAACGGCTCCCGTCACACACTGTCCTAGGACCTCTCTCAGGCTGTGGAACACTTTCTTTTTTAACCGACAGATTTACGAGCGGAGGGTGCTGTATTTTTTCTCGAGCGTTAAAAATAATTCACTTAGAAACCTATGTTCTACATATGTGAGAGAGAATCACACCGACTTTAACCAGAAGCAAATGTCAAAAGATTTATTTGAATTTTGTGGTAGCTCGCATGGTTGAGCGGCAAATCTATACCCCTAATGAGCTTCAGAGACGACAGCTTCAAAAGAGTCTTTGTTCTTTACTCAAAAACAAAACAGCAGCTTAGAAAATATTGCGGTTTTGGACTTTCTGGAGCTCTAAACAAGATTACGTTTTGACTACTTTCTTGTTGAAGAATGGCATATGAAGTATCGTCTTCAAGTTTAAGGTAGTTTTGAAGTTTTATCATAAGAGTGCATGGTGTAGGGATATAGCTCTCACATGTGACCACAGGTGTGCGTTTGTTTGAGTCAAGCTGCCTTGCTGAGGATTTTCCCTCAGTTTCAGCCACACAGATCATTGAAATCGTTTCCATATAATTTTCATGCCGTGACCTCTATACCATCTGATTTGAAATCCTGGTTGGTAACAATTCCAAGAACAGTTTACCTTTGTTATCTGTTTCTTCCACTCCCCTTCTTTTCTTCTTCAGCGCTAAGCAGACATCCCGCTGATGTTTACTGCTTTAGCATGACAGACGCAACTACTCGATTCCATTTCAGCCACTGTGCTTATGTATGGACTCAGCCTCTTTGAAGAGATTTTGAGGACCGGGCAAACTGGCTTCGCTGTAACATTGCGACTCTTATCCTAGAAGTTCAAATCTCTGGGGCTGGTAACCTAAACGAAGATTTTTCGCGGTTTCCCTGGGCAATAGGCAAATTCTGGGTTGTATATGACTCAATGATAACTTGCGGATGAGGAAAAAAGGCCATATTTTGTGCCTATGCCCCTCACGGAACACCCCCCCCCCCTCCCCAGGGAGGATGGATAAGGTGAATGAATTCTAAGAGCGGCCGGGACGTGGTCACGACAGAGCAGGTGGCAGGGTCCCCATAGTTTCCCAATTAGAAGCACCTCGGTGGAGGTGGCTTAGCTCCCTTCACCCCCTCGGATTTGTACCATTCCAAGCGGGGCCCAGAAACCAGTGGCTCGTCGTCCAATCCGGGAGACGAGATTTCCAGAGCGCATTTGTTCCTGCTGACGCGACGCAATGGAATTAACAGAAGAAATAATACAGGATTGAGCAAAATTAAGAGTTAACACACACTTTTGAAGCTTTCGAGTTGAAAAAAGGAAGAAAGTACTACAATTTGCAGAGAAGAAAGACGAAAAAATCACAGGACAAGATGAAGAAATATAGGAAAATTAATAATAATAATAATAATAATAATAATAATAATAATAATAATAATAATAATAATAATAATAATAATAATAATAATAATAATAATAATAATAATAATAATAATAATAATAATAATAATAATAATAATAATAATAATAATAATAATAATAATAATAATAATAATAATAATAATAATAATAATAATAATAATAATAATAATAATAATAATAATAATAATAATAATAATAATAATAATAATAATAATAATAATAATAATAATAATAATAATAATAATAATAATAATAATAATAATAATAATAATAATAATAATAATAATAATAATAATAATAATAATAATAATAATATTGAGATAGAGACAAAGATGCATCTTAAGCTCCGCAAATTAAAACCCGGGCAGCAGAGTGAAAATGGAGCATGTTGGTTGCTTTGTTCACCACTGCAATACATATTAAGAGAACACATACTTCACGTTGTTGTAAATCAAGACTAAGAATAGATAAAAGGCTCTTTCTTACTAGGAAATATTACCTCTGACTTCACTTCCTACTTGATAAAGTGTAACCTCTGAACCTCTCACATCATGAACAGAGTTTAATATATGATAATCGTTAAGTGTTTTGCATTTCTAATAGCTCCCGTTTCGCGTGCATTGCACACAGTAGGACAGAGCAATAAACATCTTTTTTTTTTCTGTTTGTAAAAACAACAGTGTAAATGCAGCTGTTATTGTTTAGCTGTTTTATTTTATTGCGGCATAATGTTGCAATTCTTTAGGATGCATTTAACTCTGGCCGTAGTACAGGGCATTCAGTAAACATTCTTGAAAAGTGCGAATGTGCATCATATGAGTAGTATGGGAATAGTGATTTGTTATAAAAGTTTGGTGAGGTCACTTTCAGATAATTCAATTGCCACAAAGACATACGAGAGTCGTTTATTTTTTCCCTCAGAATATACAGGAGGATTAAAGAAATGATGCAAATGTAATTTACTCAAGTAAGTTAAGTTTTGTTTTATGTAGCATCTACCAGCACTCAGTAGGCAACAGGGGTGAGCAACGAGGAGACAATTTAAGACCATGCATCACTGATATATATATATATATATATATATATATATATATATATATATATATATATATATGATACACCTGCAAATGCACGAGAGGTGAAAAGTCTCTTCTTTGGGGCTCGTGGATGTTGTTTTAAATTTACCAGCGACTATCAAAAACTACTACCCTTCAAAGAGCTTGAGAACATTTTGTGTTAAAATTTCAAAGGAATGTGTGACAATGTTGATCATTTGTACTCTACATTTTAAATGTCTAACATTGCCAATATTATATTATTTATTATTTACATATACACTTATTAATTTTTATTATTAGCTGTTGGATTAATTGTTAAAATTATTTGCTACTGTTTTAAAATTATTTTTGTTGTACTTCTGTTTGTGTATTCTGGATCCATGTGGTTGAACTCTATGATTTATATATATGGTAAATAGAAGAAACATGTTTGTATTCTACCAAAAAAAAAAAAAAAAAAAAAATCGATATCGACACTCACCAGAAATAGTTTTCGAGATGTCCTGAATAAAAATGAAATTTTAGAAAAAAAGTAGTGTGTAAGAGGCAGAGGAAGGGAGTGAGAGAGAGAGAGAGTGAGAGAGAGAGCGAATACAAGAGCAAGAGCCAGCAGTATAATTAAAAAATATGTCCAAGAAAATCCTCCAAGCCACCACACTTTCACGGAGAAGTTTTATTGCAGATGTATGTAAAAACTACACTAACGATTTGAATATATATATTTTGTTGTTTAACGACGCTGTCAATTTCCAGGATCACATCAGCGTCGCCGGTGTACCGGAAGTTTGTCCCGCAGGAGTTCTTTTACATGCCAGTAAATCTACTGACATGGAGCTGTCGTTTTTAAGCACACTTAAAAACCATCGGCCTGGGCCGGGGTTTGAACCGAATAGAGTCTGCCAGCCGGCAGTGAAGTGAACGGACCTGTGCTTACGTTGTGTGTGTCTGCTCTGCAGGGCAACGCTCGACAGTCCAAACGTCAAATAAGTGCATTTGCAGTCAAATCTTCACCGTCTCAACCGTGAGTATTTGCACCTATACTTAGTTTTTACTAAGTATAGACCTTAGTAACAGTACACAGACACAAAAATGGAACTTTACCAGCGAATAAACACGCTAAAAATTCAATTTCCACATGACGCACCCAGGCCGTCTGCCTACGAAATACACAAATGGATCGTTAACACCATGCACCTTACGGCAGATCAGGTGGATACGCTTCAACTACACAGCAGAGATTTTGCCATTTACCTGAAACTGATTTCCGTCACAATATACAACAAAATTTTACACGAGCACCAGGGCTGTAAACAGTTCCAGTACGACTCCGGGGCTGTAGCACAACTTTTTATCAGTGCTGCGGACCTCCAGAGTGTGATCGTACGTGTGTTTAACATACCACCTGAAGTACCATATTCCATAATCACCGGCGCTCTTGGTCAATTCGGTCGAATTCACGATATACGTATGGAACAATGGAATCCGCAACAGTTACTGCCCGTAAAGAATGGCGTAAGAGCCGTCAAAATGGACATAAAACACCACATACCCGTTTCCTTGAGAATCGGCTTACACACAGCGTCGATCAGTTATCCCGGGCAACTTAAAGTGTGTTTTACCTGTGGGGAGACCGGACATTTGAAACAAGATTGCAAGCAAGTCCCTACGGCCTTACCCCTTAAACCGCACAACAAACCTCGCTTGCTTAGTGAGGTTGTGACACACACAGTTGCGGCTCGCCTGGTTCCCACGTCAGCCACTGCACGTCCGCTGGCCGAAGAACTGCCTGACTCAGATACTCGAACATTGGAGCTCCACAATGACGAACGCCTGGAGGTTCACGCTCCGTCTGACACAGATAACACAGCTATGGACCGAAGTACCAACAGCGAAAATAACACTACTGCTCCTCTTCTGACTTCAGATGGTGACGAACAGGGGGAACCAAATGTCAAGAAGTTAAGAACAGAAAACGTTCCTGACAATTCAATGGAGACACAGCTGGAACCAACTCCAACTACCGTGGCTACACGGAGGCCGCAATCTCGAGATCCTCGCATCAACCGACACAGCGTTTCTGATGATCCCCAAGAGGACGTGATTGCAAAGCAATCATCCCAGACGCTGCAGGACGATGTAACGACACGCAGTATGCGCACAGCGGAGAATAAGCACATTACAACTAGTGCATGGAGTCAAGATGGCATGGAAGCTCACACACATAGTGCACAGGTGTCAGCGTCAGAGGACCCTGTGGATGGTCGAGACCCAGTGACATTCAAAACGATGGCTGTGCATAATAAACCCCGGGGACACCCTTACAAGAAGGAAAGACACAAATCACCAGACGCGGTTTCAACAGACTAACTGCGTTAAACTTTCCGCAATACCATCGGTAGTGAATAAATTCCGATGGGTCCGTTTCGGCTACTTTGTTGTTGTTACGTCATCATGTCCTTAGTGCAAAACTATGCTACGTTAAACATCAACTGTCTGCGAAGCCTCCCAAAACAACGCCTACTCACGCAGTTCCTGTACGATAACGACATAGATGTCTTGTTTTTACAAGAAGTTAATGTCGAGACGTTCAAATTCATAGGACCCAATTACACGTCGATCATCAACCTTGGTGATGCCAATAGAGGGACAGCGATAATACACCGAAGTGGTCTTCCCATCAAGTTTATAGAAAAGCACCCGAGTGGTAGGATACTCTTGATGATGACTACCAATGGATCCTTATTTATTAATGTCTATCTACCATCCGGAACCAACAACAGGACGGAACGTGAACATATGATTGCACATGAGCTACCTTTTTATCTCCGGCATAGGTACAACACATTGATATTAGGTGGGGATTTCAACACCGTTTTGCACGCGAAGGACCAGCGAGGCAATTACACGCCATCACCCAACTTACAACGCTTGTGCAGTGAATTGCAGCTAATGGATGCTTGGGAACTCATTCACGATCGCACGGTACAGTTTACCTTTCATAGGGGCGTATCTGCGTCACGCATTGACAGATTTTATGTCAATCGCCACAGTCGTAGCAAGGTATTAAACGCTATAGTGCGGGCTACTGCAATTAGCGATCACCAGGCTCTCATAATCAAGATGACAGTTGAGCAGAAAATCCCTGCACCAGGAAGAGGTTATTGGAAGCTAAACACGTCCCTGCTTTCAGATGCGGCAATAAGAGCTGATTTTGCTTCCCGATGGGAGATAGCAAAACGACGAGCGACTTCCAGCAACTTGACCGCACTAGAAAAATGGCTCCGGATTTACAAACCAACCATTCGCTCCTTTTTTAAAACTGTTAGTTACTATAAATCCCAGGAGCACAGAAATATGCGCGAGTATCACCAGCAGCTATTAGAGGAACTCTTGGCGAAACAGCGACAAGGTTTTCCAGTAGCAGAAGAGATACAAAATGTAAAGCAACTTCTTCTCCGATTTACACTTCGGTTGATGGATGGTGTTAAGATACGCTCCTGCACACGATCCGTTGCTGAAGATGAAAAAGGGTCCCTCTATCATATTGCAACTGAAAAGCACAGGGGAATCACACGCTACATCCACTCTTTGGTATCCTCTGACGGCGCACAACTAACCTCTTCTAAAGACATCCTACATCAGGCGGAGGCATATTTTGCCACACTGTTCGATACTCGGCCTACAGTGGTGGATGCACAGGACTCTCTTTTGGCGCATGTTAACGCTGTAGTTCCGGAGGAGGCAAACACCGCTCTCACCAGTCCCTTAACGGCTGAGGAGATAGTGACTGCGCTAACCACTGCCAGTTCCAAATCGGCTCCTGGTCCGGATGGTATTGGTTACGAGTTTTACAAACTCTACTGGGAATTCATTCAGCCGCCCCTTCTATGTCTTTACGAAGAACTACTACACACACCAGGTGATCCAATGGGCTTCAATGAAGGAATAATCGTCTTAATTCCCAAAAAGTCTGCACCGAACTCGCTAGATGAGTATCGGCCTATCACGTTATTAAACGCTGACTACAAGCTGTTCGCCAAAATCCTAGGGAACCGACTTCGTCCAGTCCTGAGTGAGCTTATCGGCAAAGAACAAAAATGTGGTGTGCCAGGCCGATTGATCACTGAAAACCTCCACCTCATTCGTGATACGATTTTACACTTTGACGCTCATTCACATGAAACTGCCAGTATTCTATCTCTAGACTTTCATAAGGCATTTGACAATATTGATCGTGCCTACCTGTTTAGAACGCTGCACAAAATGGGGCTACCGCAGCAACTTCTACAAGCCCTCTCATTCTTGTATGCTAACGCCCATTCCCGAGTGCAGATTAATGGATTTTTTACCGATCCAGTGCCATTACGAAGTGGTATTCGACAAGGTTGTCCGCTTTCCACGTTGCTGTATGCGGTTTGTACAGAACCGCTGATTCGTATGCTTCATAACAACTGCAAACGGTATTCTCATCCTGCTGACTTGTTTAACACCTTAGCGTATGCGGATGACATGGTGGTGTTGCTTCGTGACCCCCAACATTTGAAATGTGTGAAACAGGTGCTCCTATGTTACGCCAGAGCTTCATCGGCCCATATTAATTTTAACAAATCCAAATTGTTGCCGCTTGGAAAGTGGCCCTCAGGCACTACGCTGGAAGATGTGCCCATAGCCCACACTGCGAAAATTCTCGGCCTACACTTCCATTCCGATGTGGTACAGATGCTGGAATTGAACTGGAAACCCCTTCTCAACACTGTTCGGTACCTGCTCTCAAGACATCTCACACGAGATCTTAACCTTATACAAAAGGTCTGGAATGTGAATCTGTTCATTCTTTCGAAACTATGGTATATTGCACAAGTACTACCATTACCTGAGGATATTGCACAACGAATTGAATTGGGTATCACCTATTACCTTTGGACGGGACACGTTTATAGAATTGCCAGGGCTCAATTATGGAAACCACCTGCAAAAGGAGGACTCGGCCTCATCGCCGTCAGCTACAAATGCAAGGCGTTATTTCTCAAAACCTCTCTGCGATCTATGATCTCAACGGATGTCCCGAACCCTGTTGCAGTGATTTCTGCCCAATTACAACATCCCATTTTTAGGAGACTAAAAAGCTATCTCACGAAACTGCCGGCAGAGTTTTTACGTGACCTGGACTCGTTGTCGACTAAGGCTCTTTACCATCATCTCCTAGAAAGTAATGCAGTTACGCCGTACATCATGTCCAAATATCCAAATAGGCAGTGGGCTAGAATATGGGCCAATTTTCATCTGCACCAGATTCCCTCAGATTGGAAGACCGTAGCATACAAAGTAGTGAACGACGTCATTCCTACCGAGGCAAAGAAATATCAGCACAGCATTTCGTCTACGCCATGGTGTGCTCAGTGTGGCAAAATGGACACGCTGCGGCATCGGTTGTTGACCTGTCGGCGTGACATATGGGCGTGGATGTCTGCGATCATTCGTAGAGTCTACCACAGCGACAACCCCAATGACCTTGACAGAATGGTGCTCTTCCTGGACATCCCTACTACTGGTAAACTATCTCTCTTAGGTTGGCTGACAATGGGATATCTTTATTACCTGCTCACTACACCCCATCCATCCACAGCTGGCTTGCAGAGTTTCTTCAGAATGGCACGTCCAGAACACTCCTATCTTGGAATGGATGTTGACCGACTACTTTCATAGCTCTACTCTGCACATGGCTACAACTTACAGTGTTCGACCGTAGTATCAGATGGACATTCAAAAAAAAAAACAAAAAAAAAAAAACTATGTAGTAATATTATATTCCCTTAGATACTATAACATACAACCTATTACCAACCAATTTTTATTTTATATATATATATTTTTTTATTATTATTAATCTTGTTATGCAATAAGAGATTCATTATTGTGTTGACAGTAGCAATGTATTAGTTTCTAAAAGGCAATAAATTGATAAAAAAAAAAAAAAAAAAAAAAAAAAAAAAAAAAAAAAAAAAAAAACCCGCTATCTTGGGAACAGTAGGCCAGCGTCTAACCAACTGAGCCACCCAGACCGACTCTAACGATTTGATTAAAGATATTTGTATAGTAAAAAAAAAAATTTAATCTTGAACTTTCTATCAACTTTTTACCCATATGATTTCTCTTCTTCTGTCAGCTCACAAAAAAATAGTTTCTGTCATTTCATTTAATTTTATATTACTTTAAATAACTAGGAAACCTCAAAAATAGATAAAATTTAGCTGCAAGAAAACTACAGAACTCATCAAAATATACATAATGCCATTTTTCATAATGCTGGTAATGTTTCATGTTACAAATTTACACTCTTTCCAAATGTGAGTGTATCATGCGAAGAACATACTTGAACGTTCTACGCAGAGAACTTGTTACCACAAATAAACATTCAAATATTTATTAATGTTCCATTTATATGCAGCCTTTAACCTCGGAGGTCATATCGGCGGCTTTTAACCTTTTGGAACAACTACAAGGATGTTCACTCTCTTAACAGTGTATTGAAAGTTGGGTTTCTACTTTTTTTTTAATTATTACATTAAGTTGGCACACACATTCACACTCTTATTCATACTTCTGGACTATACATAGGAAGCGGAATAATCCTAATGGAAGAAACATTCCCACCCTCCCAGCTTGGGATCAAACCCGGGACCTCTTGCACAGCACGCAAGTGTTCTACCGAGCTACGGGGCCAGCTATTTAAATATCGCTTTCACATATTTCTAAGTTTTTAAGCAATAACTTCTTGCTTTATTTGCAATTATTCGTAAGCAAAGCAATGTCCATAAGTAACGCAACGTGGATAAGTGAATTTCTGTTTATATGAATGTTATAATACACGTTAATTTGCCTGTCAAATTTTGCCATTTGTAAAATTCTGATAGGATGAATATTTAAGCAGCTGGCGAATTTTTCATTGCTTTATTTGAGAGGTAAACCAGCTACCATAAGGAACTCTGTGGCCCTTGCATGTCAAAAGGGGAGTGAGAACTATTGAGAAAGTGTGAAGAGAGACAGAAGCAGGAAGGAGAAGAGAGGTGGATGGGTGACGTAGGGAGAGTGAGAAAAGGAGAAATTGGAAGACAGCTGATCAGCAGAATCTACTTTGTTAATGCAATAACGCCAACAGAGCTCTAGATTCTTCTGGTTATTTATATAAATATTTCCATTCCATCGTTGAAAGAGAATGAAAGTGAAAAAGAGAGACTGGGAGATGCAGAATCTAAATAATGCAATAATGTGAGCAGATTGGAGGAGTTTTAATTATTTATATACATGTTTTCATTCTATCCTTGAATAGGCTTAAAAATAAGTAATTTTAAACTCCCTTAAACAAATTGAAAATCATAATTATATTACTTATGACAACAACCCAGAACAAAATTTCCGTCTACACCTTTATCCTTCTACGAGAAACCTGAAGTGCTGCATTTTGGATGAGATTCTTCTTGTTGCTTTTGCTACATTTATAAATGCATCTTCTACTTTGGGAAAATTTTAATATCAAAATATTTATGTGACTTACCTTTGCATAAATGCGTGTAAGAAACTTAACAATTTGTTATAATCCATTATGAATTCTACTCTGTTGGTAGCCCTGACATGAACATGGCGCACCCTCCCTCTCTTGTACAAATAATGTCAAAGTCACATTTGTTGTTTCCCTCGCGGATTACACGAGTGTATTATTGGCGGGACAAGGGTTCTGTGTAGCTTTTTAAAAGTGCCATGCTTTTTTATGGAAATAAACGCTAAAGCAGGGAGTTTATAGTGAATAATTACGTTAGAAACCAAGAATGTGTTTCACAAATGTTTTATCCTTCAAATTGGCTAATGGAATGGTCAATACATATATATTATGCCCACCATTCTTCAGGATGATGAAAACATGGTAAAAGGCACTCCACAAATATTTTCTCCTGTTGTGAGATATCTTGATTCAAAAGCCTGCAGAAATAAAACAGAATAGGCACAGGTTATCTGATGTCATCAACAACGTTCTATTTCATTTGGATTCCTGGGGTGGACAAACATGTATTGCCAAAAATTGAAACTGAGTTTTTATTTATGGACGCTCTTCAACTGTCGTGGCTCGCAGCGCACCTTTCTGTATTATGCGTAAAAGACCACTTAATTTTACTCAATGGCCTCTCTATCAGGCTTGTAGCTCTTTTACGTGCCGTAAATTTACATAACGGGACCACCGGCTTTACTTTCCTTCCAAAGAAAGCCATGCTAAGGATTTTTAGGCCCGAAAAAAAAATTCATCGTTCTACCCGGGTTTGAACCCGCGACCTCAGGAACCAGAGGATAGTATATTACCACTAGACCACGCAGGATGTGTATTTCCATCTTCAATGACGACGAAATAACAGGGAGTTACACAACTAGAGATGATGTAGAATTAACTACATTATCATCAGCGTCCTTATAAAACGGACCATGGCAAAAGCCAGAGATACTTCAATATACAATAAAAATACTAGTAAAAGAAAATATACACAAATATACCAAACATACGTAAAACTACTGTGGTCAATGGGTAACCGCGCCATCCTCGTGAAGAGATGCGCGAGAGGAGGTTGCCCAGTTTATCGGAAATTCTTTCACTTCTTTAAGTTTATTACCGTGGAAAGCTAACCTATTATTCGTGCTATGCAGATAGAGATTTATGACTCAAATCATTCGTTCAGAAACAAGATTCGTGCAACTCCTGGAGGTATATTTTAGACAGTATAAAACTCTAATTCAGACACGAGAACACGTTTTAAGCTCAAACATTTCAAATAAGATAAGTTCACTTACCATTGCGCCATTGAAGCCGGTGATGAGCTTGGGGGAGCTGGGACTTGATGGCATATTATTTTCGTGTCCCATGTTTAGGTAATGAGGTTGCTCCTGCAGGTGATGTAATTGCTGCTGGTCGCAGAAGAGGCCGTCGTAAGAGGCACCTAGTGCAGGGGGTGGCAGTAACAAAGGGTGACAAGATCTGTCCCCGTCTTCCTCGATCACTCGGTCCTCGCGATGCTCTCGGTCACTATCTTCAGGCACACTTGGAGCATCAGCGTTTGTCATTTTTATGTGCGTATCGGGTGGCGACCATGCAGACATTTAGATGGCTACTTTCAGGATGGTGACATCGCTATCGTCACAGGTACGTCACCAGTTCTCCTGCTCGGCCCAGTAACTGCATAGCGCATGGGATAAGCTTAGAGCTTCGTTCATTTATTTTAAATTGTCTCAACATCATCTAGGACTTTACCTCGTAAACATGGCTCACTGAAATGTAAAATAATTTATTATGGCCTTAGTATATTGCGATACAGAGCAAGTCTGAAAACAAGAGAAACTGGGATTATGTACTGCATTTAACGGAGTTGGACGCAAATCGTTTGCAGAACAAGAGGAGGATGGTAGGAAAAAAGAAAATTAATAATGAGAAAGATTTATAATAACATGACACTGCTGATGGTAGTAAAATATCCTGCGGAACATCACATAAACAGTAAACTTTGAAGATAAACTTAGATGAACTTACAAACGAAAGATAATCAACTTCAGCCGCATGGAATACCATAATAAATAACACATTATTTTGATTAGGTAGAGATTCCTAGAAAACTTTGATTACAAAAAATAACGATGAGGTTAGTGGCGTGTGAAGTTTTATATTGCGAAAACTCTGATTTTTGAGATGAAGTGAGAAAAAAGAATTGGAAAGATTTGAAATGTGATGGACACACAAAATTAATAATGAAGCCGGTTTAGAAAGAGTAAGCACTGAAAGAGTTCTCGTACAAAAAATTGTTGGCATATCGTATGAGATGCATTTGAAGGAATGCGGCATGATAAACAAACACAAAACACAGGAGAATAAATAATAATAAGACTTTCATATGCAAATATGAAGAGGAAAGTATAAAAGAGGGAAGAATGGAGGACTCTAGTTTTGTAGCGAAGGAGTTGTATTTGTGCAGAAAGCTATGATTAAATACTGATGTGTAAGAGGACAATTTTAATATTATATTTACATTTTAATATTCTACCTTTATATTGAAACAAAATTACCTGAAACAAACCAAAAACAATTTGCAAGTTATGGTTTGAATTTTTAGGATTGATTTGTTTTATCAACCAGATAAATGAGAACAAGCAATTTCTCATGTTGAGAGATTCCAAGAAATAAATAACTAGTATTGAATATGAATGCAAAGGATGAATTAAGTCAAATAAATAAAGCCAAGTAAACTCAAGCGGCAGGTTGGAACGCTAAATCTTAAGGCACAACCGTTATAACATTTATCTATAATAATAAAAATATCCAAAGATTCAAAGCTACAATGTAAAATATATGAACGATTACCAAGAAACCAACATCAGCGGGAATGATTTAAAAACATGATACCGCAAACTAATTTGGAGAGTCACACTACTTGACCAATAGGATAATGGTTGTGTTTCTCCCCTTATCAAATGTTACATTTACAATTCACTGATTTAAAAATCACTTATTTTTCACATCAGCAGCCAGTGTATTACGTTATCTAACGAACATAGTAGTTGAAATACAAAGTCGGTATGTGAACCCAGGACTTGAGTCTTATCCCGAGGGTATCGGAACTTGGCGCAGGTGAAACAAAATAAAACAGACAAATGAACATGTAAACAAATGCATTTAGATAGGGAATATGTGCTTCAAAGGGAAGGCATTTCAAGCTGAAATTACGGTTGGTTTAACTGTGTATGTTAAAATTAATTTTTAATTAACTCTCTCCCCTCTGTTTACTGTCCATGTGACTGAAACACGTGACGCTAGCTCAAGCCTCTTATAGAGGAGTCCATCCCATGGCAAATTTTCAATTACGTCAGTTTTTCCCCCAGCGTAAACAATAGGGCACATGCCAATAGGCTTCAAAATGAGCAGAGATAGAAGCAGTGAAGTCTAACTTTATGATCTGAAAGTTCCGGAGTCTCTTAAGGGCTCCATCAGCTGTACCAACATTAATCTGATTTTCACGCTATGTCTGTGTAGGAACAAAGCATACGAGCTCGTAACTAGCTATAAAACCAAAGAATAAAAGAATTAGATTAGAAGAATACGAGTTAAAAGGTATCAACGTCTTTCGAGATCCACATTGGACTGCAAATATTATTCATTATAATCTTAAAAGCGAGAATAATACACAGATATAAACCAACACAGAGTAGAATACTTGATTAATATTTTATCCAAAATAAACCTCTTTATCGACCTTTGAAAGTGATCTACAGGAAGCTATATGCATAACGAATTCCTTCTGGTTTAATGTAACTGTTCATCGTTAACCTGCAAGGAATACATCCCCTTAGGCTTATTGGCAAATTCTTAAATATGTAAATAAGATAATAATTGATGTGTTGATAAATAAGTTGTTTTATAAGAATCCGGAGTCCAATAGAGCCCATTCCTTTTAGGCTAAGGGAAAAGCTCGGAAAAATCTGATATTGGTATATAACTCATCCCCAAATGAGTTTCACACTGAAGGCCTCCAGGTTATTAGACAGGCTGTAGATACAGAAGGATTCGCTTGTATTATGGGCGAGGAAAGCTAGCCATAAAAGGGAAGATGATCCGGCTTATATTCTGCCTATATATCGTAAAGATAATAGTGTGTAAATTAACAATATTTTAGGATTTAAATACATAGACTAAATTAAATGTATGAACTATATAGCCGCGAATATCCTGCACAAGGCATTTCCTTTATATAGTCCTGCATACACTAAGAAAACGCAATGTAGCTTTTTCTGTTGTTTATGTCAAAACAACAAATCTGAGTTTTATTCCTGCTTTGACCTGTTCATTCTTGAGTGAGTGAGTGTGTGTGTAAGGTTTAAGAGCCCTTCGACAACTAGGTCATTAAGGCTTCATTCTAGATAATACGAGTATTTTGAAGAAATACCTATGTACATACGTATGCACATATGTAATTTATTATTTACGGTACATATAGGTACCAATCTCCGAAGTTACCTGCAGAGAATGGCGTGTAGTGGGCGTGGCAAAGTGACTGTAGGGGTCGTTATCGCTAATTCTGTCTCTTCCCTCCCCCCCCCCCTCCTGCCCTAGGAACCACGTCGGTCTGGGTGCCTCAGTCGGTTAGGTGCTGGTCTACTGATCCCAAGTTCGCGGGTTCAAATCCGACGCAGACCGATGGTTTTTCAGTGTGCTTAAAAGCGACAGCCCCATGTCAGTAGATGTACCGGCATGTGAAAGAACTCCTGCGGGACGAAATTCCGGCACACCGGCGACGCTGATAAGATTCTGGCAATTGACAGCGTCGTTAATAAAACAAAATTGTTTTGCACGAAGCACACGTCATCAACAATTGCACTACGGAGGTGGGGAAGATACACTACAAAGAAAGGAAGATGGGCGGAGGGCGCGGGGGGGGGGGGGGGGCGCTTACTTAAGCTCCATCCTAAAGATGAGTAGCACCAAATTATTGAAACCCAACAGCTTGGGATTTTCAAAGTTATAAATCGAACTTTTGTCAATATATTTCACTTCCAATTGTAAATGCTGGCTTTAGATTTAAGGGAACGTTGATTCCACACAGCCACGCACATACAGTAATTTATGATTCGGTGCCCAGGGTTTCCCGCGCATTCTATTTGTCTCAAATTAAACATTATTTTTTACTGCAATGTAAATCGCTGAAACTAGTCTCTACAGGTATTAAAAATTAATAACAGTGGTGCCACCTGCCTTCTCAGGAAAGCTGCTCTACGTGACATAGGAACAATTATCACCTTTCGTATTTGTTGCAAAGCCGCAGACGTTTGAAAATTCGCCTATTTCAAAAGTACTTGTGAATAAATGTATTTATTTTAAAGCAATGCGGAGTTAAACGATGAAGTAGCCCGCAATTAACCTGCACTTGGAAATGAGCATGTGCAGAAACAAACACCTTGTTTTGAAATTGATTGAAAGTATCGGACATTATAATGTGTGTATTGCAATTTGCACTACAACTATTTGTGGTCATCACTTTAAAATGATAACGAGCTATTGAATTGTTCAGTTCAGTAAACTCATCAGTCCAATTAACAGCGTTCTCAAAAAAGAAAAAAATAAATAAATGAATAGATAAAATAAAATAAAAATAAAAAAATATAATAAAGGAAGGAAAAAAACACATAACAATGCTTTTCGATGAAAATATTACTGCATTGCTACTTATGCAAATAGTGATGAATTTCGTAGCATTTCTGCAAGTCACAATAGTCTAGGAACCGAATTATAAAATTGAGTTTGAGTTACGACCTTTTTTCTTGTTCTTTTCACTTTTATAAGCCTACTGAATTATGTTTATTTATATTTGAAAAGAAGTAAACAGTGAAAAGATGTGATCTTCTACAGGTTGACAGCCCAACCCAATTTTCATTGCGTGTGGGCTTAAGAATTTTGGAAAAGAGTTACTCTCCGTAATAGTCGATCGTTTAAATTAACATAATTTCCAATGTAAGACACCTACAATACAATGAGGTCTTTAAGCCAGGAATTACATAATACTTTATGTTGTGTAGGTTGGACATATTGGATTAAAAATATCGAATTATATTTCAGTCTAAATTCTCTTGCAATAAAATACATTTATTTCAGAGCTTTCTTTGCTTGAATATGTGCATTTGACAATATTATTGGAAGCTACATTATAGATTTAAACATCAGTACTTCAGACTGCCTCTGCGGTCTGGTGATTAGCATGCTAGCTTCCAAATTCAAAGGTCCTGGGTTCGATTCCCGGCTGAAGGATGGTAATTTTATCAAGATCCTCCCTAGAGCCTGACAGTAGGAGTGAGTGTGTATGAATTAATTCAAGTCTATAAAGAAAACCCAACTTAACAAACCCCAACGAGTTAACCTCATTTCGACAAGTAATTGTTCCATAAGAAAAAGTCACCGATATTACCTTAGAGGCAGCATATACATGGGAAAATCGTGCACATTGAAATATTAGGGGCTCAAAAACCAAAATAAGTGTAGGATAAACTTCAATCAATCTATAAATTTATATTTTGAATTGTAGGGTACCATTTTATACTATTGAAATGTTTAAAAAATGGGGAGGAGATAGGCATATCTACAAACCCTTTGGTTTCAAATACCTGCACTTTGTATTAATAACACACAAGTTAAAAAATAAAACAAGAACTACTGCTATGGATGATAGGTGGATTTTGGAGTGACACGTAGAAGAAACCACATTTAATTAGAAGGATGATAACTGCAACAATGCTCACAGGAGAGTGCAGATTAGGTTGAGGCTAAAATTTAACAGTGCAACCAAGTTGAATACGTGTTAAGTATTCGCAGAAATGAAAGGGGGAAAAACTTGGTAGCTCATATATAGCACAGGAAAAATTCTTTTTAGAATTTGATGCAGGTACTTAAGTTCCAAATCATTGTCTAATTTTATTTATGGCTTTTATAGGAAATTTAGTAATGATTATTTATAAAATTAAAGAGACGAGGAGAATAAACTCAGAAAACGAATTTAACCACTGATCATAGGCGGTGATAAAATAACTAGTTTTTGCCCCATGGAAAATAATCTTTATAAGTTATATTTGTTACGTTAATTTATGCTGTCATAAATGTAAGTCAATGTAGGCAGAATATAAGTTTTAAATTGCTGGACTTTTAAATAAAACATCATCTGACGTAATTGAAATAAAATGTCTATTGCGAAGATGGCAAAATATTTGGAACTGGAACACATAGTGCTAACCATTGAACTATTTTCTTATAGGTGCAAAATATACTTTGTTCTAGACAATGTAGAAAGCACATAATTTTAATTAAATGTTTTAACTAGGTAGACATTTCATAATAAAAAGCAAATTTCACTTTGTTTCTCTGTTGTTGTTTTTTAGGTTGAGTTTAAAATATATTAGAAATTAAATTAAGTAAACTGAGAATTTGTTGTAAACTCCTTGTTTCGAAATTATTATAAAAGCAAAAATGATCCAGTGTGTATCAATAGGACGAAATGTACTTGATGATTTTTATATTCTTCTGAAGTTTTAGCCTCTTTTAATTTGAAATATTGCAACATTAGACTTCTCATTACCAAATATCCGATGAGGAAGCAAATTACTGAAACGCAAATTTACATTTTTCGTTCCGTTTCCAGGTTCAAAAAAAAGTAAATTTTACGCAAACAAAATGAGATGTTTATGCTAATTTCATTGCTAACGCTAAGTCGTTTACTAAAATATTCACCCTTCGCATTCATTTGTCTCTTTTTATTTTGTATCACCTGCCGAATCTTAATTAACCCCCGAAAAGTAATTACAAAGAGATTGCTTTCGAAAACAGTTGTTTCATTGGATAAACGTTTTCTGTTTTACTAATGTGAAGATCGCTAACACAACATTTGCGCATCACTGTATAAAACCAACAGATGACTGCAGAAAGGCAAGGTTTCCTTACATAGTGCCACTTGTTGTTGAACATTCACGTGTCACAGGTGGGATGTCTTTCACGTACGCAGCACACGACTGTTACACTTTCAAAGCATCCGGTTAACCCGCCAATAGCTTCAACTCGACTGAAAACACAGAGGCGTCCTCGCGACGTATGATGACACAACACCCACTAGTTGTACCAGAAAAAAAAAAAAAAAAAAAGCAGCAGCTCACACATGCATTTGGGGGAGGGAAAAAATACCAAAAAATATACCTCTATCTGTTCCCTCTCTCTCCCGCGACTAAACTGAAGCGGCAGTATCGCCAACATACAAACACACACAGAGGGCACTCTCGATACTGCTTTGGGGGCCATTCACATATACACACACATACTATCTCTCTTTCAGCTTCCCCTCCCCTCTTTCTCGCTGGAACATTTGTTATTTCACTCGCTCTCGTGTACATACACACACACATATGGTGTTGGCAGCACTGAGATCTGTCTCCAGCTGTGGTATTACTGCCGTACAACCGCATCATAATTCAGTGCACGATTATTAGCCCGCCTACTGAACCTTTTAGTGGGCTTTTGATCTGGGGAGGTGCAAACGGGATGGGGGACAAAACCTCTTTCCTCGTAATATCCTACTGTGACAGACAAACGTAATGCACATTACATTGCCGGTAATGCGAACAAAAGGTACCTACACCAAGTTAATTCCGCACTACTAAATTAAAATGCTCCTGTTGTAGGATTTGCTGCAAAATACTCCAAATCTGTTGCGCTTTTCGTCAAGATTTGTGAGTACATATTTTGCACGTTCCATTAAAAGTTGAAGCACTGGACTCGTTTTCAGATGTTTCTCAATGTTTGTGAAATAAACCCCCAGAGAATTGTAAATCGAAATGCAACTTTAAAAAATCCAAGTGCAACACCGAATGATACATGTATATATTATATATTGTGCTGATAAAATAAAATGATTCTTCTTTTAAATTTAGATCAATTAGGAGAAATGCCTGCCTATACTTTGGATACCTATATAATTACAAAAACCATTATAACTGCATCTGACTCCAGTAAATACCTAGTGTCATACAATATTTTTTTTTTTTATTAGTTAACTAAAATATTGTCTTGACTTGTTATATATGTTGGCTATAAAAATAAATAAATGTAGAGAAAATGGTATGATTGTTACACATTACTATAATTTAAAACTTGGGTGTATAGTACTCAACAGAAAATTAGGTACCCAAAGAAAACACACCTTATCATAAAAATAGAAATACGTGGTATAACTAAGTACATCTCACAAAATAGTAATTCGGCTCACACACAGTCACAGATTCAAATTTTATTTATATATTATAGCTACTCTGTAACATTTGGTCAAAGTTGAAGCTGCTAACTAGTTGCTATACGCTATTTGGTATTCTGTAACATTGCAAATCGTTTTCATATTTTTGAGATGAAAAGAAAAAAAACATGCTTAACATACCCAGGCCCATATACTGCTGTATTACTTGCTAAAAATTGACACACTTTTAGTGCGTCTTGATCTGAGTAACGGTCTTCTTAACTATAGATATGGAATCAAATTAGACAATATGTACCGATAAAATACGTGAAGCAAAACCAAATTTCAATTGTTTATTATGAAAGCTAATTGCCAAATACATATCACTGATGAAGTGTCAATTATGACAACAAGGAAATAACCAAAGAAAAGAATTCGTATTGGTTATCTTTTCTGACACTTACTTCTATAAGCAGAATGATGCTATTCAAAACAGAATAAATAAATTCAGTTATGTATGCAGCGTTATTAATAGATCCCTAAAAATATCAGAGAATAAACTAGTATTTGATCTTACAAAGTTATGGTGGTACCAATGCTCCTTTACGGTTCGGAGTTTTAGGTGTTGACAACAAAAGAGGAAAGGAGAACTGAAACAGTGGAAATGAGATTTTGAGATGTTGCGGGATATGCTTCACCGCATAAAACAAATGAAGCGAACACCTACCGAGGGTATTACACATCTTTAAACCAACGGACAGAATAAAACAAGTTAGAAATGATTGGAAACAACACATAAAGAATGAAAGAACACCATAGACCAAAACTGATTTTGAACTAAACCCAAATGGTAGCAGACAATTGGAACAATCTCATGAGGATTAATCCATGTTGCTGATAAAGACCCACCATCTACCATAAATAAGAAGTCAGATAACGTTTGTAGAGAAATGCCCTAATCGCATTTGTTGATGCACATTTCATCCAGTTCATCGACTTTTAATAACACTTAAAACCAACGGCCTGGGCAGGGTTTGAACCTGCGTACTTGGGATCAATAGGTTAGCACCTAACCAAATAAGCCTTCCCCTCTGGTCTCCCATAGCTGTTTCGGTTTCCTGTTTTCATCCATCCTATTGATGTCCCAAACCATCTTAAAGAGACAGAGACAAATGTTTTATTACTGGTTCTTGATTAAGAATATTCCTTACGTTACAATTTCTTATTCTGTCCCTTCTGGTTTTCCCTATACTTTTCCGGAAATACTTCATTTCTATACTTTTAATTCTACTTTCGTGTTTCAGCAATGCTGTCCAAGATTTCTGAGCTATAAAGAAGTTTTGGGAAATAAACTGCTTTATATATTCTTATTTTTGTATCATTGTTAATTTCCTTTTTGCCTATTAGTGTTTGATTGATTTGGTAATAGATTTTGTTTGCCTTATTTATTCTATAATTTATTTCTGTATCTATTTTTTCTTTTGAATTGATGATTGTCCCTAAATATTCAAAGTTCTCAATTTTCTTAGTACATTTGCTAGTATAGATGATTTGAATGTAAAAAATTAACAATATTTTTACCAAGTCTGAGTTACGCTCAGGTGCAATTTTGAGGAGAAAAGCGATTTTACCTTGATAAATACGTAAATTTATCAGTAACTAATTATTTTCTTTTTTGTTTTCTTAATTCACAAACCAACAACCCGAATATTACAATTAAAATTAGCGAACATTTACCGACTTTTTCGCAATTATAGAGCATTTAAGAATAAGTCATAAATGTTAAGTTTCTACATATACTCTGTTAACACATAACAAGCAACATCACATTTATTTTTGTTGTAGTTCTTATTTATTTATCATATTTCAACATCTACATAAAAGCTTCTTATAAAGTGATAACTTATAGTTGCAGCGCTCTATCCTCAGGGCCACACCTCCTTGAAGTTTAGGACACTACGGGCCCCTTAAGGTGAACAACAGCCTGTATATCTGTTGGTGAAATCAGGTGCTCATCATTGCACTGGACATATAACGCATCTGTCAGACACTGTGACAGGGATTAAGGAACTAAAACCGGCTAATCAGCTAATGTTAATAAACACAGAGCTAACATGCGGTTGTTACAAGCGGATCTACATTACCACGTCATTATTTAAACACTTCTAAGCTGTCATAAAGGTTTAGTGCTGCAGTACGAAATATAAGAAATATAAGCTACTGGTTCACGGGGTGTATCGGGGCAATGTGCTACCATTACAGATAGAGTAATAGAAGCTTCAGTTTTTTAAGGCAGAAAACTTATGACTTCAAAATGAGATGGTGGAGCAAGTCGAGGCTCTTCAGAAACATATGAGTAGCAACATGACTTAATCTTAAAAGGTCAAACAGAGAATAGCAATTGCAAAAGAAACTAACAGTTTTCTGTGGATTTTTTAACAAAAAATGCAAGAAGATGTTAGTAATTTAGTTTATACAAAGTATGGCAATGCACAGTTCGTAGATTTAGAAGTTATGAAGTGAAGAAAAATAAAATGAGAGAACATGTCCGGGAAAAATAAGTAACGAGATTGTTTCAGAAGTTGTGAACTAGAAACATCAATGTGAAAACTTGCTATCGAAGCAAAGAAGCTAGCTGCGAAACTGTTTTTAGGAGAGGCACTGGTAGTAAGGGTAAATGGAAAAGATTTAGAGTAAAACAAAATACCAAATTATAGACAATATAAGCCGGTCATATGAGAAGACAAAGAGGAAAGGAAAAATGAATTGCTGGAAGAATGTCTCTTAAGTTAGAAGAAATTGCAGCAAAGAATAACTTTAAGCATATTATTTTGCTGATATATCATTATTTTAATACCACAAATATGTAGCACTAGTTGGAAAGACAGTCAAATTTATGTTGTCTTGTGCTGTGTTGAGGCTGCATGTGATCCCATACGTAAAATGCAACGACTGCAAATAGGCCATGAAGATTCATAAACTGCCTCTCTTATATGGTATCGTAAATGTAGATTTGGAACACAGAAGAGGAGAGTGTGCATATGTAAACAATAAAGTCAACACTATTGTCACACAGTGTAACTTAAGTTCCCATCAAATAGGTAACGTCATGATAGACAACGAAGCACCGAGTCATTTAATGTGGGTGCTTGGCAGTGGATGCCCAAATTTTAGTCAGTCAGTCAAATCCTTTAGAAACGAGATCTATGTGCTTTATGCCTTCGTGGAACGACCGAATTGATTTTACCTCACCTCAAACTGTTCTGAAAGGCGGTGACAAACGCTTTAATCACTAGGTATTGAAGTGTCCTATAAATAATGCAGAAAACATAATTGCGGCTCTATTCGGGGCAGGAGTTTCACACTGCACAGCAATCTACATCTTGTACGGTTCTATCACCCCAACCTATAGACTCAACTTTGGCCATTGGTGAAGTGAACGGTTTTTTGTTTTGTTTTGTTTTTCGATCAGTGTCTCTTACTCACCTCTCGCTCATGTTACCATTGGGAGAAGTTGAAATTCCTATACTCAGTATGTTTTGCATTTTTGCCTTAGACGTTAATTATACGTATTTTATCCTCTATTTATTGTTGCAAACGTACAACATAATTATATTTAATAGTTTATACGTCTTACTGTTCTTACTTGCCTTTATTTGTTAACATTTAATTTATGCACCATTTGAATATAGCTCTTTCGGTGCAATCAGCCACGTCACCTTCAACTTTTGAATACGCCAACTCTTCCACGTGTGACAAATCAATTATCAGTTCACAGAGGTTAGGGTGCTCACCTTGATATTGCTTTTTTAATATCTGACAGTGATTAATTTTATATTCGTGTAGGCATATTTATTATTCTTTATCTTCGAAGAAGTACATGATATGTCAATACACATCTACCAAGTGCTTTGCAGAAACTAGGAAGTGAAAATATTCTACTCCGTATCGTATTCAGACTTCTTAGTCGTTCTGCCAAGAATCACTTACCGTACTCATATCCAATATAAAATTGTGCATTCACCAGACAAGCTGTCCGATCTTAGACATTTTTGTTTTAATGAGTCTATTTCCAAGTATTTGCTCTTTGTTCTTACTTATCTTCAGTTCTAATGAGATCTACAATAGGAAGGATTTCTAACCTTCCTAGTAAGTATAAGCATATTAAACCTATATTATTACCAATTTCCCTTAGATTTCGGAGAGTAATCCAGCCAAAAACAAGAAAATACACGTTAGAGAGGAATAGTTACTGGTCTTAAAAGTTAAATGCTTTCAGAAGCCCAATGTTATGTCGCCTTAACTTTCGTCTGGAAAACTTATTTTCAGATATAGTAATAAGAAAGCTGGACAAATACATAACTGCTTAGCAGAACACCTACAAAAGATTGAAGTGCTGTGAATAAATTATTGCCGAACCTGTGAGAGTAATGCGACTATAGATTCCAAACTTCTATTGACGCGAGATGAAGCTGACCAAAAACAAGTGAATAATTGTAAATTGTATTGAGTTGTAAGACACATTAATGAAAAAGCTGTAATCTAGAATACGCAATACTCATAACTTCAACATTTCCAATTCTGCTTTCTTGCACTAATGTTTGTCTTTACATATTTGTAAAATAATAACTCGTAGTTAACAATGTATGACTATATTTCTCTACCTTCATTCGTATGCCTTGAACATCATATATTGTATAGTACATTGAATTTGTAATGAAGACATACATGATAGAATGTTTTTACAACAACAATCGCAATGCTGCCAAATGAAACAAGATGCTTCTTACTGAATTGTATACGTCACCAGGAAAAACAAAAGAAAACGATATTCTGACATAACATTTAAGCTGGCGTTGATGTATTGGGCACCCATTTATCGTTGAAAAGGATTGAAACTCCAATACTATTTTTGTTCCAGATTACCTTCCCGAAATCTGAGTGACATTGTGACATTTAACAAAGTTTGATAGAGCAGTGTATTTCATTGCAGTATGTGTTGAATATGACAACTGTGTTGAAATAAAACGCAACGTGTAATGACGAAGTTTGAAAATAAAGGCCTGATGCTCTTTTGACATGGACCTCGAAGTCACATTATTTCGAAACACTTAGCTATATACGTGTACTAGAATAATTAACATGCATGGAACACAACCAAGGTTGCGCAAGGCGACGCTGAAAGATTTAATAGACGAGGACGCTATAAAAATAACTAAATCTCCAGCTTACTAATGCTAGAGACCAACCGTGGTAAAGGACCGAAGAAAACTAAATTCTGCGAAGAACCGGAAGCTGTAAAAGTAACAGTAAATCATGGGAAATGTGACGTTTCAGAAAAAGAAGGCGCGCTCGTTGTACGCCATCGAGGTTATGCAGAATACATTTACCAATATAATTTTAAGAGGCTATAAATTCAACAGCAACACATATTTCTCTATGTAATACCAGCTTTCAATGACTTCATTATAATTATTATATTATTAATATTATAAAGAGAAAAATTCTCTAAGAGTGTTGTGAGGGGTGTTAGCATAATTTCTAAAGTCAATAATCGACTTTTATCGTTTTTTCACCAATCTGACGAACATGGTTTACAGAGCAATAAAGATCATTTCGTAAATTAACGTGACGCCGGCCACCGGCCGCACATCAAAACAGTTCGTCATAGTTGCTTCACACCACTGTTGTAAACACACGGCCCGACGACAATGGGGTAGTCAGAAGAAAAGTCGGATTGTACGCAGTTCCACAAGCTATTCACGTGCTTGTTTACGAGAGAAGTTTCGAGAAGTGTCCAGAAATTTGCCGCCGCTTCGCCTTGGGTGTAAAACCGAGCCGATAAGTGTTGAGGAGGTAGTGTTGGAATAGCTTTTAGTGAGTGAATCCTCGGAGTTGTTTGTGTGAACAGTCAAGCGGTATTAGCGTTCTTTGTCAAGATTTCGGTAGGACAGAACAACTGTGAGAGGCAAGGTCACGAAAAATTGTAGATCGTGTTAACGATAAAAGGGAACTTTTTTTTGTGATTCAGTTTTAGAAGAGATATAAAGTGACAGAAAAAATAACTGAAGATATAATTTCTCACATTACTGAAAGCCCATATACTTGAGTACGAACAAATTGGAGCTAGAAAAAACAACAACATCAACTTGCGAAGAAGGCTTTGACTTTTACTTAAAGGAAGTAGACACAACATGCGCACATGGATATTTCATTCCAGGCAATGTACACCTAAATGGTCACGATACAATAACTAAGACACAGCAAAACAAAAGGTGATCGAATCGGTCAATGTGGGCATATTTTAATAACCCTTGAGTAAGAAAATGCGCTTCATTTCCTCTATGCTATAATCAAAATCGTCGGCAGAGTACGATAAGAATTGTATAAAGAGAAAAAATTGTGCTCAGCTATAACAACTAAGAGGATTATTTTTCCCAATGTTCGCACAATACCCACATTTCCCCAATCGGTGAACTTGGTGGTCTGAGAGTATGACAAAAGACGACTGACGTATGACGTCATCAACAGGTAAGCTGTAGTCTTAACATTCACAACAAACGCAGTACCTAACAGTTCAAAAGTGTTCCAATAAAGACAATAACGCAAATAATAAACCAATTTTTATATCTAATTTTGAATAATAGTAGCTATAATTTACAGAATATTCTACTAGCACAATTTTGCAGAAGTGCACATTTTTACATTATTTCCTTTTTAATATATCTTAACCCAGTTATTGACTTCTCACGTAGATAACAATTGCATTCTGTTTAATTCAGTTTCCATAATAACTATTTTATAAATTAGAACTCCATAAACCTAGTATTCCAATATTTAAGAAACAATATCTACATTTATATCCACTGTTTACTTATTATTTGAGACTCTCTGTACGTTAAGATTCTATGAAGAGCTGTGCTATTTACCGTGTGATACCCACAACCTTCACTACCGCAATGCTTGCCGTTGTGCATAACCACCAGGCGACTTATGTTTGCAACGTGCAAGGGTATGACAGTGGAATAATCCGGATAACTTAACAGTATTCAGAGTTAGTGATATAAATCGTTTCTCGAGATACTTACGGGTTGTTGCTGAAGATATATCTACTATCTAATGAAGAAGACCATGTGGCAAATAACCGACTAGTCCGCTGGCATCTAGACTACTGAATATATCAGCTTCGCTGTAATGCTCGCAACTGGCCTACCCATGGAAGAATCCACGCAGAAGCCGGGAATAGACCTTCTCTGACAAAAATCGAAAAGTTGGGCTCCGATACAATGGAATTCTCTGACACAAGAATTAGTGTACGGATGCACCAAGACTAGTTAAGAACCAAAAACTGTAATTTTCAAGTGATTTAACAGGGCAATTAATCTGGGAATTATTGAATGTACACCTTTTCACTGGTGGTTGCCATCAATTGTTGAGAGGCTGTTTTTGATAAAATCACCATAATTATGACATACTCTGATATTTCTTTCTGTGTTTTCGCGGAATCTGTTGTGAAAGGGTATTTAATATTAGTTTTGCTTTATTTTGCAATAATGGACATAATTGCTTCCTCTACTATGCACTTGACTATGCGAAGTAACGTATTCCACACAAAAATTTGACACCGAGATTTTATCGGAAGTATATGTTTCGATAGCATATGAATCAATCAAACAGCATTTTACAAAAATGTGTGTGTATGTGTGTGTGTGTGTGTGTGTGTGTGTGTGTGTGTGTGTGTGTGTGTGAAGAGCACATTTAAATACTAAATTCGATATTTATGTGAAGTAAACACCAAGGATGCGGCGAAAAGCTTTTTCAAGAAAAATACTTCCACCACAGACTGCCCTTTGAGTGGAATATCTTTAAAAAATTTTGATTTTCTCAAAAACGGCTAACACTTTAGCTAAAATACCTTAAGAAAAAGACGTTCTCCTGCCAAATGAAATCTGTATCTCGAATTCTGAGATGTTCTAAGAAGTACTCTTCATTCTAAATGGCTTTTGCATAATTAGTAAGACGTAAGAGATAGAATCTTACTGTGCAAAAAAAAAAAAAAAAAAAAAAAAAAAAAAACTAAAAAAAAAAAAAACTCGTTAAAACACACAATTTACTTACACACTGTTTTTGAAGAGCTAACCATTTCCGAGATATTCCTTCTTATTTGTTTTAATTGTTCATTACTATACTTTTCTCAAATAAGAATATATTAGTCGTGTTTTTTACATCTTGACCATGCAAAGAGAACGAATTCTGCAATTTGGTTTGAAATATTTATTCGTGTAAGCAAGCTCTTAGCTCTTCCGTAAGACAAAAAAGGAAATGTGGAAAAACAAGATCCGCAAACCTTTACGCACGTCCGTTAGTAAGCTGATGCTTAGGAAAGGTGTAAAATGCAACACGGAATATATGAAAATGGCTGTCACTAGTAAAGAAAATATTTGATGCAAATTCTGTGTTTCAGTAAGCTTTATATTTTTCTTGTACGAGTTTATGCAAATTTTTAGGAAATATAGAAAATTCACTCACTAAATGGCGTTCACAAAATAGAAAATTCAAATCATACATTCTGTTTTAAATGCCAATATATTAAACAATTTAATAAAAATCGTTAGACAGCAGGAACGAGAGGTTTTTGAAGTGCAAGGAATTTTTTTTTCCAAGAGCGGTTTTTTATTCAGTAGATTTACTGCCATGTAGGACGACATTCATGAAGGACGACATTCGGTCACACCGGTGGCGCTGATATGATCCTGGCAATTGACGGCGTCGTTAAAAATATTTTTTACTATAGATACGCAGTAGGAAAAGTAAAAAAATATTTTTCTTTGGGCACATTTCTAGTGAAATCTCCAAATTGAAATGTTGTAGGGAATGCAATACTACCTCTGCCACATATAAGTGGTAGAAAAAGGAAGAAAAAAAAAACACGAGTGACAGCAATGGTTACAGTGACATGTGTATGTTTGCAAGATGAATGAGCGGAGGATAGTAGGCTATTATAATTATTTAAATTTTCCGCTGATTACGTATGCATCGAATTCTTCAATAATCAGCCGCGTTGATGCTGGATAATTAATTATCATAATAACTCTTTTAAGCACGTATTTTTTGCACCTTCAAACACCGGCTCATTATGTGGAGTAACCTTCAATGAAGAATGAGCTTGGGCACGCATTATGAAATACGAGAAAGAGTAGATAGGAGTGGCACTCCGCTCAGTAGCACTGGTTCCACTCCTTTGAAGCTTCGAGTATTCTTGTACTCTACAGAAAAAGGTTATTTTTGTGAAACTTGAAGGTTAAAACCTACGTAAGTAATTTGTATTTATATTTAGTAATCTTACTCTATTTCAGTTTGCTAAATAACATTTTTATATAACAAAATATAGAACTATGTTAATATGAATATTTAAAACCCTGAAGTATTACGCTCACATGACTTTCTCTACTCTTGTACAATTATTCTTACAAAGGCTATATATCTATCTAGTGCATGTTAGTCGAGATAAACATTTGTAGAAATTATCTTATTGCTAATTTTTGTGTAGGTGCAACGAGAATATGAGAATACATTAGAATTATCCTAATTATGTGTACTTCTAATTATAATGAGCATGCATTTACTTACGACACAGACTCTTACACGGGTTGACTGCTTCTAGAAACTCACCTGCAAAGAAAAGAAGTATTACATAAGAGCTGATATATTAAAAAAAACATTAATCTCTAAAAGTCATAAAACATTCCATCTGCGATGAAACTTTCAACTTGCAAAGCGCTGTTAGGGAGCACGGACGCCATCTATCGGTGCAATGGCTAAGCTTTTCCGCGGTAGTACAGCCAGCTTTTGAGATTTTCGGTCACTGGATTGAAATTACATAAAGGAGGGAGAAGTATTCCATCTATTCTGCATAAAATGATGCTTCTTTCATCTTTTAGCATAAGACTATGAAATTTGTGCAGTGAAAGATATCTAAATTAAAAGAAAGGAGATTTATTTTCATACTGCCTTACAAATTATAAGATAAGCTTGTGTTTTTCTCTACTCATTGCAATCGAGATAGGAAACTTTAGAGGCTACACAAGAAAGACGATTGCTGGCGCTGAAATTCATCTCACCCTCTACAAGTATGAGTAACAAAAGAATGACAACTAAGCTCTTAAAAAGAACCAAAATTCAAAAAGGATAATAAATACATCGGAAATAATAGTACAAACAATTTTGTGTGACACAAATACTTTATTTTAACGGACCTAGATTTTTTTCTATATGCATTTTGGTTTAGGCTGTTTAGTTTCGAAATTATAACATTAGACAAAATTCAATCAGAATTAGAACGTCGATATATTTTATTCTTTATGCTAGGATTGGACACTTTAATAAGCAGTGTTGGAGATCTTCTTCATATAAATAAAAATTAACCAGACATAAAGAGTGTTTTTGAGTAAGGGGGAATTCTTTGAAAATTTTTATCTCCATTCATTAAACATTTTCATCCAACTTTTCACTTTTTAGTTCCGTTGCAAAACGGGGAAAAAAAAAAAAAAAAAAAAAAAAAGGCACCACGCACATACACACAGGAAGTTTGGCAAAAATTTGCTTTCTCTCAATATTAAATTGAAAGGCGCATTTGAGGGGAAAAGGAGATAATGAATTTTTGAGCGAATAACATCTGTTTCTTCTATCTACCATAGGAGAGTGGTAGAAGAAGTAAACAGAATTCGAAATTTCCCAACACACTTAGGATAGTACTCATACATTACACTGAAGGAGCTCCTTGACACTTGTAACTTTAAAAACAAAAAACGATTCAAATTTACAAAAAAAAAAGAGAGAGAGAGAGAGACAGAGAGAGAGCAGAATTTTAATATAAAAATACTTTTAAGTGGCATTCGTCTTATACCATGAACAAAAACTCAGCGATTATAAGGTGAAACAAATTATAGGATTTATTAAGACGAATATTAATTATATTTTAAAAATTCGAAGATCTTTTTACGTTATGGCCATAATATTTAAAATTATAATTTTGAAAGCTTTTTCAGCTTGGAAAATCTTTAAGAATTTTAACCCGAATTGAACTAAGTCAAGATTTTTTTACTTTTCCGAATAATATATGTCATTAAGCTTTCGTTGCCAAAAATGAAGTCATTTCTAGGTAAACATTTATATTGAGTAAGGAAATGAGTTAAGAAAAAATGGGTTGGGAATGTCTTGCGAGTGTTAAATATAAGAAGACTTAATCTTACGTCACAGATAAGCCTTTAGTAAGGATAGTGAAAATGTTGGCTTAACAGAAGTTCTCACTTCTGCAGCTGGGAACGGAACTGCGATCTCTGAATTTGAAATCTAGCACACTAACCACTAAATGGTCTTTGCGGTGTTTGTGAGAGTGACTGAAAAATTACAGATGCATTAACAGATACTTAGGTACTAGTTAAAATAGCAGAGGTTAAGTAACGAGAGGCTCAAATAAATAATTAGAGCACGACCAAAGAGTACTTTAAGAAGTATTTTAGCATTTGCTGTATATTTAGGGGGACAGGATACATTAAAAAGCATTGTTGTCATATTCTGTAATTTTGGATCCGCTAGTTTTATATGTGAATTTTAAGTAAAAATGAGGGAAGAGGTGATTTTCACCGTGCAGCAAGAAAAATATCAAAAGCAGTTCAAGATGCAACCATTAATATACTTTCAGAAAAGTGAAGGGAGGTTTATTATGCATTTATACAAATTTAAGGATTAGTGTTTGGGTAATCAAGCAGACATAGATGAAAACAATACTTCTGGTAATAGAGAAACAAGTGTTTCCAATGAGTAAGGGTTGTAATATTACAATATGGATCAATTAAAGGAGAAAGCTTTTATTTTAATGCACATTGCTATCAAGAATAACAAGATATAGTTGATTATTAAACTGCATTTTACGTTTTGTTGAACCTGTGTCTTGTTTGAATATAAAGTACAATTTACGTTACCGAGTAAGACGGCGTCGCGGCAACGTATGCAACTGGCATTCGGGAGGTCTCGGGTTCGATTCGCATCGACCAACGACTCTGACTTGCGTTTGTCCATGGTTTTCCCTTTTCACCAGGTGAATGATTATCTTCTCCAAGGATTCCTTTCCCTTCATTTCTCATTTCCCTCCATTGTCATCTTTCAGGTTTGGCTGATACTGCGATACGTTCCGGCGAATGCGGACAGATGACACAGATGCTTCTGTTCTGGAACCACTTCCTTCCTTGGCGCCTCCTGGAAGTGGCTACTCGGGCTGCAAGGGTCACTTCGATGGCCTCTCCATGGATAGAGGAAACACTTCGGTTGTGTGCCAGGTGTCAATATCTGTTACTGTTAGAGACTTCTGTGCGTCTCTGTGCTTCGCTGGCTCTGTTCTCTGACACAGTTCGCCTCATCCGTTCCCCTCAAGAGATCCATATCGGGGTGGAGGTGCCCCCTTCCGTTCCTACATACATCACATCAGATAGTTTTGTTGCGTAGTAACTACGAACTAAAGCTTCACTGATTATTTTAGTAGTGGATGGAATTTATTTGCTGCACTTCATAGAAAACGGTAACGTTAATTTCATTTTAAGGAAACTCCGTGTTTAAGTTATCGATAGCATAGTATCGATTGTCTATGGAAGGAGATCACAATGGTGAACGTGATTTCTACAATGTATGCGTACCCGTACATTAATTACTGTTCTACAAGCTTGGCCTCTGCTTACAAATTTGCATTCGACCAGACTTCCACGCGGTATTTTCAATAAACACATCAATTTTGTGTTCAGGGATTAATTATAAGTATGGCCACGTGAGCGGAGACAGGTCATAAAACTAGACAACACATCACTTAGAGAAACGTATTACCGGGCTTGCTGCACCACCTGGCCAAGAATTACTGTCAATCAATACTTGAAAATGTTCTCCTTAAGTACTTATCAGCAGGTGAATTAAATAATTACCCGTTATTTTATGAGACAGCGACTTCGGCTATTACGAGAACGTCAGAGTAACATTCTTTCTTTCTGCATTCTTCCTCTTGTGAGCCGTATATTTTTGCATTATAAATATTCTTTCCAATTATCCATGCCAGACTTTGAGGGGTATACATACGTATGAATTTACATAGAAAGGAAAAAGCTAATATTTTTCAATGCCGAAAGATTATTACTTTTATTCAAAAGTTTTAATTAGTTTCGGTTTTACCTGCACAGATTTACAGGCCGAATAAGACAAAAACTGAAAACACCACAGAAACCCGTTTCTTGCAGAGCGTGTTCTTTTACAGGTGTCTTTTAGTTTCTCTGCTATGTATAGTAAATAGGAGAAGTATTGTATTTGGCCTAAAAATTCGTCCCAAAAATTCGATATGTTTTGAGGCCCCCTGAATTAAAAATAAAGCAGTATCAATTATGTATAAACTAAAATAGAATTAAATTAAAAATCCACTTTTAGGAAAAGGTCCGTGTGTGTGTGTGTGTGTGTGTGTGTGTGTGTGTGTGTGTGTGTGTGTGTGTGTGTGTCTGTGTGTGTGCGTGCGTGTGTCTGAAAAGCACAATTCAAAAACGAAAGATAGTTAGAAACCAAAGTCAGCATTTAAGTTAAGTATTTTTTAAGGACGCGACACAAAGAATTTGAGGAAAATTTCTCCACCTAAACTACCCTTTACGTGAAAATAAAATTCGAAAATTTTGTTTTTCTCAAAAATGGCTCTAATGATTTTGATTAAATGCCATACCTTTAACATATTTTATGGCAAATGAAATGCTTATTTTGAATTTTCTGGCTATATCCTATACGGTCGTGTTTGCCCTGTATACACTTTATGGCTTTATGGTTATGTCTTTTGCATAACTGGTAAACCGTAAGAGATTTCGTTAAAACGCACAAGCTATGTTCAAACACATTTTTTGTGGCGTATACCATTTCGGAGATATTTCTTGTTATTTGTGTGAGTTTTGCAATACTTGAGTGTTTCTCAAATGAAAGGTCGTTATTCACTTTTTATCTCTTGGCCGTGCAAAGAGATAGCTACCATCTTTGAAATATTGCGCTCAAAGCCTACTATATTCCCGTATTACTCTTGCACCTACAAGAAAATTAGCAATAAGGTAATTTCTGTAAATGTTTTTCTTGACTAACATGAAGAAGATAGAGGAATAAGAGCTTGTAAGAATAGTTAGTACAAGGGTAGGTAGAGAAGGTCATGTAAGTGCAACACATTTTTAAAATGTTCACTTATTGTTCACTTTTGTTTTTCCGTGTCATTGCTTGTCCACTTGCTTAGACTTTACATATAAACAAACATATTTACATTGATACAAACACTCATGCCTGCGATGGTACCTAAACCTGTGATTCTCCAAGCGTCTGAATACCAAAGCTGAACACTCCAGATTATTCCTAATGCCCATTTTTACTTCATACGGTATCGCAGTTGATGGCCACTGGTAATAAAATGATAACTGCTAGAGGAAACTTGAGAATGAAACGTTCTAGGGCTAAGTTTAGGAGGAACCCGCATCTGTGGTGCGATGGTAGCGTGTCTGCCTCACACTCAAGAAGTCTCGAGTTTGAATCATGGTTAGAGTGAGTTATTCTGATAAGGTTTTCGTCCGAGTTTTTCCCTTATCCTGAGAAGACGAATGTCGAGTAACTTTAAGCTCTATGGAGCTCAAGCTCATTTGAGCACCATTTCACTACTTTTATTCACTCATCGTCAGATGTGACTATTACGTTGGAGGACATTACTATAGGGGAAAAAAACTAAGTTTAGGATGTGTCTCCGGTATTTAGGGACATTTGAAAAAAGATCTCTGTCAGAGAGATCAAAAGTAAAACACAATGCCTCATTTTAAACAGGCAAAAGTCTTCTCACTTAGGTGATCATCTCGCTATTTTAATGACCGCAGCAAGGGTATTAGCTATAAATTTTTTACAGAAATTCAGAAATAATATGCTTTCTAAAACAACACATGTATAACTTCATTGCCTTTTGAAGGTCCAAACGTGGCGTTTAAATGGACTCAAGCAAGTGTGTGCAAATAGCAAGTGATGTTTTAAAACTTTATTTTTACCTGATCTCGTTTTCTTATATCGTGTTGCAATATTTGATTCCTTCAAGTATTCTTTGAAGTTGCACGGAGAGATCTGGAGCCTTTTACTGATATCAAGCATAGGAAAGTTTGAGTTTGTGGTGTAACAATTCAATACAGGTCTTTGAAGATTAAAGCTCTTAAATTAATTGTGATTTCCAAACACTAGTTTTAATATTATAGGGTATACAACGGAGAAAGATACCTCGCACATCGATACCAGTGGATATATATTGCACCTGTTACCCCCCTGCCCCCCCCCCCTCCAAGAGAAACGGATGAACTGAAAGAATCACAGGAGACTACAGGTCGCATGGAGCCAAGCCTGTCCTAGAGATGCCGGACAGTCTGATGAACTACCCATCCAATCAGACAGACCTCTAGTGCCCACGGAGAATACACCTTCTTTGAGCAGGCATCTGCACCATTTGTCTAGGACTGCTATGAATCACATTTAAAACATTATAAGGAAATGGGATAAAAGCAAAATGAGGGAAAGAAAATCGTGGCAGATTAAAAAACAGAACCACAAAACCAGTCAGAGAGGATGGCCGTCAGGAATCGAAAAATGTTTGACTAGAAATTATATAAAATTCGGCAATAAGGATTCGTTTGCATGTTTGATACGAAACACAAAGCACACTGTCCTTACATACAGTAAAACAGAAAAAGGAACAATAGCCTACGATGACAGTATCGCTTGACAGTTCAATTCAGAAAAGAACTTCAACAAAATATAGTCGCATGTTTCTTGTGTGAAAGTTATCTATCTCTTATGGTTTAATAAAACCATACAAGAGCCACTTGTTTTAAAAAGCGCTTCACGGAGTTACATAGAAAATATTAGCTACCTGCACTTTATTTGCATGAACATTTTTATATTTATGGTGTTTTAATTGAAATCGATAGAATAGATTTCGAGAAATTGTCATTAGAATCTCCACCTTGTTTGCTCAAACATTATCGCAATCAATTATGAAATTCATAGTTCGCCTTCCACAGACTACAGATATGCGCCCGCGCACACACACACGAACAAACATACACACACATTCACACAAGTACACACACACACAAACTTCTTTTCTGAAAATGCTTCTCTTGTAATAGTAATATTGAATTTATGGATGAAATACAATACTTACTCACCTACCGTAGATAAATTGTAGAAAAAGTAAACAATAAAAGAGATTATACTCCTAACATGCTTTGCCCATACTCCGATGTTGGCTAGACATCTGGACTGGACTGCTAGAAGTGGAGGGCATTCCACACTGTACGCACAAATTTCTTCGTACAGCCGCCAGCCGCGTGGGTTTGACACCCTTCCAACAGGGCAGCGACTACAATGCCACCTCTCCACCGAGAACATTTACAGTGAGCAAATTCCCCACGCAGCAGCTTCACATTCACATTTCAACGACATTTCCGACCGCAAAATAACCTTTAGTCAGACTGGTCAGTCGATTGATCGAACCCCGTACCCCATGTTACCAAGCCACCCTGCTTGCTCCTCCGATTACTACGAGTAATGGACGCTCTTACAAATTGAAACTTTTCTACTTAGGTAAAAGTACTTAATTATATTAGTAGACATTTTGGGCAGTGTGGGAAGTTGACACTCATTCCGCTGTTAAAAACACTCGGAAGGTGCACATAAACACAAATTATTACTGTGAAAAATTAATTCTCATGCTGAGTAACTTAAGTATTGAATAAGGAACTTAGAAAATAAGAGAGCAATGACAACACATTATTAATGCAACAAGTGGAATATGAGCATTTTTTTTTTCAAGAACGAGGCGTAAGTCGAGTTCTGTAATTATAGGATAGGCGGTAATTAGTCTCCTACCATTAGCTGTATTCAACATTCAATCACAGAGTATTCAATAATGGCCGCTACCTTACTTGCGTTCATGATCCTATCCTTGATTTATAAATAACATTACCATTCAGTAAACACTGTGATACTTTGTGGTGCAATTATAAAAATAGTTAATCTTACCTACACAGTTGATCATAGTAAAGTCGATTTAGAGACAAGGAAGCATAATTTGTTTTACGATAACAACAGAATGACATAGCTTATTTGGAATCCAGATTACAGGTTAGGTCATATCGGACGCTGAATGAAATGGATGAAATACTTAAATGAGCCCGGGGTCCTTATAACTGGCAGTCGTCTTTCAGGATAAGGGAAAATTCAGGAAAGAACTTGTCCAGGTAACTCGTCCTAAACGAGATTCGAAATCGGGATCTCTTAAATATGACGTAGACACGCCATCGCCACACTACAGAGGTGGGCTCAATAATTTATTTATTTTTTTTTTTAATGTGTAATGAATAATTCGGAAGAAAGTACCCCTTCAGATATTGAAGCAGTCGCTTCGGCAGTTTTTGTATTGTTCTGCCAAGAAAATCGAGGACTAACAGAAGCTCGTGTTAAATGGTGCGAAGTAAGTAAATATGGTACATAAGGCAGCTTTCTTTGCTTGCATGTTCTGAGATTTTACCACAGTCACACACAACTTCGATCTTGTTGAAGTGCAATGAAAGCAGTAATTAATTGTATATTGCACTCAATGTGGCAATGATTGTCATTATCATGGGGATAGTACTAAGGCGACCGAGCGTTACTTGGAGTTTCTTTTCTTTCTTTTTGGGAAAATCGTGGTTTTTTTTTTTTTTTTTTTTTTTTTTTTCCGGAGAAGATATTTATTTAGATGAAATATATTGCATTTATATTTCAACCATAGAACATTGTATGAATTGTATGTTGAAGGGCGAGTAGAGACGGATATATGTGCTACGTAAATGAAAAGCGAATAGAGAAAACCACGTGAAAGTAATGTAATGTAAAATGGACAGCATAAAAAGCTTCTCCATAAAAACTACATATATGCGCTGAGATCAACAGTTACATGCATAGAAACATCTACTTAAAGATATGAATTATTTGTAGAAGAGTGAGCAGAGAAAGTTATGTGTATGCGTTACCTAAAAGTGAAGAGAGAAAACAGCGTGAATGTAATAAGTAGCATTTGTTTCAAACATACACAACATTGTATGGCTTATTTGTAGAAGAGGGAATAAAAGGTTTTTTGTGTAAAATTACTTTTTGTTTTTCAGGAAAACTATTTATAGAAGAATGAGTAGAGAAAACAGTGCGAATGTAATACGTAACATATCTATTTTAAACATACAGAAAATTGTATGAATTATTTGTACAAGAGGAAATAGCAATTTTTTCTGTAAAATCGCGTTTTTTTTTTTTCGGGAAAGACATCCATATAAATAAACTTACTATGCACAACCCCATCTGATTACAAAATTTGATCCAAATCGTTAGAATCGTTTCCAAGATACGCGAAATATACAGGATGTTTAAAATAGTGTCCGATATTGCAACAAAAGTTAGCATTGTTAAAAACTAGAATAAAAGTTCCTATAAACATACGTCCGGAAACAAATACTTGAGATAGGAGCCATTTTAGAAAAATGCCCAACGTATGCACATTTTCGATAGGTTTGGCATACACCAATGTCTTTAAATGTCCCCATAGCCAGAAACCTAATGGACGAACGAGGAAGCCAAGCTACTAGACCTCCTCGACCAATCCATCGTCCATTAAATGTTTGGTTTAGCTATTGTCGCATTATACGTAAAAACATGGGGTGGTACCCTGCCATGCATAGACCACGTGCATCGTCTTTCCACAAGCGCAACTCCTCCAAAGGCCCAGGCAACTCATCGCACAGGAATCGACGATACACAGCACCTATTATTCTTTTTGTTAAAATGTATGGTCCTAGGAGTCTGTCACCCACAATTTTGGCCAACACATTGGAACTAAATCGATCCTGATGCTTAAATCAAACATTTAATGGACGATGGATAGGTCAAGGAGGTCCAGTAATATGACCTTCGCGCTCGCTGGACTTCAATCCATTGAATTTCTGGCTATGGGGACATTTAAAGATATTGGTGTATGCCGAACCCTTAAAAAATGTGGATACGTTGGTCATTTTTCGAAAATGGCTCATACCTCAAAATGTACAAATCTATCTAGAAATCTATTCTATTAGTTGTAAAACGATTGTGAAGTTCAAGCGACTAGGAAATCGCATTAATTATTATAGTTTAAATAATAATTCTTCTCCTTGTGGTAATTATTTTCAGCACAGTCTTTTGTAAAAATTAATGCTTGGGATCAAATTCTTCCATTGTTTCTGTGAACAGAAGACCGAAAAACCATGGTTTGAATGTCATACGTGACCTTAACTGTCATGTTCGTTTCTAGTTTCCGAACCCTTTCCTCCGTGTAAACGGTCACTATCAAAGTTCACGTGATATTTAGGAACTACCGGTATTCTTGGATCCCTAGCCACTTAAAAGTTATGAGCTTAAAAGCAAAAGGTTTATAAGTGAATGAGGCAGTCTGCTCTCTCGTGCAAGTTTTACAGCTCTATGAATGCCATATTTCTTATCTGTCGGCACAGATGAAAGTAAAGCGTTTTCAGCTGCACTCTCCAATCTCTTTTATCACTCATTGGAAATCTTAGTCTCTGTGTGATGTGTTCAAAATGACACGGATTTCTTACAAACAACTACCGGGGGAAGCCGCATTCGACAATCGGTAAAGTCGGCAGACATTTTGATGTGATTTAAGCGTCTTAATAAGTCTTAGGGTTTCCATGTTGAGTCTTGCCACTAATGTATTTGTATTGCACAATATTTGTCGTCATCTGATGACTCCGATTTTATGTTATTGAGAAGCTATTTAATTTTTATAATCATGTTTACTTTATTGCTTGATTTCTATAATAGGCTATGTAGCTTTTTCCTCCCCATGGAAGAGATAATGTACAAATAAGAGACTGCATCCTCTTACTATTAGATGTATGTGTTATTCGGCCATAGGTTGTAACCATTGGATTAAAGTAACTTAGTTTTAAAATATTTACCTAGCACAAAGGTAAATATATATATTCTGGGAATGTGCTCACAAATCCTCTTCATTCTGAATGACTTTTACACAATTGGTAAACCGCATGAGATGTACAAAAATGTAGATCTGCTAAAACACATAATCTGTGTCTTATACATTCTTCTTGTGGAGTGAACGATTTGTGACTATTCTTTGTTATATGTTTGAATTTTCCAATACCTATGCTTTTATTAAATGAGAAGTCGTTATTCTTTTATATGTCTCGAACATGCAAAAGGAATGGAATTTCAAAGCCAGCTCTTAAAATTTGGATTAAGGATTGTCTAAATACTTTGACTGTCACTAATATTCCCATATTGCCCTTGCAGCTGCAACAAAATTAGCAATAATATACTTTCTGCAAATGTTTACCTGGATTAACATGAATCAGATAGAGGAATAAGGATTTATAAACACAGTTTGTACAAGACGGTTAATTCTTTTCCCATAGTATTGTTGTTTTGAACCACCTTGTAGCTAATGAGACATCAGGTTGGAAATTAAACCTTGTAGCTTGTCTACTTGGTGGGCAGCAATTACATGGCTTACCCCTCTCAGCTATCCTTGGAAGTACGTTCCGCTCCTGTAATGACGACCTTTCTTACATCTTGGTTTTCCCGCACATTCTGGAATTTTCTTTAAATTAGTACCATGTGATTGCTCTTAAATACTAAATGTATTTAGAAAATACTGGTGTATGTATGCAATTCGAAGACGCAAAGATATCTTAGAAAATAGAAAGAACTTTTTTGCTTGGGAAGACAATAAATTTCTTCCCTGGAAGAACAATATAGTCAAAATTGAAGAATGCTTTGCTTGGATGAAGTTATGAGCCGTCTTTTTCACCACAAAGGAATAAATAAATGACTGAGGTAATCTAGTGTTTAATATAATTCTTAATCCTTATCACAAAACAATGTTTTTGGTGATCTTAGACGCAAAAATCCTATTAAATTTCTTGTATTCCTATATTTGACCAAAAGGCCCTGTAATAAGATTTACTTCAGAAAATCTTGCTGAGTCCAAAATGGGTATTTTTAGAAAACAATTCTTTATGCACGCGAGGGAGTGTGACTATTATAAATAAAGATAAAAACGTCGGATAAATGAACTGAGTATCAAATGAGAATAGATAAAAATTACAGGAAACATTAGATGTTATTAACATCTAATTTACTTCAAATTATTTTAATCTCCTCTACAATTTTACAAATATTCAGTGATGTGCATTTATACTTGACTACATTTAAAGTCGTTCTTTTTTTCATGAACTAGTACAAATAGAACTATGCAATATTAATGGTAGCATAGAGTTATTGCGCATCAGTAGTTGGTAGCACTTGAATCCTGGTTTATATAGGAACTGAAATTTCTCATACAGTTTGAGGACGAGTGCAAAGCTCTTCTTCATTTCTCGTTATTGTATTCTTTCTTTCTGTCCTTATTCGATGTGTTATTAGCAAGCAGAATAAAGACTATATTTGAAACCTGTTCACACGTCTATTATTGGAAACACTAGCATCTAAAATAAAATTCAAAATTAATGCTGAATCGACCAGAAGTATGTTGAAGCCTTCTTCTATCCAACAGAGCCTCCAAGTGGAGAGGACAGATAACAGAAAACAGTTGCTTGCTGGTGGTCAGGCTTGGGAGCACAGTTTGATGATGGACCGTGTACTCTTTCGCCTACTGGTGCTTGTCGATCCACACATGCGGTTTTCTTCCAAATATTATAGTAAACAGTTGAGCGTTTGTATAGTGTGTTTTTTGTTTTACTATTTAGTTTACCATGATGTGGTCTCTTGCCCCCATTCTGAGAAGCGTGATTCCGCGTCCTTGCAGAAACAAGCAAGTAACATATCCACTTCTGGCTTATCAGAGCATGTTAAGGACATTATTTGGCCAATTATTTTACTTTTCATGTGACACAATACAACACTGATTATTTATATAACAAATACATACTTATTTAGATTGTACCACGAGTGAATTTAGTTATCACGATGATAGTTGACTTTCAGACTATGTTCTATACAGTCCTAGAGTTATTAATATAACTTAAATGTAACTTAACTTTGAACTATGGGTGACGTAATTGTTAGTCAAGACAATTCATTGCTGGTTATAAATATATAAATATAAATATAAAGAATATAAAGAAATATAAAGAAAAGGTCTGAATACCTTTTGCATGCGCTCCCTCAAATTGTTACTTTGGGACCGAAAGCTGCATGCAATGTTGTGCTTAATTCATACGTATTTTTAAATTCACATTAGTAACACAACATCCTATAAACTAAATGTAACAAATAATATAACTTATCAACTGCAAGTTCTTTTTAACAAAGCCGGAATATATGAAAATGATATCCACTGCTCTTTGCAAACTTAAAGTCTAAGGCTTTGAAACGAAAATTCAGAAGTCATGCATTCTCATACCTTTTTCTGTCAATAATAACTTCAATCCATTATATCTGTTGTGTTATTCATACAAAGGATTATTATTATTCTATCCTCACTGCGTTACTCACGAATATTTTACCTAACAATGGTTTCAGATTAAACAAGAATTTTGAAATAGCGGAATCAACATTAAAATAAGTATTCATTGTTACAAGCTCCTACGATGGAGATAAAAAAAGAGAGAAAGAAAAAGCAAGGATCGCAAACCTTCAAGTATATCTGTTAGATGACACTCAAGAAAGGTCAAACTTTTAACACTAAAATATATTTCAAGAAACGGCTAACGTCATAACAAATTTGACACAAATTGCGTATTTTAATATTCTGTAATAAGTTTTCATCTGCATGTGAAGATTTCCTTGTAATATAAATGTATACAAAATTAAATCGAATAAAGGGAATGCCGTAAGATATTGACAAAAAAAATTATTTCTGTTTAAGCTTATGACATTTTAATAAAAATTGTTACATACTTTTAAGAAATTAAATATTAGAAAGCCTCTTCCATGTAAAGTGTAGTATGGTATAGGGAAATATTGGTGAAATATTGATATCGAATATTTGATGGAATAGTATGCTTCCTCTTAGCTATTACAGGTAGGTTCAGCATAACAACACAGAAACCTGGAAACTGGAGCAACAAGCTATCCTAATGACACATGATTTCAGTATTTTTGTATTCCTATATTGTAGTGGGTCTTATAATAATGCATCCTAATTTACAATACGCATATTGCTTACTTCAAATTTTGAATAAATTTGTTCATTTTCATATTACTGACAAATATGTCATGACAGTAACTATTTCCCATGCTCTCAATGAAATATTTATTTTTCAGAAATTTAAGGTTAATTTTGATAAAAAATAATCCCAGACTGTTATCCTTTCCAACTGCATCAAATGATATCAGTAACACATGAAAGCAAACTTAATTTTAAAAAAAAATATTTTTTTGAAGATGACACGTAATAATAATCATCGAGACCGATTTTATACATATATATGTATATATGTATGTGTGTGTGTGTGTGTGTGTGTGTGTGTGTGTGCGCGCGCGCGTGCGTAACAAAAGAGATACAGCATTATGGACTACTTAGCTCCGCCGCTTGCGTGCGCATCTATAGATTCATCTGCTGAAGACCTCATTTGCCTTCTAGCCGCATAAATAAGTATTAAATCAATATTTTAATTTTTACTATACTTTTCATTGTAGTACTTTCAAATAATTTTCATTTTTCCAGCAAAGCACGAAATGATTATAGCTACAAGCGGGAACTGTAAGTAATCTTAGAATAGTAGACGAAATGAGAGTTAAACTCAGTTTTGCTATCTGGTTTATGTTGTTATTGCTTCTATTGACAAACAAATTAAGAAGCAATCAACAGGATGTCAATGCAGAAGGCTTTTAAAATTTTTACAGGTGTTTGTTGTTTTGCTATTGAGCAAATTAAATTAGGAATGGAAGACGCATAAAGTTTCCTTTCTAGAAAATTTAATACCCGCTAATCGGTGTGTAGTTTACAAATAAATACAACTATTTTCTCAAAAGATTTATCATTTCAATCCAATCCCTTGAACTCACCAGCTTACTATTCCAATTTCACAGGAATCTAACATGGAATTCTAACCATTAGCTATTCAGAAATAATGTATGTATACTGTATGTGATTTGAATTCAATCACAGGACCATGCATTTACAAGTTCTGATTCTGCATTCATTGAAACTTCAACACCGTCTTCAAAATTCTTTGCAGGTCAGTAGTTTCAAAAAGCCTGCTTTATATTTTTTTCACTTTTCCGGCCAAAGACTTTAGCACTCCCATTTTCAGCATAATGTTTTGTCTTTTTGATTTAGTATTTCACTAACATATACTAAATCTTTGAGGCTATGTTTGTCTCTACTTCACGAGCCAGTTCATGTTGTGTAATTCAAATGGTATAAAATGTAAAGAATGCATGTGAATATATTTTATCGGCAGAGAAAGCTGTGCGAGTGTCATACATCAGATTTTTAAAAGAGCGTTTCTAACACGTAATCCCCTAACAAAATGGAGGAAACACCTGGCTCTTTTAAGTCTCACTTGTCTTGGATCTCGGCATACGTTAAAAACGGCTATGAGATATGCTCTTATACACAAATTCTGTGTGGCAAATGAATTTCTCGGCGGTTGCTGAAACCTCGAGCGACTCGCAGCTGTTTCTCAACACTGGCATCTGCTTCCGGAAGCTGCCACTGCAGTCACCAAAGTAATGATTATGCACTGTCACGTTAATTCCCTAATTACCGCAGTTTAGTCCCTATTCTTACGCTTCTAATCACACATTTTGCGTCTATTAGAAGTGCTACTTGCCTCTCTATCATTCACCCGTAGTATGGCTTTACAAAGAACGAAGGCACACTTAGAAATACTATTACAAGTTGTGCTTAAAAATCAGCGTTTTCCCAGTACATAACGACGGTGAAATATTGTCATATCTCATAAGTAAAATCACTTCCTAGTGACTCTAATTAATTTGATTCCATGTTAGTACCTTCGCAGCGAAGTAATGTTGATACTTTTTATAATACACACAGTGTTTTACAGAATTCCAAAAATAAATACAAAACAAAAATACAACGAAGACTTGCATTCCAATCACTAGTTCAACATTCTAATTTCACCGAAATGCATAATTTAAGTAACCCGAACTCCTAAAACACTATTCACAGAAACACAGGCGCATTTTTTTGCACTGGGGAGATTTAGAATAACTAAAACCAAAAGGTAAAACGAATACCAAGGATTTGCATATTTTCTAAGGATGCAAACGAAAGACTGTCATTTTATGGGGCATGCTGAAGTCAGACACGAGCCATAAGGCCCTCCGCTGACGTTACAGGAGTGCCATATACCATGCTCTTCATACAACTTCACAGAAAATAGTCAAAAAATGTCAGATCTGGTGACCGTACAGGCCATGAAACTAGACTACTTCTACCAATCCATCGATTTGAATACAGGACGTTGAGGTGATTCCGCACATTTACATCACATTGTCCTGGTGTTCATGTCGGCCATTTAAGCAGCTCTGTAGTGGTACATGTCGCACTGCTGTTAAAAACGTTACTGTACTGGAAACTACACAAGTAACGCAGTAGGACGTGCGCCCAGGACACTATGGAAGAAATCAGCGCATGCGCCGAAATGTTATTATGCTCACATCAATCATCCCAGTACAGAAATGGCTAAAGGACTGTATACCTGCCATATTAAGATACCAAACCGAATGTTAAATTGTCACAACCATTCGTTCTCAAGGTTCGACGCTCTCCAGCGTCCAAACCGTGCATTTTGGGACAGGGGTTTCTATTTGAAAACCCACCAGTTTGGCATTCTGCACAGCATACGTTGGCGATGTTTTTTGGGATACCCAGTATTTCGTAATATTTTGAGATTTTCATATTTTGACAAATCGTGTTCCATATTTTGCTTGCCCATAATTATTATACACTGTTAATAAGTGACTGCTTCCAAAGTTAATCACTAATATGCCATTAATTACTGAAGAAGGACATAAAGGGGACAAATAGAAAAGTATTGCTTTAGGCACGTCTTGTTGAAAGTCGCCGATCAAAAGAATGCTTCTAGTTTGGAAAGTATGAACATTTACAAAAAGCTGTACTTAACATTATACCGTTAGTGACTGGAAGAACTTCTTTTACTAATCCAGTGATTACTTCTAAATACAAGGGTCCCGGTTCAATACCTAACGAGGGCAGTCTTAGAGTGCGGAATTAACACTGATCCAGGCTGGTGGCTCAGAACTATGCTAAATAGCCGTGGGGTATCCTTGTTAGCATTTCCTTGACGTCCTTCATTGGCTTAAGTAGCACAAAACAAACACAACCTCACCTTCACAGAGCTTTTTTATTCTTTTGCAGGCTTTTTGTTCTATTGTTTTGCTTAGAGTTCACGGGGGTCAAGCTTATGGCGTCGTAAGGTGTGATTATCACGCTCTTCAACGTTGAAACTGACGGAAGATACAACTCTGTAGTTTGTATTGTAATACAGGGTCTTTCAGGAGACATTTCAAAATGCAAAGCATTACAAGTTTTTGTAAGATTTGATTTAGGAAAACATAAGCTTCATTCTGTTAGCCAAAAATAGAGTATGCCGGAGTTATTTTTGTTCGCATTCTTGTTCTGCGCTACGCCGGAGCAATATCCCATTGTTGAGTGCTACTAAATTTTGTTTAGTTCGGCCCAACATCCGACAAATGAGTGGATTTGGAGCTACAGGCCGTGAAATTCAAGTTAATAAAACAACTGAATGTTGTTTTAAGAAGCTGCGGTCTGCAAATGGAATACAGCATTAGAGTTAACTTTCTGAGAAATACACATTTTGATTTATATGAACTCTGAATAATGTGTATCCTGTTATTTAATTCAGTAGCAATGGATTGCATGTTAAAAGTTATTTTTTTAAAACTTTAGTTAACTTTGTGGCACTTATATTTATAAGTTACATTGTCATACAATTATGCCTGCCATGTGCCAACTGACAATTCTAACATGTTATTAATGGGTGAAATAGTTGTTAAATAACCGATAACACACACACACACACACACACACACACACACACACACACACACACACACACACACACACACACACACACACACATGCGGTAGCGCGCGCGAACTCTATACAGCAGACCTGGGTATACGGAGAAACTCAACTGGGAATCGAATCCGGGACCACTCACATAGAAATACTTACTTTTTAAGGCATTCCATTGGATACTCAGAGTTACAATGAACTCATTACTTCCTACAAGGTCTATTTATTTGTTAGCGTTTTGAAAGTCGATTAAACAAACGAAATTGAAAGGTTACCTTATAAATAGACTCAAACGTTTATAATGATTTATTACTGTGATTAGATGTACAATTTCACTCTATGATTCATCTTGACACATCTAAGAGCCGATTTTATGTACAATATTGCAATTTTTACCCTCAAAGGTTCGATTAAAATCTTGCAAAACCCATTATATTCAAATTAACTTCTTTATTTTTGTGTTAAATAAGCAAAAGTTATATTTTTCTGTTCGAGTATATATCAGCATTGCTCTTAAAAACGTTGTTATAATTCTCTTTTTATTTCAGTGTTAAATGTTTTCTTTTTTTGTTTTTTTCAAGTCACTAATTGTCATTTTTACGCTTTGCCCAGATGGCAGTCCTTTTTGGGGAAAACTAGCAGTTTTCTTTCTGAATAAACAGCATTCACTAAAAGTAATGTTTTTGCTACCCATTTTTCAAAATTGATGCATACTTAAAAACACGTGTCATTTTCTTTAATATATTTTTAAGGGGCAAGGCAGAAACCTTGAAACTGGAAGATTTTCTTTGTATTGTGTGGAGTATTTTGAATCGGGGAAAATGCTGGAAAAAAATGTTTCCAAGTGTTCAAGGTTTAAATCTATGTTAAATATGTTTTCTTCAAGTTTAGAAGTGATATTATTTTATTATGAAATAAATTATTTATTTTATTTTTCAGACTTCATCAAATTTCACAGCTGCATTTTCGTGCCTTGGGATTTCATATATTTTTATTCTGTATTAATGACCTGAAAGATGAAGTGGGAAATATTGCTTCTTGGAAGTAGGCATTTAATGCTCAGGAAAAGTCCTTAAAACTCAAATTATTTCGATTAAGTTGGGGAACATTATGTCATTAAGGTAACGCCTACACAACAACAATTATAAACACGTGAGGGAAAGAGTTGTTATCTTCGAGATCCGTGCGTAAATCGATTTCAGCTCAAACTTAATGACGATATTTGTGAAATTACAGTAAATTATACTGGTGTGCTCTATAACAAGCCAGGGTCCAATCGCGTAGAAACGAGCACACCATCTCTCCAAGTGTGACTTAATTACATTTTTGATTGATAAATGGGCTTTAGGAAACAGGCCAGCCTTAATTCGTATCAAGTATCTGTTACATAGACACCTGTCGGATGAAACATTCTCATGTTAAAAAAATTCCTTACGCATCATCTTGTCGCAGTGTCAAAAGTTTTGTTTACCTCGGGGTATATTTGCAGAACATGAAAATAACACCAGCTGTTACGTAGTCTTGTTAGTAATATAAATAACTTCTAAGTCTATCAAACTTAGCTAGAGGTAGTTTTGTCATAATTTGAGTATCAATTATGTAGCTTATACAGTATTTCAGCCGTGTGACTTTGATAACGATGTGACTTTGAGAAATCGGGTACAAGATGTTGCTTTATTTGCATTAAAATTCATGGGTCATTTGAAAATTACTGGCCTACTACGAGTAAATAATATAAGCTGATAAAATGCGAAAGAGCCGCCTTTGATGTGTGCTGTCTGTCAATTATTAAGTACCAATATCATGCATAGGTTATGTGTGGAGAATTTAATAGCAGTCATACTCCATGGTCTAGGAATATTGCTGATGTTAGCCTCTGGTTGCCATGGTCAACAGTTGAAACCCAAGGGAGGACGATGGAGTTTTTAGGGCTAAACATTCTTAGCGTAAAAGTCCATCAGAAGGGAAGTAAAGCCGGTGGTCCCGTATCACAGATTTACGCCAGGTTAAAGTAACTTAAGCCTAATAAAGGCCTCTGAGCAAACTTAAGGGTTCTTTCAAGTCCAATGTAGAACCATAACGGTTAAAGCACATCCATAAATAAAATTCAGTTTTACTTAAGTAATTTGTAGAATATGAAAAACGTTTATACCTTTTCAGCCGACACGAACAAATATGCTTCCCTCAAATATTATAACAATATTCATTTAGTTTTACAGTTAACTATGGCGTCACTCAACACAAATTATTATTAATACAGCGAAAACTCCTTTCTGTACATATAATTTTACGAATTAAGTTATTCCAAGTTACTCTCTACCTCCTTGGCAACGCAGATTGGGAGAAGAGAGGAGACGGAGATAAGACGGGAGAAGAGACTTAGAGGAGAGAAGAGAGAAGGGAGGTGAGAAGAACAGAGAGGGAGGTGAGAAGAGGATAAAAGAGAGGTGAGGAGGGAAGAGAGGAGAGGAGATAAGAGAAGAGAGGAGAAGAGATTTGAGGAGAGAAGAGAGGTGAGGAGAGGAGAGAAGAGAGGTGAGGAGAGGAGAGAAGATGAGAAAAGAGAGGAGAGAGAAGAGAGGAGAAGAGAGGTGAGGAGAGAAGATAGGAGAAGAGGAGAGAGAAGAGTGGTGAGGAGGGAAGAAAGGGGAGGAGGTAAGGAGGGAAGAGAGGAGAAGAGGAGTGAGCAGAGGAGAGAAGATGAGTGAAGAAAGGAGAAAGGAAAGGACAGGAGAGGAGGAACGAGAGAATGGAGGAGAGGAGAAGAGAAGGACTTGTTATCTTGCTAATGCTCCATCCGAAATTAAAGTAACATTTCTGCAGAAGTTTTATCCAACTGCTGGAGGGGTGTGGAGTGGTCCAGAAAAGGAACGAGGGACGAGTCCTAACGCCGTCGACATTAGCGCAGCCATCGACGACGTCCGGAAACAATGGCGCACAAACGCCTGTCCTCCTCGATTAATCATGACGTCAGTTCCGGTGACAATACCCAAAGCCACTGGCTTTCTCAAGATGTGCCAGTTTTTTCCCTCTTCTCCCTTGCAGGGAAAAGGAACAACGTTAGGGCGGATGTCGTAGGGTTGACAGAGAAAATAAGTTTTATGGATTTATTTGTCGCGGGCCGTGACACTTTGACTAATGGCAGTTCGTCATGCATGGTTAATGCACTCACGACAATTGCTAATATTTTAGCGGTATTCGCCCTCTCTCCCCCCCCCCTCTCTCTCTCTTTCCCCCTAAGTTGCCATAATTACGCAATGCTCTCAACGCTGGGCGGCCATGTTATCCTAGACCTATATAATTAGCGTTTATGCTTTAAAATTAGAATGAGGTGCATTAGATGTAGAGCTATCTTGTGCATTCAATACTGACAGCTAGGTTGTGCAAGGGCAACCAGAACTTTGCTGCTGTATGTTCTAATACACGTGATCTGCAGTAAGAGTTTTTGGGAAAGGTACATTTCTTGCGGATTATGTATTATACATAATGCATGGTATTATGGATATAAAATTTATTTTAATAAACACTTTAATTCAACAAATTGTGCAATATGGACTTGGTGACAACGCACCAGTCACTAGAGGAATAAAGAATAATTATAATACACACATTTTCATTGTGCCTTAAAATAAACGTTAACATGGGAAAATCTAGAAGGATGTACTTTTAACACATGATGATTAATGCGGTTTTGAGAGAACAAAAATATTTATCTTTTTGTTTTCGTATAAGAGTTAGCTTGAGGGGGAAAATTAAAAAAAACATCCTAAATTTCATTTCAGTTATACTGTTCCCTCTCCCCCTCCGCTGTTTTTCATTCTCACATGTATATTTTCTTTTTTAATCAGTTTTTCTGGATTGAACTGTGCGCAAAACGTGTATTTCCACGCTCTTGGTTCGAAAGCTGTGCTTCTCCATATGTTAATCCTTTAATTGGCAGTGTATCTCATAAGATACATATAAACATGTTAACTTTTGAGATGCCTTATTGGCTCTTTCTTTCTAATTTCTTGTTATGTAACACAAATAAATAAAATTATTAAAAGTATTTGCAGCTGTCTGCTATTGTATTTTCCCTGTTTTATGAATGTCTTTAATAATATAAGATCATCTCCGTAGCGCAGTTGGTAGCGCGCCTGCTTCTGAGGACCGGGTTCGATCCCCGGTACTGGAATGGGATTTTTTCCCCGCTGGACACTCAGCCTGGGTGCACTCGTTAGGTCCTTGAAGAGCTATCCTGTTAGAAAGGTAGCGTCCCTAAAAGGTCAAGTAGTCACCTTTCGGTAGGGGGTGTCGGTGTGTTGACTCCCGCCACCCCCAACCTGCACTCCTCAGGTGGCCTTGGCTGCGGCTGTAGGACGCAGCGACCGGGCGAATAAGAGTAACCTCTGCTTAGAGAAGCCACCCTAGGGATTATTATTACAATGATGTAAACTGCCGTGTAAAAACTTTCGCATAAAAACGTAAAATTACTAGTATGTGTGCTGATGCAAAAAGCAAAACTTAAAATACATATTTTAGGTACATAGGAAACCCAAAAACACGTAGAAATCTGAACCCTAATGATAAGTTAATTTAAAAGTACGTTTAACACATACTTTTTCAAGTTTTCCATTTACCTTTAACGGCAACTGTGACCTTTGGAATACAGAATATATTGCGTAAGGTAATGGTATCCACTCGTACACAGTGTTTATTTATTTTATTCTTTTTTATTTTGGATTTTCTACAATACATCACTCATATTAAAAGGCAGATTCTGGGGAGCACAGGGAATAATCTTGGTTAGAGAAAAGTTCCACCCCCAGCCAGGAATCGAAATCAGGTGATTCTACTGACTAAGCCAGTAAACGACACTTGTTCGCGCATCACTTATCATTTTGACAGAATCTGCGTATCATTCTGAGAGTACTTTTAAGATAAACTCCAACAATGCGCAGCTGGCTTCTTTCAACTTGTCATTTCTGTCCTCCACTTACCGTGGAGAGCGCTTTAAATGGAAATCTCTTTGATAGTTACCAGACAACGTTCATGGCATTACATACTTCCAGGAAAGATGCTTTACCTCGCACTATAACGGATACAAATACTGAAAAGCGGTAACTGCATGCAAGAAAAGTGGTCCATACATGGACGTGCTGATTGAGATTGGTACATTTCAATTCGGACAGCAGGACGTGAATTAGGGCTACACAGAGGTGAAAAAATGTGATTTTCTAAACTAAGGACGTTAAGAGACTTAATTTTTTGCCCAGGTTTTCCCAGCAACTAAGGAAATGCCATTCCTATATATAATCACAGGCTTGATATATTAATTTATATTCATTTACATCAATTTTATTGAGTATAATCAAAATCTTCCTCTAACAAATGTTGAAGTACAAAGTTGACTTTAAAATTATCTCTTATTACCTACGTAACAAATAAAAGGGTGGGAATTTTCATATAAAGGATAGCTTTTCCTAAAAATTTTCTTAATAACGCAAAATGTAAAAATGTCAATAAAACAGCGCATTATTATATTATTTATTTTTTAAATAAAATTAAAAAATAACAAAGTTCCAATAGGACATTTTAATACCTATATTCTCAACTATAGTGGAAAAGTTTTAAGTCTCTAGCTAGAATTTCGTGGCAGAAGATAGATTGTTTCCGAAAGAAATGAGTTTACAGTTTAATTCCACGCTTCCTCATTAACCTCTATGCAAGTATATTTTTTACTCATCTGATTTTGTTCATCGATTTGCATAAGGTTGAAATATAGCAAATAACCAGAAATCAACAAGTAACACACGTAATACACTGTCCTCTAGGGGATTTATTGGACAACTTGTTCAACTAGGCTGCGGTGAATGCTTAGGCAGCAGAGCACTTAGCACCTTGTTTAAAAAGGATTTATTCCAAGCCTGCATTTAATTGAAGATATGGGCACGCTCATTTATGAGGTAGAGGCGTACTACTTTAAAACTGGCGCCAAAATGTGTTCCCACCTCCCTAGGGGATTAAAACTTTGCAGATATTCTTTAAGGTACAGTGCATTTTTTAAATCTAAAATTCGATTTTGTTTTGACCAAAGAGGCTAAAATATCACTTCAGTGCTCCCTCAATATTTTTTGTGAAGTCACACTATGATAAACAACTGGTTCCAAATTTATTCCAGGGTCGCACTTACCGTAATTCGATAAAATTACGCGATTCTGAGACTTGCAGCACAGAAACTATTCAACGTAAAATTCTGAAATAAAATTAAAAACGAAGCTAATATTCTGTACTTTGTGGTGGTATTTGTTCGGTATTTTTATAACTTAAATTTAGTGTAATTTTAACCATGTTCCGTGTTTTTTCTGAAAACTGCCATTTTAAATGGAATACAATTAATGCCATATTTTTCAGCGTTTAAGTTTAACACAATATTAGTAGTTAACATGCCTACTACCACTCTCCACCAGAGTAAACCTCTTCTGCCCTTTTGCATAGTTCGAGCCTCTTTATTGTCAAGTTACTTACCTCATTGATTATAATAGTCATTTAACAAAGGAGCTAGGCAGCTTCAAAGAAACTGTTCACTGTCTTGACAAAACATTATTAAATTTGTTTCAGAGATGCCAAACTTACCAATGTTAGTCTAGAGAGGCAGTATTTCAGCTTTGAGGGAAGTACATATGCGTGTATATCAGATGCATTAGTTAATATTGAATTTCGGCTTCCGATGTGATTATAGTCACGGCAGGGATTTCGGCATGTCAGCTGATAGCTTATTGTGCGTCAGACCCTGGGAGGAAGGATAAGATAAAAGTTCCCTACAGGCGGCCAGAACTCAACACAGACAGAACTGCAATTATTGTGGGCCCTAACAGGTGCAGGAAAGTTCTTCAGCCCGAAGGAGTTCCAGATCGCTACAGAGAGCCCGCCACCATCCAACAAGATCCACTGGATTAATCAGTCCCCTGGAAGGGCGACCGACCGCAGTGGCTCCCCTCAAACGAGCACCGTATTTCCAGAGCGTAAACACCACCGTAGTGCATCCCACCGCGACTCCGCTGATCTTATAACCCGGATAGAGAATGAAATGGATAAAATGAAAGGAGGTGAAAGGTGGGATGCAAGGCAAATATTCTTTCCAACATTCGCCTTAGTGACCGGAAAGGTCAGGAAAGTCGGCCGCGGGATTGAACCCGCGACCTCCAAAATGCGGGTCACAGAGTTCGCCTGAGTCATCCCGCTCGATAGTTGAGCGTTTTGTTCCTTATTTTTCGTTTCTGCTAGAGGTAAGAGATGCCTCTCCGCAGCAGAGCAATAGCATGACTGAAATAAAAAGTTTGTGGCAGTTTACGACCTGAATTATTTTGTCATAAAACTGCGCGATGCTGCACATTCCTCATGATTGCGATAATGACTTCCGTAAGAAAAAAGAATACAAGGCAATTAGAGAGTTGTTTTTTATTACCAAAAATAGTGTTTAAGCCTGTTCATTAACTATAGGACTACTGTAGGTTCGTTGGTAATATACTCGTTACGTTCATTTCTAGAGCCAGACTGAAATCGAGAGGAACGAATTGGTATCTCACTTGATGGAATGAAAATATGGCCTAAACGACTTTTATGTTAACTCCCTTAGGCACCGATGCATTCAAATTGTACGAGTTCGTTACCCACTCAAGTGATACCCACCATTCGAACCATTAAGTAACACCTTGAACCAAGCATAGCGAATTAAGTTGCATGAATGACTGCCTCTTCTCGTGTAATAATTACCTTTTGATTCTGATGTTCCATCAGAAGAGAGCAGGGAAAAGCGAACGCCCTAAAGATCCTTAAATTCTCCACTAACATGTATTTTATATCATACGTTATATTTCTTTTTATACAGAAACACAAATTATTACAAATACAGGCAGACTAAAAACCGAGGAAATAAAATTGAATCAAGGAGTACGATAGCGATGCAGCCCCTCTCCCACGCTATTTAATGTATACCATTTAATATATATTAGGGAAGCAGAGGTTTAATTAATTATTTTGTTGTTTAACGACGCTGTCAATTGCCAGGATCACATCAGCGTCGCCGATGTGCCGGAATTTTGTCCCGCAGGAGTTCTTTTACATGCCAGTAAATCTACTGACATGGAGCTGTCGTTTTTAAGCACACTTAAAAACCATCGGCCTGGGCCGGGTTTGAACCCGCGACCTTGGGAACAGTAGGCCAGCGTCTAACCAACTGAGCCACCCAGACCGATGGGGGAAGCAGAGGCCCTAGACCACGGAGGACCACTAAACAGCCTATAGCTGAATGGGTATGAAAAACAGAGTCATATCCACAAAGATGATTTCTTATATCTACCTAATAAGGAAAAAGTAAACAATTAATGGACGTGCAAATCCCTAACTTCATCTAGGATGCAAGGTGACGCATATTGCAAAGTTCTCCCTACCCCGAAAGGCCGTTTATGTGCTTAGAAAATTAATTTATTCTGAAAAAATTATTTTGATTAAAATATATGCCTGAGATATTAGAAACAAAAATAAAATATATGTTTAATTTTCTGTAAACACTGTGGCAATCGCTTCATTCTAGTTAAATTTTAAACAACTGGGAAACAATAGCAGAGAAAACAAAACTTACAGAGGAAAAAGACATGGACTCAAAACATGCAATTTGTGTTAAACATTGCTATTGTATGTTGCAGTTTTAACGGGTTTAGCACAGTGCGTTGTCACATGTTTTACTTCGCATGAGCTTTTTAAACAAAAACCGAATCCTGATATAAACAGTTGACTGTTCTATTGCATGTTGCATGAAGTTTCTGTTGTTTGGGTAGAAATCATTAATTCTACTCGAAGGTTTATTATCATTTAAGTAGTGTGAATGGAAAAATTCCTTTTATATGAATACTGCAATAAACAAAGGAAACATGGTGTCTTAATGGGTAGGGAAAGGTTTTATCCACTTTTATCATAAAGGTACTTCAGGAGAATTTCTTTCTCTTTTTTGTTTTGTGTTTGACTTTGTTTTTTGATAGTGTCTAAACATCCGCTTTTACTACATGCGGTACCACAGGCGGTGACACTGAATGAAGCAACCGGAGGAAACCCACCCTTGCAACACTTTCATGACCACTTATCCACATGCGGTCACCTGGGATCTAACCCTGTCGGCTTTGTTAAGAGGTGAATGGTCTAACCACTAGGCCACGGTACGGCCACTTAAGGCGATCAATGGGATAGAGTGGATCATTCAGTACGGCGTAGTTGAGCCCGGAGACCTTAGCATCGAAATTGATTCAATAGTCGTCTTTTCAGAAACATGAAATCAGACTTTTAAAACGTCCTGTCATTAATTTTCCAACGATCCATATAGATATACGCAGCAATCAACTTATATATTTTCAACTACCTGAAATACCCAGTGATTTGACCACTTATTCCTACAATTTTAGAATTTAGGTTTCACTTGCCCTATATCCGCGTTTACTTGGAGAGACTTAAAAAGCATTACTTAGTACACTTAAAGAGTTAATTAAAACTCTTAGGACACGTAAATAATAAAAAAAAAGAAAAAACACCTATGTAAAAGCACTTTTGAACAACTAGAAATACTATAGGAGTAAAATGCACGTGAACTATAAGTTGCAACATTTTGACTTAAGAAGTAGTATTTCACTTTCGTCGCTTTTGCACAACTTGAGTAAGCGTTAAAGTAATATTTTTATAATAATGATTTCCTTAATGTATAAAAAACTTAAAATTGGTTAGTTGTTGTGCGAGCAGAATTTATAGTTGTAAAATGCGTTGTTTACTTAGCTTCCTAATGACATCCCAGGGCTCTTAAAAATATTAAAATTTGTTTTATCTTGTATCCTATGGAAATTTATACAAATAAGATTAACGTCATTAATTTCCTGTCTTTGACGGTTTGACGGTGTATTCGTGCAACATATAGCCTTAGGTTGCACTTGCTCAATAGTCTTCTGTTTCTTTGGAAGCACACTTAAACAGCTTATTAAAAGTCTCAGGACATATTCAGCATGGTATGGCCATTGGCTCAGGACACTATAAAGATGATGATGATAATAAATAATAATAATAATAATAATAATAATAATAATAATAATAATAATAATAATAATAATAATAATAATAATAATAATAATAATAATAATAATAATAATAATAATAATAATAATAATAATAATAATAAAATGCCGCAAAAATACTATGCAAAAGCATTGTTAATAATCACAAATACCAATGTTTGCAATGATAATTTCTTGTTAATGCAGCTGAGGGACTAAGTGAATATAACTGTTTATTCTCAGCAACCAACATAGGTAAAGCTACTTAGAAAACACAAGAAATTAAAAACCAAAGAAGATAAAAAAATCACTTTCGTATTACTCCATGATTAGTGTCGAAGAGGACATCAATAAATATTACATTTCCTATTTATTTTGTGAGGCCGAAACTTAAGTAGTTATTCTTATGTTGTCAATGTTCGAGATACTACGGCTATCTTTGACAAAAATATAGGTGGTATTACACGTCATTGTAGACATTACATAAAATTAAATAATTAATTGTGTGAAATAGAGTGGAGTTTCAAATTCTAAGCCAGGCAGCATTTTTCGCCTTTTGTCAAGATTATCTGCACCAAGTTTCGTGCTACGATGCAGAAGCGTATAAGGGACACGAGTCACAACACTCTCTCTCTCTCTCTCTCTCTCTCTCTCTCTCACACACACACACACACACACACACACACACACACACACACACTGAGATATACCGGGTGGAAGGTACTGCTTCGGCCATACATGATAACCAGGGGTTCTACATGACAAATATGTCCAATACAATTATTGTCAATAAGGAACGCTTCGTCGAAAAGAAAATAATTTGTGTCAAATATTTGGAGCGATCTAGCTTCTTGACGAATGAATATAACTGGTTTATTATTTCACTAAATGAAACGCAAATATCGTGTAAACAATGCTGTAATGCATTTCTAGTTTAATTAGAATGAATGTAGTCACAAAGTAATGTTAACGTGACTTTACCAAGTCTGTCTTAGAAATTTGCATGAGATTTTAGCATTAAATTATGACTAAATTAATTCTAATTAAGGTATAAATACATTACAACATTGCTCACACAACTGTGCGGTAGTTAGTAAAAGAATAAACCATTTGTATCCATTCGTCAAGAAGCTAGATGGCTCAAAATATTTGATACAATTTTTTTTTTCCTCGGCAAAACGGTTCTTTGTTTAGAATAATTGTATTGGACATATTTGTTACACTCATGTAGAATCCCCGGTTAACGTATGGTCGAAACAGTACTTTCCACCCGGTATATAAAAAGATTGTTTCCCTTGTGTTTTTTTAACATTAAGGCTGAACGTAGATTAACACAACGCATGAAATTTGCTGCACTGATAGAAGAACCTTATGTATTCGGTGCAACAGTTCTGATACTAGAACTTAAAATGTTGATTATTAATTTAATCCCTAATGTCACCATTTCTGTTGAAGCAATAATCTTGTTAAGAACGTTAATCTGAAGAAACGCGCTTTATTACGGAAGCTCCGACGGAACGCCAGCAGAATTCTAAGAATCAAGACATTTATCATTTGATATGCAAGCAAAATCATCTTACATCACTCTTCCTCGCAGAAGTTGGTAGAGTCTGTCTCTGCCTTGTGTCTCAGAAGTAGAGGTTATTTTTTATTCGTTCCCTCTCCACAGCCTTCGTCACCTCCTCCTGCGCTATGTTTTAAGACTATGCAGGTCTGTTCTTGACAGAGACAAGCCAAAGGGTGCTGATGACTGCGAGTCGTACATACACTCTACACAAAAACTCACACCAATAACATACAACTACTTTGCGCCACTGTGCAAGGATAGTCCACCAGCTAGTTGCCCTAGTGGTAACACTGTCTTACATATACGAGATCAAATTGCGACAGGAATTAAAATGAACAGATAAGTAATTGAGGAAACGGATTCTTAGGTAAATAAATGTTTCTTTTCACAGTTACAGGCGTCAAACTAAGTACTGAGTCTCTATGACAAACATAAACTTTTTCTGTTCTTATACTATTCTTACAAACTCTTATTCCTCTATCTTCTTCATGTCAGTCAAGATAAACATTTGCAGAAATTATCTTATTACTTATTTCCTTGTAGGTGCAAGGGGGATATGGGACTACAGTAGACTTTGAGCGATAGTCAATTATTTTAGAGCTTGGAAATTCTTTGCACGGCCAAGAGATGAACAAGTAAATAATGATCTTCCATTTGAGAAAAGTTTAAGTATTGCAAAACTCCACCAATAACGAGGAATATCTCCAAAATGGTTCACAACACAAATAACGAGGAATATCTCCAAAATGGTTCACTCCACAAAAAATGCATTTCCACATAACGTGTGTGTTTTAACAATATCTACATTTTTTGTATCGTAAGATTTGGTCTATCTCTTAAGGTTTCCAGTTATGCAAAAGCCTTACCGCCCAGCCGCTGCGTCCGCTACCTCGGCCCTCTACATTGGTGGGGTGCAGTACTGGAGGGTGGAACGTGGTCATCCTCCCGATCCCTCCCGGCTAGTTATGCGGTCTTCAGGACCTGAGGCCGCTACTTTTCTATCAAGTAGCTCCTCAATTGGTCCCTCCCCCGGGACCTAACGAGGGTGAGTGCACCCCATGCCAGACCTCCCAGAGGGGATAAAATCCCATGCTGGTACCGGGGATCGAACCCGGGTCCTCCGCGCCAGAGGCAAGCGCGCTATGGAGGCGATCACGCCTCCCTATGTGCAGTTTAATTTTCTGCCAACTTGTTTCTAATTAAGGTTATAGTATTTATATACAGGATGATTTGTTGACTATGTTAAAAACTTTAAGGGATGATAGATGAGACAATTATATACAGTTCTTATATACATAGAAATCCATGTCCGGCAACGTCTCGTTTAATAGGTACAAGCATTGGTGTGTGCTGTCGGTAACAAATTGGTAAAGTAAAACTTTTCATTCTAAAGTGATTAGGAGGCTATTGTAATATGCAGTGTTTCCTTTAATGTTGGCCAAGATGTTGTTATAGTGATGTTTACACATTGGTATGTTAACATTATTGTAATTATTATGGAAACCCTCTGATGTGCATTTCATTTATGGAAAAGTAGACGGTAATAAAAGAGAAGGATCAAAACTTTATAGTGTCAACCAGGTCATTCCATTTTTACAATGCTTCACAGACGTTTGCACAAAATAGGGGCAAACTCATTTGAAAATGCTGCAAGAAGAACTTGCTGAACTTCTCAATTGCAGGAATAGGTGTTGGATCTTGTAACTGTGCAGCCGTATTTGAGCACTGAATGACTGCTTCTTAGCAATTTTATTACGAACACTACATTCCATGGTCAAAAGGTCCAGCGTATTTATCATTCCCGAATGAAACTCTGTCAGAGGTTTTTGTCGAGTGTTCAAGCTCTTGATTTTAATCCGTGTGAGTATTAAAGTGTACTTTGCGAGTGTTATGACCTTAAGGGTACTCACTATACAACAGTTTGTAATAAAAATGCGAGCTATTATCTTATTTATCATTATGATGCATGGGTTTTTATATGAAAGTTGTTCGTGTCTTCTCTGTCATCCCTAAAAGTTTGTAACATAGTCACAAAAACATCCTTAGTGTTAACGAAATTTCTCCGCGGTAACGAGTGATGCGTGCATTGCGAAGATTCCAGGTTGGTTATCTGCCAAGTGCCTACATCTACCTTGAGTTTTTTTTTTTGCGGTTTTCGCTGATTGTTAGACCAACGTACTGGTGGTTTTTCACCTATCACGATTTGCTTTTCATAATAATTTCCCTTTGAATTTGTTTCCTTCTCAAGTTTCAGATCTGTTTCCAATTTCATTGCATAAGACGGTGCGCGGAAGCTTGCTTTAAGGAAACAGTATACCTCGTGGACACTGGAGAGATGCTTGGTTGAACGGGTCGTTCATCGCCTTCACTGAGCAGTTCCAGCACTGGAACAGTCCTCGAGCCTGAACCGTTAGGGACTGTCGCGCGTACCTGTGATCCGTCTGCATGCGGCCTGGAGCCTCCTATGGTTCTTTCACTTCCCTTCCTCTTGGGGGTTAGTAAACAATAGATCTTACGAGTATGCGTTGTAGTGCACGATATATCTCCCAACGTGGCACACCCTATTTATAGAGTACTTCGAAACTAATAGCACATTAACGAGAATCTGAGCAGCATTTTCAATCTACCACGCTATTTATTTACGCGAAGCAATGTCCTAATGCGTTCTTGTCTTAAAACGTTCTCTTGATGAATCCTACCTTCGTTGATTTCTCATATAGCATTCATTGGTTACATTGCATTGCTAGTGTTTCTCTCGGGTTAGTACTTTGATCGTCGGTCCGTTTGTCCGTACGCAAGAGACAACTCTAGAACTGGTGTTTGTACGGAGTTGAGATTTTATGTGTAGCACGTTGAAGAAAAGTTGTCGACGAATGTTAAATTTGGTTAAGAGTAGTTAGATAGGGAGCCTCCTAACTATGTGAAACAGGCATTACACTTGGCAAAACGAAACTCATAAAGCAGTATCTTGGACCATTATATTGCAAAATACGAAGTCACTTGGTAATGAATCTCTGGTCTAAGAAAACTAATATATTGCAGGTTATAAAAAGGTCTATATGTGCCAGTGATGAAAACGACAATAAGGAGGACAACAATAATAGTAACAATAACAACAATAGTATACACATCCTTGCGACTAATGATAGCCAGCTACAGCAGAGCCATTTTAATAAGTACCTGGGAGCCGGGGGTTGAACAGCCAGCAGGTGACAGTTCTGAATTTTACGGATAGCAACGCAACGATCTCGGCTATTCCTCACTGTGCTTAGTAATTTCAGGACGGGGTCATTTGCTCCCCCTCCCAGATATCCACCTTGCCGAAGCATATGTTTTAAAATCTGGATAATAAGATCTAATATACAGCAGTCACCGGTTTTCTATTCTCACTATAAATTATTCTTAACTCCTATCATCATAAACGCCTTTGGAAATAATTTCAACATGGGCGCAATTCAAAACCCAAATTCGACATATAAAAGTAACTGAAAGCCATATGATGAATCGCAGTATAAAATACATTAAAATTAGTGTTTAGTTACTTTTCAAGGAAAATAGTTTTAATAGTTTAAGGATAATGATAATGATAATAATGATGATGATGATAATAATAATAATAATAATAATAATAATAATAATAATAATAATAATAATAATAATAATAATAATAATAATAATAATAATAATAATAATAATAATAATAATAATAATAATAATAATAATAATAATAATAATAATAATAATAATAATAATAATAATAATAATAATAATAACAATAATAGCAATAAAAATAATAACAATAATAGCAATAATAATAATAATAATAATAATAATAATAATAATAATAATAATAATAATAATAATAATAATAATAATAATAATAATAATAATAGATATATTAAGCAAACCAAAATATAACATTATCTAACTAATGTACATTTATAGGTAATTTTCCATAAACTATATGCATGGTTATGAAAATTAAAAAGCGTGGTAGTTACCGAGCCAAAAGTTTCATTAAGTGACGGACAATCCAGATTTCACTGTGTATTGCCTACCTGGAAAGTAAAGTGGAATGTTATATTACATTTAGTATAGTATATATCACATTACCTTTAGTATATTATATTGTGTTGTGTTGTGTTGTGTTGTGTTGTGTTGTGTTGTGTTGTGTTGTGTTGTGTTGTGTTGTGTTGTGTTGTGTTGTGTTGTGTTGTGTTGTGTTGTGTTGTGTTGTGTTGTGTTGTGTTGTGTTGTGTTGTGTTGTGTTGTGTTGTGTTGTGTTGTGTTGTGTTGTGTTGTGTTGTGTTGTGTTGTGTTGTGTTGTGTTGTGTTGTGTTGTGTTGTGTTGTGTTGTGTTGTGTTGTGTTGTGTTGTGTTGTGTTGTGTTGTGTTGTGTTGTGTTGTGTTGTGTTGTGTTGTGTTGTGTTGTGTTGTGTTGTGTTGTGTTGTGTTGTGTTGTGTTGTGTTGTGTTGTGTTGTGTTGTGTTGTGTTGTGTTGTGTTGTGTTGTGTTGTGTTGTGTTGTGTTGTGTTGTGTTGTGTTGTGTTGTGTTACGTTACGTTACGTTACGTTACGTTACGTTACGTTACATTACATTACATTACATTATATTATGTTCTACTACGTGAGGTAACTTTGGACAGAGGAAGCCCCTCAAAACAGAAATTCCATTTAAACAGCATACGATTCTTGACTGAAATAAATAATTAATTGGAAGAACATAATACGAAGAATTTAGACATTTTATGTTGGAAATAAAAAGCGTAAGGTTACTTTCCAAATGCAATCTCTATTGTAGCAGATGTTTACATTTATTACTTTTTCAGTTATTTTTTTGGTATAGGTCCATTTTCGCTTTAATAGCGTTACTCTCTGTCCATTTATTTCGAGTGAAACGTAATGGATGGTAATCGCCAAGGTAACGCCATGGTGCTTATTAGCTGTAATACAAGCCAAGTGCATACAGTTCCAGATGGCAATGACATCAATACTGAGAGCAACAAAGTGCCCATAATTACAGGGGACAACAGTCATGTCTGTTTTCAGGAAGGCATTTACATCCTCAAACTGTTCTGCAGGTTACATTCTTCGGCGACGATCATACTAAAAATGTACATTAATGCGAGATAAAACCTGAGTTGGTTTATTTCTGCAACGTACAAGGAAATAAGGCTCTACAACGTTCCTTGGTTTTTCGCTGAATCACTACAGGCCCTTCTGGAAGCTGCAGTGAAGGTACAGGTCAGAGATGTATATGAATTCGCAGAACGTGTAACCAATTTGGCAACAAAAATGTTTAGTCAAGAGTTTTAGAATATTTTAAGTGAGCTTTTTGTAATTTTTATATTATTTGGACAGTTAAAAATCAACCACTATATTTATAGCTATTTTATATCATAAACGCATTAATTTACTTCAGTATTATTCTAGCGTTTTTCCTTAAAAAATGAGCAAAATCTATGCAACTGCAAACAAGTGTAACCCCGTCATCACATTGCGTGCCATCTACCTAGTTATTTACGTGAATCCTCCCCGTCCTTTGCCACATTTTACTGCAACCACTGGGATTAAAACTCGCGAGGTTCAACTTTCAATTGAGACATGTGAATGAAAATGAACCATTGATATGAAACTTTCCTAAAAGTACAGCGAGGATCAACAAAGCAGCTCAAAACACTTAAGGAGCCACAAAATATACTGTTTCGCACTGTACAAATTACGTAGCTCACTGTATATGCATATTACATTGTCCATGTGTTGAACGGAAGTAGTACGTTTGACATTCAATAGCCTCAAATCAACTTTTGGGCAGGTTATCTGGGTAACATTTTAAGTGGGCTGAGTCATAAATTTTTCAAAAATAACTCGAAGTATTAGTACCTATTTTAAATGTTTTATTACTTTTTTGTCTGTAAAAAGAAGTGTAACTGCAAAGTTTGGTGCACATACGTTCAAGAGGTCCTGTACTATGCGTTTTAACACACAGAATTAAGCTATTCGAAAGTAAAAAGAAAGCTCTTTGCCATGTTATTGCATAAATTTAAAAGAACATTTCAAATGTATTCTCCTTATTGAGCTAAAAATAAGTTTGCTAAGAATAACACCTTTAAATTGCTTGGTTAAAAAATAACTTTTGTTCAATTGTGAATTTTGGCTTTTGCAAACAAATATATCCTTATGAAACTTGGGTAATCTTGGTGGCGTAACACATTTGTCTTATATTAATAACTACATAACAAGCTATAGCTAGCATATATTAAGGACATTATTTTCGCAATTTCATTCTAACTTATAATTTGCACCATAAGGAACATTTTAAATACTAAAAATCTCGAGAATATTACAACAGAGAAAAAGGCACCCTGAAGTTTACTCATATAACCTGGCGTGAAATTCTTGGTACGTATATTTTTATTACATAGTATAACCTTTTATTTAAAATGCAAAATTTAGAAAATGATTAACATCTATGCAACTAATGTTTCAAACAACTTCAAGGAACTTGGAAAAAACCTGAGAAATGTCAGAGAAAGACAAATGTTCTGCCAAACCCTCCCCTGAGAATTCTTTAAATCGTAATTTAACACGCTCATTTTCACTCCAATGATAATATTTTCAGGATAAGTTTCGAGAGAATAGAATTTAATAAATTGAAAAGCGTAAATTGTAATGTTTGATCATTGAATGGGATGGGATGACATGGGATGAGATGGAATGGAATGGGATGGTTTGGAATGTGTTGGGATGGGCTGGGAAAGATTGGAGCTAAAGGGGATGAATATTATGAGGTAAGTTGATATGGACTGTTTAGCATCTATCTTACAGTCTCAGAAGTCTCATGTCTCACTAAGGTGAGAAAGGCTTTTTTTAGCTACACATAAAGAAACAATAAAACATTTGATATTACTGCTGCGTTTTGAGCAGTAGGAGTGTTTTATATACATGATAGACATAGCTATTAGCTTCCTATTAGCCGCAGGTAGACCTTCCCCCAGGCCAAAGGCCTTGAGATGGACCTGAGGGAGAGAAGCGGTCTGAATGACAAGCACGCATTCTATCGTTAAGTGGACAAAGTAACTCCAGGTCTGACTATCGTTAACACACGCATTTTTCACCAATAACCTTATATACCTCAACTATGTAGATAAATTTCAGGGTAAATCTTATCTTTTCTGGAGCTGTTTGCTTAGATTAACCAATCAGGAAAGTGTGTCTGTCTTTCAACCTGTAGAGCCCGAGTGTGAATTTCATTTGGAGCGATCTGCCTTGTTAAGGCCTTTTTCCGTTTTTCATAGCATTTTACGTTTAATTTTTGTTAATTCTCAGTAGAATGCATTCTGAATGTATTTAAGCATCATTCCACACGTTTAATCAACGTCTCTAAAGACTTGATATATTTGAAAAATTAAGTGAACACCGTCCTGGAATATAATAAGAATAATGATAGAGAACTTCTTGACAAACGTTTCAATTGGCATACATACAGTTTCTTTTCTTGCAGTTTATAAGAAATAAAGGTACAGAAAGTTTCTCAAGAGAAGATCTAGAAAGGTTGAAGGCACACATACAAATACCGACACCCCTCCCCCTTCACACACACACACACACACACACACACACACACACACACACACACACACACACACACACACACACACACACACACACACACACACACACACACACACACAAATGCGCATGCTATAGTGAAAATACATACCTATTTTGGGACCTCATGAATCCACCAAAAAGCATTGTTAGAAAAAGTACGCATGCATCTGTCTGTTGTCGGCTCTCTGTCGTTTGCGAACAGCAAGACTCAAAAACGAAAAGTTGGTTTAAATACTAAAGTTAATACGTCCTTTAAGAGTGTGGTACAAAGATTTTAAAAAATCCCCCATCTTAAACTACACTTTGCTGGAAAAGTGTTAGAAATTTTGCCTAAATGCTATAATGATTTTGATTAAATTGATTAAATTACTATATGTTTATGATATTTTCATAACAAATGCAATATACGTCTTCAGTTGTCTGACTATTCACGAGATAGGTATTCCCTGACATTTGTTCCAGTTTTGTAATACAGTACTTATACTTTTATAAAACAGGCCATCTTTCATGTCCTAGCCATGCAAAGTAAATGCAATTTCAAAGTCATCACACAGCGACGGGCCTTTAAAAGGTTTGACTATTGCTTAAGCCTTCTGTATTCCCCTATTCTCAATGCACTTAGAAAGAAATATGAAATATCTCGATTAATGTGAAATAGGAGCTTATGAGAATACTTTATAGAAGAGTGAGTAGAAACAGCAACGTCACAGCAACACATCAGATTTTTTCTCTCTGATTTCCAGGAAGGTAAAGCAGGAAGGCAACTTTTACGCTATTTTGCAACATTAGTTCTGTGCAGTCCCTTCAAATGTATAATAATAAACACTAGTGCATATAGTGCACTCGGATGACATATCAGGAGATAGTTTTAAGTACACTGTCCTCTATTACATCCCTGTAGTTTTGAGTGAATTTCTTGTAAATAAAGGAGCATATGAACATAAATGATGAAACGCGCCTCTGTAAAAACGAAAGCAATTAACTTAGCTTCTAGAGGTATATATCGCCACCTGCAAGCAATACTCACGAAATAGCAACCAGCCGTTTATCGATGGCTACCAAAATAACAAACAAAGAATCGTTACACTTATCGGGTCTGCATCACTTCCCGCCTTGAAAACTTGGCTGACGAGTCCTTCAACGGATTCTCAGGGAGTAGAGGCAGCGCACTGCCTGCTTCTTATACAGGACTAATAACACTTGGGCCACACGTCCAAACGAAGTTGCGTGCAGGATACGTGCCACAGAAGAATCTTCTCCTCCAGTAATCTAAATTACCTCTCCCGCATTTTAATGCTTCCCAATACACAGTACTTCGTCTTCTCGAAATTAAACCAAATAGGAGGACATCTTAAGTAAACTTTGTATGGTTTCTCAGTGATATAAAATTGTATACAAGTTAACAATAATAATAATGATAAAAAACAACAACAACAATGTTAATTTTGTTGGCTATCATTACCTCAGAGATATGACATTTTGATTGATTTCTAGCTAAACGGTTATTTGGGGGAATTTCGTGAACTTCTTGAATATAAATCGTTTGAAATTTGTTCGACTTTTGTTTTTGATTTTTGGAGGAAACTTTGAAGTGAAAAAGCAAATTTATACCTGACTGGGGAAAAGAACAATTTGGAGTGAAAATAGTTATGGAGGGAAAATCAACATAACAAGGACAATATTGAGATACCTAGGAAGCAAAGTATCGCTGCTTGGAAGGAATGTGGAAATTGACGAAAACTTGAAAAATAGAATAAGCTCAACGGTTACATAAGAAGAGATTTTGGGAAGAGCATGGGGAAGAAAATAAAACTAAGAATCAACAGCATAATATAAAAACCGGCATTGAAATATTTTTGTGAAGCATAGGTAATACGTAATCATGAAAAATCAAGGCTAGAGGCTGCCAGATGATATCTCTAATATCAGCATTGGGTGTAACAAGAGCAGATCGACTAACTAATGTAGACATGATAGAACGACTGCGAGAGCAGTACACAATAGAGGAAATACAACGATACCAGTGACAGTGGAGAGATCAAGTGCAAAGGATGGGGTCTTCTGTACAAACCCCACGGACGGAGAGACATAGGACGACCACGAAGAAGGTGGATAGAACACCCAGTTAGCCCCGTAACAGATCCTACGACCTACTAGTTGTGGAAGAAAAATAAGAAGGAAGTTTTCATTTCTCGTAGAGATCAAATCAGATAAAAGTTTTGTCAGAATTATAAGGTTTGTGTGTCAGAATTAACGGCTTTCGCTCACAAAAGGAAGTAAATTTGGAAAATGAGTTCGTTGTTTACTGTCATTTTAACTACAGTAAAAGGTTTACACATTAATAAAAGTATAGGTGGAATCATTTGAATATTTTTTCATCTTCTCTCCTTACCTCGTGTTATGCAGCAGTCTCCTATTTAAATGTGCTCTTAAAGTCCTCAATTATTGCCTACTTTTAATGATAGTTCATGTCCAATTGAATTAGTTTAACCCTTTCGGAATGGCTTTCAGAGACGTTTATCGCATAGTTCCAAACACATTTTAAAAATGTTGTTACTTATAAATCCTCGGTCTAACACCTTTAGCACAGAAAATGTGGCAGAAACTTCATTAAATGAACTAGGGATGAACTTTGAAAGGTCCACAAAAGGTTTCTCACGCTACCATAAATACTGTGGTAGAGGGGTTGTTTCTCAATCCAAGGAGGGCTATACAAATGAAATAAAACGAAATATTGTAAATGACTAACAAATGCATGTGGCAATGGGAATCAGAAATACTAGTCCTAAAAAATAATAAGCTTTAGGTTAATGCCTTTTGACACTTCTACAGTTATTACCTTTTATTCTGTAGTATTAACGCATTGCTTTACTACGAGAAAATCAAACTCTACCTGTCTGAAACCTTCCATCAAGGAAAGCGGGGTTGGTGCAGATAACAGTTGTAGTGGTGGGATTTTGTGGTGTTTCCTGAAGATTCGCTCTCTTTTTTATTGCTGCAGAAGGTAGTTTGACTGTGATTAAGTTACTGGTGTTTTGCCAACATTGGCTTTTCCCGTCCATGCGATACAATCTAATCTTCCGCTCCTAATGAGCACAACAGAACAAGCTCAAATTACAGCCTGCTGCCAAAGAAACAGTAAAGCAGGTTTCAGATGCATCTCCACTTCCACCTAAATGAGAGAATGGTGATAAATATGGGGATAAGAGAAAAGAAGAGAAAGGAAGGAAAGAGAAAGGCAAGCAGAGGAAACAAGAAAGCAGAGAAGAAAAAGTAAAGAGAAGAAAAAATGAAGAAAAGAAAAAAGACGAAGAGATGAGAGAAGAGAAGAGAGGAAAAGAGAGAAACTCAGTGCAAAAAATAAAAGCAAAAGCCAGAAAATAAACGATGGAATATAATAGAGAGAATAAAAAATAAAAAATACAGAACTAGGATAAACAAATAATAAGGAAGAATAAAAGAAAAAGACCAGTTATGCACAGCAAAGTGTGTGTGAGTGTGTGTGAATGAGTGAGTGAGTAAGTGAGTGAATAGAGTTTAAGGGCCTTTTGACAGCTAGGTCATTTGGGCCCTGTACAGCGGAGATTAGGCGATTACAGGAGGAGCATTAAGAAATAAAAATAATATGCTAGAAAAAACATTAACAGAACGACAAAATGCTAGAAAGGAAGTAAACGAAGAGGAGATAAGCAATGGAGGGGAAAACGTGAACTTAGATTACTTAAAAGTGAAGAAAAAGGATAAAGTGGAAGCTCATATGGAGTAGAAAAGTGCCGCATATTACATTAGGAGATACAGAAACTTCCACAGGAATTTCTACATCGGAAACATCACCTCTTCGTTCTGGTGGTGTTGAGGCAGATCTTATCTCTGTGCACCATATCAGGACAGCTAACTGAAATTTAAATATGCATATTTCAATCACTCACTTAGTAATATGAAGGTATCTAAACAAATGGTGCAGCAATAAAGGAAAGAGAAGATACTGGCAGTTTGAAGACAAATTATACTCGTAAATTTAGAAGATGTCAATAGAGAATCAATATACAACATAAAAAATTACAAAACACGAGAAATTGAAAGCAAAGAAAAGAATGAAATAGATTGTATGAGAAAACTGAAAATTTCTACAAAGAGAAGATGAAAGAAAACAGCTGTATGTTGTAGCTGTAGTTGTGCATGGCATGAGTAATATTGGTTGCAGAGGTTTTAGTGTGATGCAAATTATAATCAATTGTGGCCTGTGCTTCTATACCTGCTTACAAACATACGTAAAGCATAGTAGACATAGTGTAAAACATTTTCAAGACATTCGTTTTATAGGAAATTTGTGAGTTTTTATAGCATTACCTTCTGCTTGTATTATAGTATCTAAATCTGCTTTATGTGCCGGTTTCTATTAAAAACTTGCAAACGGTAGTGGGGTTTGAATTCAGGACGTTTTTGGTAGAAACTCACCGCCATAACCATTGCCGCACAAAGCGTAGTTCCTCCTAGGTAATCTTCAGATGTATGATTTATGACGTAGTATGAGGCTGAGGCTGATGCTGCTGCTGCTGCTGCTGTTGTCGCCACCGTCACCATCGCCCCCACCATCACCAGTAACACCACCGCTGCCATCACCACCACCAGCACCGTCTTCACCAACATCACCACCGCTACCACCACACCATCATCACCACCACTATCTTCACCTCCATCATCTTCTCCACAACCATCAATACCACTACCACCAGCATTGCCACCACCATCGCCATCACAGCCGCCTTCACCGCCACCACCGCCACCACAACCACTACTAATGTTACCGCCACCACCACTACCATCGTTACCACCACCGTCACCACACCACCACTATCGTCAGTACTGTCACCATCAGCAGCACCACCACCATCACTAACACCACCACTATCTTCACAACCGCCGCCACCACCACCACCATCATCACCAGCACCACCACCACCGCCGCCACCACCACCGCTCCACTGCTACCACCACAACCATCTACACCGCCAACACCACCGCCGCCACCACCACCATCACTGCTACCAACACCACCATCGCCACCACCACCACTACCGCCACCACCACCACTACCGCCACCACCACCACTACCGCCACCACCACCACTACTGCGGCCACCACTACCACCATCACTACTACTGCGGCCACCACTACCACCATCACTACTACTGCGGCCACCACTACCACCATCACTACTACTGCGGCCACCACTACCACCATCACTACTACTGCGGCCACCACTACCACCATCACTACAACTGCGGCCACCACTACCACCATCACTACAACTGCGGCCACCACTACCACCATCACTACTACTGCGGCCACCACTACCACCATCACTACTACTGCCGCCGTCACCACCACCGCTAGCACCATTATTGTTATGCTGTATTGTAATACACCTCCAAATATATTTGTATTCCAAGTACAAACATTACAATAATATGCAAAGTATACAATTAATTTATCAGCAGTGCTTTGTTTAGATCGTTATAATAGTCAATGCCGAAAGTTAATACTCTACATACCCTTGCCTCGTGTGTGTTGACAATGTGAACAATTCCAGAACGCTTTTAAATAAAGTAACTGAAGCTTAATCGACAAAAAGTATAACAGAGGAGAACGAAAAGCAGAACACCAGACAAAAGTATGCAATGCTGTTACAGAAAGTGTGTTTTTAAACATTTAACATACAATGTTAAAGTTTACTCCTTGTCTTCAGCCAGCTCCATGGAGGCGGGCACTTTATAATTTGAAATGAAGCTCAACAAGTTTTATTTCACCATTATTTCAGATTTTCAATTTCGGATGAGTTCCAAAGAAGACAAAAATGTGACGGTTCCCTGTTAGACATCCATGAAAATTGCAGTGCATGGGCATAGCAGGTAATAATTATAGTAACAGCTTCGGCTTGAAACGGAGCATGAACCAGTTCGTAACCAACTACACTTTCATTAGGAGGTATTCAGGGAGTACTGGAGCTGTTGCCGCTGGCTATGTCATCTCAAATACATACGCATCCCGCTTTTTAATATAGTTCCTACAGAAAAAAAAAATCTCATGCTTTGAGCGATAGTAAAATCTTTTAAAGCTTCCAAATTCTGCTCTCTTTTGCACTGTTAACATATAAAAAATGAATAATGATGTTACATTTGACAGAGGTATAATTTCTCCAAAACTTACACAAATAAGAAGAATATCTCCGAAATGGTTCTCTCTACAAAAATGTATTTAGACATAAATTGTGTGTTTTAGCAAGATCTACATTTTTTGTACAGCAAGATTTGGTCTATCTCCTACGGTTTACCAGTTATGTAAAATTCATCCAGAGTAAATAGGACTACAGACTTTAGCCAGAAATTTCAAGATATACATTTTATTTTTCATAAAAATATTTCAAAGACTGGCATTTTAATCAAAATCGTTAGTCATTTTCAAGGAAATCAAAATTTTTCAAAAAATTTCCATGTACGTAAAGGGCAGTTTAGAGTGGAGGAATTTTCTTCAAAATCTTCGCATCCTTGAAAGACATTAAACTTAATACCAATAATTGGTTTTTAAACCATTTTTCGTTTCTGAGTTATGCTGTCCACACACACACACACACACACACACACACACACACACACACACACACACACACACACACACACACACACACACGGACCTTTTGTAAAAATGCTTTTCTGGATTCAGGGGGTCTCCAAACATATATTTCCAGTGAAATCTCGACATCGAATTTTTGGGTGGAATACAGTACTTCCTCTAATTTACTAAACGCAGTAGAGAAAGTAATAAGAGAGGACCTCGTGTTTCTACCTATAGTTATTTGAAACTTAACCACGTTTAGAATGCAAAACCTCAAAATGTGTAGCTAATAACTTCTGTTGATTTCCAAAGAATTTCGTGTGTATCAATTTTATTTTGTTTCCGCAGGTTAGGTTTCCAAAAAATGGGTGTATGTGGTACAGAATACAGACTTTTCATTGCTTCTTTTTTGCTTCTGACAAGAGCTACTTAATAAAATCTGGCGTGAAGAACAGCAGTAGAGTACTCAAGATATTGCTTGTGATTCATGTTTGAATGACCGAGTTTTAATACTTCTCAGATTTTGTTCAGAAAGTGTGTTCAGAATAGAAGGAAGTAATTCTAGAGATAATGCACAAAGCTACTTTATTATCATTCAGGTTATTCTTCTAATTTACGTATTTTGCAAATATCTAAGGGTTTAGCGACTACTTTCCAACGTTATGATAGCTCTCGATTGTTATTTGATTTTTATTTGAAGTTCAACTCTTATATGCTCTGAGTCACACTTTTGGATTTGTGAGTTTGATAAAAAAGGTCAATGTGTGAACTCTTCTGGAAAATACCCTGGATGAGAGTCTTTTCAAATTGCACTTGCCTGTTATGATGCAACACACCATGCCCCATAGTTATGACTATCATTCTGGAGGTCTCCACTTAGATTCCCGCCTATCCGGCCACTTTTGGTATTTTTGTAGTTTTCCCAAGTCAGTAGGCAAGCGTTTAGGTGACTACTCATCTATCACAAATTTCCTGTCCCCTTCATTTCCTATGTAGATAGTGATTTTACCGTTTATTGTCCTCTTGCTGCCTCATTATAGTATCTGTCGGAGCATGAAGATTCCTTTTCATTCTCATGGTGATTGTCGCGGAACGGTAATTAAAATATTGACTTTGAATTAACAATTTCAAATGCACAAGTAACTTAAATCCTTTTTTTGCGTAACTTTTCACTATATTTATAATACAGATTCACAGTTGTAGTGTAATACTTTCATGAACTTTAGCGATTCAAGTCTTCTTCTCCTCCTCCTCCTCCTTCTTCTTCTTCTTCTTCTTCTTCTTCTTCTTCTTCGATAAAAGCTTTTTCAGCCTTCACAACGTTGTAACTTTTCACGGTCATTGTTGCGAACGTGAATGCATGAATCTAATTAACAAATTTCTTTTCCAAGTTAAACTCACAATTGGTTTCAATGCAATTCTTAGACTCATTTCTATATTTACCTCATTCGTAATTAACATAATATTTTTCCTTTCTTTTGAATAAATCAACAATAGTTTTAATAAAAAAGGTACCTGTGGGCGTATACACAAATAGTTGATTCATATTCGAGTTTACGCCATATAAAGATGTTTCCTGGCTAAATGGTACCCTTCAACTACCGCATTCAGTACTTCAGTTCGAGCTGAAGTAGGCGCAGGTAGACTGGAATCGTTCCTTTGTAGCGCGCATCGCCATTCGAATCTGGAGACTCTTCGATTCTTTACTTCAACGCATGGGTCATTAGCCACTCAACGGTGGATAAACACCAGATTTGATACTCAAGTGAACTACCTTCTAAAACTACCCTTTGCATGGAAAATACTCGCCTATTACAGACAGACAGACAAACAGACGAACAGACAGGTAGACAGACAGACAGACAGACTGACACACACAAACACATGAGTGCGCTCATTTGTTTTACTCGACGGGCCTCAGAACATGTTTTTCTGATGAAATCTCTATATAAAATTGTTTGATAGTATGCTAGAAACTAGATATGTTTACATACTAGATGTATATGATACAGAAAGTAAAATACACTCGTCAGAAACCCAATGTGTTGCACTCAAATGTCTTTCTCTACTCTTGTACTAACTATTCTTACAAAATCTTATTCCTATATCTTTCTCGTGCTAATAGAGATAAACGTTTGTAGAAATTATCATATTGCATATTTTCTTGTAGGTGCAAGGGGAATAGGAGAATACAGTAGACTTTGAGCGACAGTCAAATCTTTTAAAGCTTTGAAGTTCCGTTCTTTTTGCACGGCTAAGATATAAAACAATGAATAACGATGCTCCATTTATGGAAAGTTAAGTTTTTCAAAACTCACACAGATAACAAGGAATACCTCCGAAATGATTCACTCCACAAAAAAATGTATTTGGACACAAATTGTATATTTTAATGAGATGTACATTTTTTGTAGAGTAAGATTTGGATTATCTCTTACGGCTTATTAGTTACGCAAAAGTCATTCAGAGTAAACAGGGCTACCTGGGTAATAGCCAAATAATTCAAAATATACATTTCATTTGTAATAAAAACACTTAAACATATGGCATTTTAATCAAAATCTTTAGAGTCATTTCCAAGAAAATCAAAATTTCTTAAAAATGTTCCATGTGAAGGGTAGTTTAGGGTGGACGAATTTTCTTCAAAATCTTTGTGTCCCATCCTTGAAATATATTAAACTTAAATACCAACTTTAGTTTTAGCCCACTTTTCGTTTTTGAGTTATGCTGTCCACATACACACACACAACACACACACACACACACACACACACACACACACACACACACACACACACACACACACACACACACACACGAAACATCAGATATTAATAAATGTTGAGTTGTAGACATTTATGTTTACTGTTTACGGTAAACAGTTGATACTACATGACTTTCTTAGTAGCTGTTTAATAAAAAGAACGAAAGATCAGTGACATAAATCCTGGAGCCGAAAATAGCTGGATGTGGGTGCTGAGTGAAGAAGTTGCATGTTGCTATTCCAAGCAGTTTCCTAGAACTCGTTATCAACCGGCACAACGCTCCCCCTATTAGCCAGCATATTCTACATGCTCAATTGCATCTCCAACTTTCTACTTAGTCTTTGGAGAAGTCAATGCACGGGCCGCCACACGGTACAGACATAAGGCAGTTTGACGTTCGCCTTTAATTAAACGTTTTTTGGATGTTAGATGCATTACTGAAAATGTTTTTGCCTGCTATTAATAAACTTGCCTCAGAAGACATTAACAACACAGTAAAGCAAAAATATATCGTAAACTCAACATATTACCCTCCTTTTTGTTGGACTTGCATCCTTAAGGTCATACGAGTCAATGCTTTGGATCTTTAGTCTGTCAAGGAGCAGCCAAACTTTGGATCATACCATATCCAGGATGGGTGAATAGTCCAATGCCTAGTATGGTGGTGAACCAAAAGGATGATATGAAAATTCACGGATCAAATTAGCCAACCAAGCATTCACCTAGCGACCCAGAAAACCGCGGTACTCTCCTACGTCTGCCACAGCGTGAATGTTCAATATGATTTAAATTTAAACTACAAAATTGAAATCCAACTGAAAAGTCTACACGAAATACAGTGAAGAACAATGCCAACGTGTTATTATTTGTAGAGTGGAAGTCTCCCACATGATACAATGCAACATAAGATACAGAACCCATCTTAAATAACTTTTCCCGAGTATATTTTTTTTTTTTTTACATTATGTTAATTTGTAATACCTAGATAAAGATGGTGATTGTGGCAATATAAAAATTATTTTATGGGCTATCTCTAGGTTTACCCATTATTGGATGTGCTATTACGAAAGATGACGTAAGGTTTTAATTTCTACAAACACCTCGGAAAAAGCTTCTAGGTTCTGATTTTGGATACATCACTGGTAAATGTGATCCTTTTACAAAATAAGAGTTTACTTGCACATGAATATTGCAGATCTTCCCCTCATGATGCTATAACTTTCATATCACACAACTGTAGATGTATTACGTGCACGCCTTTAAAAACTCAGCTAAATATCTCGAAGAGTTTCCTAGATAATGTGTCATCAATTAACACATTGGAAAGATAGGGTATTTTGACTGCCCTTGACCAATATGACAGGGGTAAGAGACCAATAGAAAGTGAGAGAGAGACTGGTAGGAGATTACTGTGTATTCTGTTACTAAATAAATTGGTTTTTAGAACTCAAAGTCAAATGATTCTTGCCCCAGAGAGCCTCAGGCTCTTCCAAGGATATGTGGAGACAATCCGTTTCTGAAGCAGCGCAGTGGTTGGAATTCGGTTGTTTTTGAAAGGCAGGCAAGTGATCTACATACATAATAATGCATTGGATGCTGATCAGTGTACCTGACACGCAAGTAGCCTGAGGGAAATCAACCCAAGGGCAGACGAATTCCACCTTATCACGAGCACCACGTTCCTTTTGTATGATTACCCAAATTAAACATGACAATTTGTGGTGGGCGTTTCTCACGCAAATACAATTATATATGGCCAGCACTGCATGTTAGATTAAAATTAATTTTAGTTTTCCGAGCAAAAGCAACATTCGTTAACCAAAACCTTTCATAAAGGCTATAAACAGTCTATAAAAAGTATTCTACTCTTACTGCAGCTATTTCGTCGAGAGAATTAAACTAATTTAATGCACTGTCTGCACTGACTTACTTGTTTGTGTACTAAACACCGTAATTTCCTTTCCTTTATTCACGCACTACATCGAAAGACGGCAGTAAAATAATGTTAATGCACACATGTTGTGTTAAGAGCACGGGGAATCATTTAGGATGACTTTTCCACTTAACTGTACTATATTTTCTTGACTTTGTTTTATACTATAGCCACAAAAATTGAACAACACGTTAGAAACTGTTATAAGTTAGATAATATGACATTTATATTATATGGTACCGTTACTGATAATTAATTATTTAATAATATGCAAAACGCAAAATAAAAGGGAATTTTTTTTGCTTAGGTGCATTATCTAAAAACAATTTAACATAATAATACGTTAGTTAAATTTAATTATAACACCTAATACTATTTTACATTTGAAGTGAATCCTGCTGTACGTTTAAGTCTTTATTACTTCGGTTTAAAGAGTTTTCAGTACTTAATATAGTTTTTGGTGAAAATTGTTAAGCTAAATCAATTAATTGTTTTTCATTGGAGAAAAGTATTTGAAAATTTAAACCGATAACGAGGAATATCTCTTAAAAGAGAAGAAATGTCTGCCTTAACTAGATTTTAAATTTTTATTTAGTATGCTTCTAGTTCAAAAGCCAGTCAGAAGGCCATACACAGAAAATCCACTACAGCGCACGAAAGAAGTCTTGGGAATTAAATGTCGTAGGAAAAGATAATATCGCTCAGCTACTGCAGCAACAATTTCGCGGCGGTACCGGAGATAGACAGCTCATTCAACTCTGCCGTGGCTTGGCCTTACATTCAAATGCGGCTTTATTACCTACCTGCAAGTTCAAGTGTGCTATCCAAACGCATCTGTATTTTAAGCATTCTTCTTCAAATATGTAAGACAAAACATATGTTCATAAGCTTTTTCACATGCATATCTGTATATCTTTGGTTAAGGGATGACATATATACCCCACCAGCATGTATTATGCACATGTACCAGACGCTTGAATTGGCCAAACCAGTGTGAGTGCAACTTTTACTTCCTGTGTATGTGGAACTAAGCAGATATGTAGGATCGCTTATCTGCATGTAATTAATGCTAGCGTTGTTCATGAAATTACAGTCAGAAAATGATTTTAGCAAATATCACAGATGGTTTATTATAATTAAGATATCCCATCTCTGGTGTTTTCTTTGCCTGCACCCGTGTTATAATGATGTTAAGGTTTTTCATCCGCGAAGACAATGGATGACCAATTACCATTAAGTCGTTCTCAACACTGTAGACATAAAAAAGAATTCCCTTTTAAAGAACAACTTCTAAGTTGTAGATGAAGCGTTAATATGATGGAATTGATGATAACATAACTGGAATAGATGATTAAGATAAAACTTTGATTCATCACAATTGGTATACAGCAAACAGATCGTGCAATTTTGTGATTTAATACAATAAAATAGTGAATCCATTTGGCCACCCTGAGTTTCTTAACGTTATTGTTCCCTTAACTATGCATTCTATAAGAGAAGATGTTTAACATTCGAAAGATCGAATCAATTATTTTTTTCATAGGGAAAAGCTTTATTCTAAAATGTTACTTTAATCTGAATTAACCTATTTGTGCTGACATATATTATAGGACCCAAGTCTAGAACCGATTTCGTATATTTTAGGTCCTATTGCGCTCTAGTAATATAACAATAATATTGGATTACTTCGGTTAACATCATTTGAACTCTGTGTTTTACTGCAAACCGTATGTCCTTTTTTTTAGCAAAACTTCACTAATACCGATTTTTTTAAATTCCACATTTACATGGATAACCTGAGATTCATATCACAAATCAAATAATGTCTCAAGACATCAACAAAGGTTTTAAATAATCTGTATATTTTATTAATTTGAAACTCTGAAACATCTTATCATTCAGTATATCAATGGAATGTGCAGTGGAAGAAAATCGTACAGAGAGAAAACCTAGCTTTAAGACAGAAAATGTATTAAAAGTAGTTACCGATTGTCTACCTTTCAAAAAACTTGCTTCTTTTAATAGCCTTGCTCGCTTTGTGTAAAGTGTCAAATTTAAATTTACCTAAAACACAATAAACAACACATTGTTTTCCACCAACAGCTTTTAGACATCTCCTCAGATACCTTTTATGACCAAATGCCGTAACTTTGTTTTAGCATCTCCAAGAGTAAATATGAAAGAAAAGACTTGTTTTATTACAATTTCCCTGAGTTTACCAGTATAACACAGTGAATAAGAGTTGAAGATATGTACAACATAAATGGCTTACAGATGGTTTTCTAGCTGAAGACAGGAGAGGACGTGACGTATCATTTAAGGTGTACTACATGCACCCGTAGAAAATTACTGGGGTGTTCCACACACCGACACGAGTAAACATATCAACAAAAACAACACGAATAAAAATAGCTATCATTATGGTGCAAAAGTGAAACTAAACCGCAAGTTCCAATTGTTTTACAGAAGGCATGGATACTGTGTCGAAACAAGAAGAAATAGGGCGACCATGTTGTTCATGTAGCCTACCTTATTAGGTTCGAGCACCCATTATGACGCTTCAGGGTTCATAAATCCTTTAGGTCGCATTTTAGAACTACTAGTTTTCTGGGGATCCAGATGTTATACAAATGTGCGTTTTAGTTCAAACACTAAAATGTATTATGAATAGCTGGTACTAGTATTCAAACTTATCAATACTGATCATTGCTCGAGTAACCACAACTATTTCAAACTATTGAGGTTATTATAGCTTCAAACACTTTCCATGGCTAAAACCTCAACTGGTTACAATTGAAAATGTCTCTCACGAGCCTTTATTTGAATATAGAACTTTCAAAAGACATCCACAGAACTGGTATACATATTTCCCTGACTCACATATGAGTACTGATTTACAAACCAATGGCCATAAAACCTTATATATGTAATTATTTAATAGCTCTGTATGTACAGTATGTAAAAGTCAATCTGAAGCAAAAGGTCTACATATGTGGTTTTAGATAAAATCAAAATATACATTTTATACCTCAAGTTACCATCAAATATTAATGAAAATCCTTAAAAGCGTTAGGGCCGCTGTCGATAAAATGAAAAGAACAATTAGTTTATCCATATAAGGGTTAGTTTACGGCATCTTGATGTCGCATCCTTGGAACACGTTTTTCTATAAGTGATATAATGTGGTTCAAGAATTCACAGAGATCCATGCGTTCCCGAACAATTATTCAGGTTTATATACCTTCAGTGAAATATTGACATAATGCTTAGTGTAATACAATACCTATTGCAGGAAGCCGATAGCAAGTAGAAGTAAATTGTGTAACATAACAATATAGATTTTGCTTAAATGTTTAATGTGTGATGTCCTTTTTGATGCATTTACTGTTGTTCATGTAACATTTTCTCAGGTTTTAGGTAGTAAATTCAGGATTTACTTATTTTTATGTTTGACATAATTACATAAATAAAGTAATTTTGGACTTATGCTTTAAGTGGTTGTTCTAGCTTCTCCGTGCCTGAAGATGTGCGTTTCATAACAGAAACATTTTCTATGAGAGTTGTAGCATATTTTATATTTAACTTTCACATTAGATCTTGGAGCCCTTATGGAAGGATAAGTATGCAATTTATGCAGGCACCTTAAGATCATTTTTCTTCCGACTTCAGCGAATAGAAAACCATCTATTTAACTGTCCCATACCGTCGGAATATATTTAAAAGCACACTTTTGTATACTTCATGTGTGATGATTGCCATTAACAAAATTACAGGAATATGTTGGAAATGAAGGAGACTCAAGGTTTAACCCACTCCGCTGTTTTGTTGCTCGGTTTGCCTACCCTAATGGGAACATTTATTCTATAAGTATTGCACTTTCGTAAAGTCCGACCACCCCAAGCAAGTGTAGTTGGATGGAGAAAGGAGTATGGTACCGAGTGTTACAAAATGGCATGAATATTTTGAAGTCATTGACAATTTCATTCATTTTTCGAATTACCGGAACTATCGTTTTTACATTTAAAGAGTTCTTTTAAAAAAATACAAACAATAGGAAATTCTGGTTACGAGGACCGCATAATCGGCCGGAAGAGACTGGGGCGCTGACTACGTCCCACCTCCAAGTACTTCACCCCACTCATGATGCCTGTATTGGGCAGAATGAGGGACGCAGCGGCCTGGCAGTAAGTCTTGATCCGGAAAGGACTGTTGCGTCGTGGAGTTAGTTAAGTCGAAAATTAAGTGTTTTTTTTTTCAAGTGTCTGTATTTCTAGCGTATTTTCCACCGAAACTAAATATGTTATAATGCTTGTTAAAACTGCCACTCAGACATGTTAAAATGGATTTTAAAAATTTAAAACAAGTGGTTCGAGCTAACATCCGTTGTAAATAAAACTAATATAACATTGGCGATGTTATTAAGATGCCCTCAGGCACATTCTAAACTTATTAGTAAGTTAAATCCATAAGATATTTAAGAGACGAGAGATGTTTAATTTTGTTCCTTATAATGCCGGTAATAAATTATTTAAAAATCCAAAAGTAATCAACACGTTAATAAATCATACAGATACAAAGAGTAATGAGGATAAAACAAAAAAGAACTGGGTGATTTAAAATGTTACCTACTTCAATTCGGATGACAGGGAGACTGTAAATGTGACTAGGAAGGTTAAAATCCGCCACTGCTACAGCAGCACACGTTGCGGGCACACCGGAGAAACTTGCTGCAGGCAACTCCCGCACCCCACTTTTAATTTCACACCTCATTTCAGGAAGACGTTTGGAAAATATTAGTTCGTGCATGACACATCCTTAAAACAAGAAGAAGAAAAAGATACAAAACGATGGATGGAAAGTGTATATTCAAACTATCCATCCGTTTTCCCCGGCATCAGCTGAGACATCTTGCGCTACAGTGGGAACTTAGTTACGCTGAGTTTAGTATATAAGATGAGAGTGGCCTATGTCAGGCTTGTCCCTTCGCCTTCATCTGTACCACCACTGTCCTATACTTCATGATTCTAAGATGTTTGCGTCCTGGCGCCCTGCTCCAGGAATAGGTACGGTAAGAACGAACAACTTTGGATCACTTATACATTGTAAGCTTTCTCGCCTTTGGTTATTCGCAGCCAATATTTAACCACATTTATTTTAGCATATACTGCATCTTCCCAGCATTCTATCTCACGAAGAATTCCGGAGTTTGAAGTACTCCTTACCGACCCCAGAACACGCCTCCAAAAATTACATTGTACTTTATTTACATTATCTACCCTCTCTCATTCCCATATGCCGCTTCCCTATGGTCCAAATGTTTAACATTTGTATTTCTTCCTCCCCTCATGTCCACCTTTCCTGCCGACTATACACATATCCATTTTAAAGGCAAGTACTTTAGTTTTAAGAATATTTACCACTATCTCCCTTGCCTGCAAAACCGATTGTGTTTATAGTGCTGTCTGCAGTCAATGAGATACGTTTACATGCAGTGCGTTGCAAGTTCATTACCCCCACTCTTCATATGTATTGGCGCGCGTCAAGCCCCGCTTAAGGGGAAAGCAATATGACAACACAGCAGGACTCCGATTGGTTACCAGTCTGGAGACGCTCAAGGACAAACTCCTTCTCATTTGAAAAGCACAGTAAATTAATTGCAAACGCTGTATCATTTTAGGAAGAATTACAATATTATCTGCTTACGAAAGAATTGGTATTTTTTGGCCTTCGATTATTAGTGAAAGAGGGAGAGAGAGAGATATTCAGAGTATTGTTCATTAGGTATGTGTGTGAACTATCAAACTAAGTGCCTTTCTAATGCATTTACAGTCTTCAGTCCTCATGCGGCTGTTTTATGCAATTTATTTAATATTTAAATACAGCTACTGCAATTATTGCATATTTCTAGATTATAATATTAATAAATCATTGTTTAAATTTATTTATTATTCATTTACTGATGATGGCCATGGAGTTTAGTAAAGCCGAAAGCTCGACTAATTTTATATTATTGTCGTTATTTTTATCATCATTATCGTCATCGTCATTATTATTATTATTATTATTATTATTATTATTATTATTATTATTATTATTATTATTATTATTATTATTATTATTATTATTATTATTATTATTATTATTATTATTATTATTATTACTACTACTACTATTATGCATATGTTTTTATACTCATTGGTCTGATGGATTGCGAGCATAACAAAGAATGCTTGGAATTCTACAAGGATTAAACTGATACAAATAAATTGAATACACGTAAATTCAAAACTAACAGTAAAAACAAAAAGCATGAAAGAAAACAAAAGTATATGCAGTGATCTAGAAATTACATTAGAATGACATAAGATGAGGGCCAGAATGTATATAGATTTAAGCACGAAAAATACGTTCTTTAAGACATCAAATGAGAGGTTAGGTTATATCCAATATTTACAATATAAAACATTAGTAATGTTAGCATCAGTTTTGATCGTTGGAAGCTACTGCAAGCAACATTAACGGTAGAAACCCTAACGAAGAATCCAATATTTTATGTTATGTGAATAACATGACAAACATAAAATGTTGAGCACTAAATTTATTATCACTTACTTTTAAACGATTTCTGCATAATTTCAATTCGCAGACAGTCCATTATATGGAAATGTTGACACTTCCTCTTTTTGCAGCTTTGGATATTTTATTAAAATCATATTATTGTGAGAGAGTGACATGAATTTTGAATATTGGTAAATAATTCTAAGTAAATAAAGTATAAGTACAATTCATGGGAAATACCTTTTTTTTTCATAGACTAACAGTTTCAAAATATTCCTTGTGACTGAAGTAATTTTAAATTAAGCAATAAGTGCTCAGTTACATGAAACATGTCATATGTTTATTTGCGGTAATGAGATGAAAATGAGAATGTTAGAATTGTAAACTTTAATGCATGTCCATCAGATGATGAGCTTACCCGCAGGAAAGCACAAACATGCAACATGAAATATTTCGAAAAAAGTTAATGCTGCAAATTTTACTCAAAGTATGATTTTAAAGAGCTCTAACATTCTTGTAGTACATTTTTCTATCTCTCTGTCTTATAAACTATAAAAGGTATACAATATTTAATCAGCATGAAGAAGGTTTTCAAGTTATTAAAAGAGAATTAGAGATGTAAACTTAAGTTAATATCTTAATATCACAAACGTAGTATACCACACTCAAAGTGTCATTTATGAGAAAACAAAAAGTGACCACTAATTTTCCATATGAAGAGTAGTTTGTAGTGGGGATTTTTCTTGAAAACTTTGCTTAGTGTACATTTGAGTACTTTCTCTCTCCTCTCCTCCATACATTTTTCTAAAATGCTTTTCTGGGTGCTTAGTGGATCTTAAACCGCAGCTTCCGGTAGAATATCGATAGCAAATTTTTGGACGATATACAATTTTTTCTTTGCGTATTATAGTTAGATGGTAGAAAAAGCATAAATGAAAAGCAGGATAACTTACAGTGCTGCTTTCTTTTAAGGAGCTTGACTGGTTAGAGTACTAGCCTCTCATCAAGCTGGGTTCGATCCCAGGAGACAGTTTGTAGCAGTTGTAATGGACAAAGTGGAGTCTGAGTGGGTTTTCTCCGAGTAGTCCGGTTTACCTCGCCATTCATTCCACCAGCTGTTCCATAACCACCTTTCTTTTAGTGTATTTCACTATCATTTCAATCATCTCCTTTCTCACTTTCGTACCAGACATCGGGCCAAGGTGCTCTCAGATCAGAGTCCGTCTGCTCATCGATCGGATGATAAATTGAGAATAAAGAAGAATTATTTTTTTAAATTATGTAAAACTGCTAAATTGTATGTAATAGTCTTAAACCACACGGAATCATTTCCACAAGAATATCTTGCGAGTATATGCCAACCCATAATTCTGCTCATTGGAATTCAGATCACTTGAATATTGACGCAAAATGAGATTCTTCTACTTACTTTGAATTAATTACAGTAAATGTGTGTCAAGGAATGGTTTTAAAATAGCCAATAACAACATGTTTTATGCAAGGTGTCAGAACAGCACTTGTTACAGAACGTTAAGACAGCCTTTAAACTGGGAAACCTTCAAACAAGGAGTTCACAAGGAATATTTTTAAACTGCTATTCTATGAAAATTGTATATGAATTTTGTTTATACTTTAAAGAAGTCGACTTTTTTGCGGCGTTTGCCTACTCTTACAATTTTTTGTTATAGAACGTCCAATGAGGATGAAGAAAAATATAAATTATTTACCACAATTCATGTCACTGTCTCACAATATGATGGTTTTAACAAAATATTGAGAACTACTGTTGCGAAGATATATAGTGGGGCTGTCTAAGACGGTGGAATTATGTGGAAATCTTTTAAAAACAACTATAATACGAAATGTAGTCCCAAATTGTTCATGGCCGCGCCGTAGCCGAGTGGTTAGACCATTCGCTTCTCACCAAAGCGACCCGGGTTCCATCCCAGGCAACCTTGTGTGGGATTCATGGTGGACCAAGCGGCGCTGGGGCGGGTTTTCTCCGGGTTCTCCGGTTTCCCCCGCCATCTCATTCCACCGGTGCTGCATCTTCATTTCATGTATCATCAGCCTGCGATGTCGTATGTAGTAAAAGCGGGCGTTAAACACCACAAAAAACAGAATTGTTCATATTTAAGTTATTAACATAAAATATTAAATTATTCCTTAGGGACTCTGCCGTTAATGTTGTTTGCAACATCGTTCAGGTATCAGATGCTATTATGATGAGCATCTTATTATAAATACTGAACATATCTTAATATCTCATTTGGTATCTTAGAGAAGGTATTTGTCATGTTTAAATCTATATATTGTTCTCCTCTTATATCATAGATGCTTTATTGTCATATATTTATCAGATTTAGCCTCTGCACAGATGTATTCACAGACCGAAACAACTAGAATTTCTATTATTAGTTTTGAATTTAGGTGTACTCAGTTTATTTGTACAAGCTTAATCCTTGTAGAATTGTAAGTATCCCTTATTATATTCTCAATCTATCAGATTGATAAGTATGAAAAACATATCTGCATAATACTCTGTATATACACGATGTGAAAATAAAATGTTTTTCTGTGTAAGACAAAATATATAGATATCTATTACCGCTGAATGTGGTAGGAGTTTGTTATTATTTTACTAAATGTCACGCTGGAAAATTTAAACAGGGAACCATAAGATTTGCAGCTCGTTAGAAAGCCCAATTAAAATGCTATAGCTACTATATTGTAATGCAAATCCTTAAATACTCCAAACCTATTCATATTTTGAATGAATTGGAAAAGTAGAACCGTGTGTGTAAATTATACACAATCTATAATTCTATATCTAATGTCTCTCGAAAAATTAAATTGTGTATGCTTTAATAATGGAACCCCCTTGATTGGAGAGGTAAAATGAATGAATGACTGAATTAATTAAATAACTAATGAAAATATTATGAAGACTTTAACGTGTTTTTCCACTTATCTGACAATAAGTCTAAGGGTTGTGTTAATGTAACGGATTAACCAAACGCCTGTATAGAGAGCATAAGATACCTTGGTGATATTCATGTTTTCCATTAATCTATATTCACAACATACTACATTATTTTTCATAAATTTTGACGACAAATTTGCACAAAGCACTAAGTATTCATTATTTTCTACTAGACACAGTAAACTGTGGTTTAGGTAACTGTAGACAGTTCATACCATGTCATTTTTATCAAATATGCAATCTGTACCCAGGTTCTTCACTATAGACCTATGATAGTTTCACAGATGAGGCAATATTTCCAGATTCATATTAACTTCCATATCCCGTATAAGTGGACATTGAAACTGAAAACACCACTCTCTTTAATCAGTAACTCCATTATATTAAAATAACTCTATGCGAGTTAGCAAGATTTGAAGATTTCCATTCCATAACATAGAATGACAAACATTTCATAAATGTTGAAGAGGTTTCCATATAATCTTACATTTATTTTCAAATATTTATTTTAATTAAATACTTTCCTTGTTTTCTTTTCTCTAACTACATATCTTTGAAAACATAAGTTAAATCTAACAATATTATTAAGAGGAACAATTTGGATATCTTTCTCAACAAATGTTTTATAGTCGCTCAGCCTTACTATGTTTTATAGAGGGCTAAATATTAATGTTTTGAATCATTACAATATTTTGAAATAATACTTTGAATTCGACCGTTTTGTAAGCGACAAGATGGTATTTTTATCAAATTCTCTAATCTGTGGTAAATATGTGTAACTATTACTTTAGGTTTTAATTATCTTTAAGGGAGTATTATATTGCTCGTAGAGGCATTTTGTTTCAAATGTATAAAATATAGGCAAGTGGTGTTACTCTCCATCTCCAAAATTCATAAATTAAGACTGGTTTAATTCAAATATTTTAATATTTAACAATCGTGTCTTCGTTTTGGAGCGTTGAAAGAGATTGATTCATTAAAGTATGTTTTACTTTGTTATAGTAAAACCCTGAAATTTTGAAAGTTATTCAGATCATGGCAGTTACTAAATTATGTTAATGTCATTTAATGTCAACCATAGTAGGTTTATACACCTGTCTGAAGCAATAAAACTGGGTGTATAAACACCGAAGAACAATTTTGGGTGATGCCAAATATGACATTCTTGCCTTGTTCTCCAATCATTCACAAGAGCCAATCTTTAAAATGACAAACGACGCGCTAGTTTAATTGAACAATATTTCTGGTCATTTAGAAATAATTTTCACAATAACACACTTAAGTACAGAGCAATTATACTACACCACTTTTACTGCAGGATAGCCTTGACAAAATTTATTGGTTAAACGTTACGCGTCGCCTGGAATATCAAACACCACTCGCCCCGGGCGTCGAAAGGCGTGCCCTTGTAACTGTTCTGCGCTAAACTTCAGTGCTGGTATCATCACCGAGTATTTTATAATTCTATATAATATATAGCCTCCCTCATTTTGCATCCATCCTTCACCCACGATATAATTTAGCAGTCTCTCCCGAAACTAATTCATGGCTTCCTCACATAAATTACTCAGCGAGAGACCGTGGTCAGCGGTACAGCAAGATTATTACAAGAGAACAGCCGCCCAGTAGTCCAGCAACCACTTTGAAATATTATTTGTGGATTTCTTTTTTTATTACTCTGCTACGTCACTGTTCAAACATTAGCCTCATTATTAAATAAATGGAAAGACCGTCATTCAAAATGACTTATTTTCCTTAGGAAGTACTTTTATCTCTTCATTAATAAAACTGCAGGTTTTTTCTTCTTCGTCAAAAGGTTATTAAAGACCACGTGTCAAACTAAGAATAAAAGAACTACTTGAACAGCATTCCTTGTGACATTCCCCTGGAAATGAACATCGGAAAACCTAGGTCTGCTATGGACTATGGCTTCACGTCTTTAAAAACAAATTAAACTTATTTTGTTTGTTAACAATGCTGTCAACTACCAGGATTATATCAGCGCTGCCGGTGTACCGGAATTTCTTACCCCCAGAAATCTACTGACATGATGCTGTCGATTTTAAGCACTCACTATCGGTGTGGGCCGTTTTTTGAACCCCCGACCACGGGATCAGTAGGCCAGCGTCTAACCAACTGAGCCACCTACACTGACTTGAAATTCTAAGGGCTACTATTCTTGACGCGCAAGAGCTTTTAATAAATCGCGTGATTTTTTCCTATGAATTAGTGACACAAGAATCTAATATGAGCCATGAGATCTAAAGGTAATTATAAGTACTTAAAGAATGGTTTCGGAAGAATTTTGGCAAATCTTTAGGCCAGAGAGTTAGTCTAGACTGGTATATCAAGAAAATGTCCTGCATCTAATCAGGCAGGGACTTCAACAGTATTGAAGCAGGTTGAGACTGATGAGTTCTTGGACGTTTATGCATTAACTCTAGGATAACGCACTACGCAGACAGTATATAACAGCTGATCAGTGTATGTCTATCGAAAATTATGTTAAGCAGTTAAAAAAGATGGTGTAAAAGGAAAATCAATTCAAATGTTTCTACACTGATTATGACCAATGAAACAGTTTAGCAGGATAGTATTTTTGAAAATACAATTGGTTCGTTAAAGACACACGCAATTACGAAATGAAATTAGTCCAGAAATATCAGAATAGAACTAAGCACCAGCTAAATATGGTCTCTATAAATGTTTGAATTAGAAAATAGGATTCCTCAGCCAATTCAGCAATATACAGAAGCATAGAAGTATAGAAGTGTTCGAAATTATCAATTGCAGAAAATGTTACGCTACTACGAATTAAAGAGAATTTCTGAATAAATGTAACATATGAATACAGAAAAGAACCTAGTGAAATATATATAATAGGTGATGACTAGAGTTAGGGCAAATATCCTTTTGCTTGCAATGTGCGTACGGTACGAGTATACATGGATAGTGCGGAGTGGGAAGGCGGTGACAGAGGTAACCTGTAACTGTAAACATTACAAGTATACGTGGATGGAGGACACTGGCATTGCAGTGAATGGCCTATTCTTCAACAGGGAAGTATGGAAAAATATAAACTTGATGTTTCTGGTTTAATTAAATGTTGGTTTGATGTGTTTCAAACCGGCAACTTCAACACATTCTTTTGTTTCACAAGACTGACTGCCAGTTAGCTCTTGTTCATGTACGACGTCAAGGTAGTAGTCAATCTGTCAAAAACGTCTAGTTGAACCAGATCTGTGCCCAGTAGCATGCCACATTCATCCACACTCACCCCAAGTCCATGAACTTCTGAATCTATTGTTCGAGTGCTATAAAAAGCGTAACCAATGCCACCCTTTAATATGAAAAGAATACAAAATTATCCCACCCGTCGGCTTCTTTTCATAATCTTAAAGCTTCGAGAGGTTTCAAAATTAAATCAAGCAGGTTACCGCCGGGAAATTGAAACCTTGAAAGGAAAGGTGCCGACACATTCCTGGCCCCCAAAAGCATTCAGCTAACGAAAGGCGATTACCCCCACCCCCTGATTTTTTTAAAGTTATTGTTCCAATGTCTGTTTGCCTGCCACTGCGCTCTTGTTAAGGATTAAACTGTATATCGTAGAAGGTATGGATGGCTGGAGGAACCAATTAATTACACAGATGGCTACAAAGTAGAGCAAAAACCTTGTGCTGGTGAATAGCAATTTCGAATATTGATCCTTTATAGGAAGGCTTGGTTCAGCATTCTGAGGCGGCACAGGACGTCAATTCACTCAGTGAAAGTTGCAGTATAGCTGTAGCCATCCCTTAACGACCACATTCCAAGAAGTTGCAAAACCGTCTGCTGCTAATAAAATGAAAACAACAGGGAGGGTCCTTTAAATATACTCTTCAACAAAAAGGATCTGCGGCTCTCAAGACGCTTGGGTATTATTGTGCATTTAGAATGTCTAAAAGGCAGCAGGATGAAGTAGGCTGTTAAGGCATGAGGATGACTAAAGTGTTTAGGAATCACCCTGGAATGACGTATGACCTCGGATTCGCGAGGTTCCGGATTCCGTGGATTTTCCGTCGAACCGGTCACTCCAACCTTGGGGTTTTCATGGGTTTCCCAGGATGGTAACCGAATACTGTACTGGAGGTTCTTCTACTACAAGTTTACTCTCTCTAGTCACAAGCAAGGAAAATAAAACTGGAAGAAATTACAACAAATATGCACCCTGACTAGATCCTCAGAGCCAATGAGCATTAATGTTTCTAGCCAAAGTGTCATCTACAGTTTTTTATATGTAACTCAAAAACCATAATAAAAAGTACAAAGAATAGCAAAAAGCAACGTAAATTAGCAGATAACAACTATAATGTGGGCTACTAATAAAGGAATGAAGCTTGGTACGGCTAGAGGAATCAGAAATAGCAAGGCTGTATTTAGAAAATATTTACTCTGTCGACTTTTGACTTTGGCGAACCTGGATTATGTTGGCTGGATTGGGCACAGAAGCAAAATAAATTTCATTGGTCACAAACAAATGACGTCCCAATACGCAAATTGACTTACACTTGCTATAGAGGTGGTCATCACTTAACATTCTCCTTTTTGTTGCCGGATTATTGTGAGTAAAAATGTTGTATACAGATGGTGGAATCATAGTCGGGTAATGATAGAAAATAAGATAAATAATTTCGATTGAAAATTTGTGTTAAAATTAATGCATAATGCAGTAAGTCTGAGTTAGTGAGACTATTTAGGAATTGAAGAAAATAAATTAATTAAGAAGAAAATAAGTAACTCAAGACATTCCTGGAAATCAGTTACGCTCAGAAGTAGGCAGTTGCCGAGGCTCATAGGATGAAGTTTAAAACATTAGAAAGGAAATGAAATTCTTAAGATAGAGCAAGCAACAGTAGGGTTTTATAGGCTGTGAAACTTAAATTTGAGCAAAGTAGGAATGTTGGTAGTAGTGGCGATACAAGCGGAACTTGAATTAACAAAAGAGTGTGTATTTCTAAAATTCAGGTCTTTTTCTTCGTATTTTACAATTTTACAAAAGTGATCGATTATTGGCAGCCACAGCGGTTAAAGACCGCGCAAGATTTAAATTAGTGCTTACTGTTATTACAGAAACAGTTCAATATTTTAAACCGTAAAGACTGGATACTCAATTATTAGTGAATATAATTGTAATTTCGAGTGATATGATTGTGGAACAATTTAATTCTTCAGCCTCATATAGTCGGTTACTCACTTTGAATACATAATTATTATCCTCCATTAAATTTATCAGTCAACTTAACTGGTGGTGATACTTATCCTTCCAACAAAAAGATTTCATAGTTCAATACTTGAGCAGCTGTCAGCAGATTCATCGGAGAAAGAGATTGAAGACGGCATCAAAGATGACACGTCGCTTCGTCATCAGAACTATTTTAGTTCCTGTTCTTCCCTTTGCTCTCGGATTTTTCTGACTCAACTAAGCTCAACACTTTACCTACAATGTAGTGCATATGTGCAACTGAGTAAACATCGCCGTATCTCCGTCGCGGGTTCAGTTCCAGTTACCGGTCCTTGTCACGCATAGTTTCACCCAAGCAGAAGCAGGGAGAAAGCCGTTTTGTGTGTAGAAGAAATAAATGAGGCATGTTTTGGAGAAGGGTGATAGAATATTTTCTTTACCAATCAGTGTATGCGAACCAGCGTGACGTTCCACGCATCATTGCCTTCACTGCAGACGACCATTATAACACACCGTCCTTCAGCCGCTCTGAGATAATCAGCTAATAAGCATATGTTCTTCAAAATCATCCCCCATCGTGTATAAACAAACCTGCAAACCTGCGCTCTTCTCCTTTAGGACTCTGCCTTGTGTCCTTTTGATTTTTTTAACAAAATATTGAAAAAAGTACCTTATACTATTTCACGGACTAAAGTGCCTTCAGTGTTTCATGATTAAAAGGATTATGAGCGAGCAAGCTTTGATGTGTTGCACTCATATAACTTTCTCTACTCTTGTACTAACCATTCTTACAAACTCTTATTCCTGTATCTTCTTCGTGTTAGTTGAGATAAACATTTGCAGAAATTATTCTTTTGCTTATTTCCTTGTAGGTACAACGGGAATATTAGAATACAGTAGGCTTTGTGCGATAGTCGAATCTATTAATGTTTTGAGATTCTGTTCTCTTTGCACAGTTAACATAAAAAACGAACGATGTTGCATTTCGCGAAAGTTTGTTTTCCGAAATTGACACAATTAACAAGGAGTACCTCCGAAATGGTTTACACTATAAAAATACTATTTGAACACAAATTGTGTGTTTCAGCGAGATCTACATTGTTTGTACAGTAAGATTTAGTCTATCTCTTACGGTTTACGAGTTGTTCAAAAGTCATCCACAATAAACAGGATTTCATGGGCTATAGCCAGAAATTCAAGATACACATTTCATTTGTCATAAAAATATCTTATACATATGTCATTTTAATGAAAATCGTTAGAGCCATTTTCAAGAAAATCAAAATTTACATAAAATATTCCATGTAAAGGGTAGTTTAGGGTGAAGCAATTTTCTTTAAAATTTTCGTGTCGCATCCTTGAAAGACATTAAACTTAAATACCTACCAACTTTAGTTTTTAACCGACTTTTCGTTTTTCAGTTATATTGTTCACAGACTGACAGTCAGACATACACACATACAGACACACACACGGACCATTTCCTAAAAATGATTTTCTTTTTGGATTCAGGGGGCCCCAAAACATATATTTTCGGTGAAATCTCGGCATAGAAATTTTGGGTGGAATACAATACATCATCTACTTTGCTATACGTAGTAGAGAAAGTAAAAACGAACAACAAACGAACAACCTTTGTAGATGTATAAAAAGTGATGGGAAAATGAAACAAGAAACAGCGAAGATTTCGGGAATGACTTTCAGGCGAAAGCTTATTTTGTATATTTAAAAAGGCTCTATCTATTTTCTGCAGTAAATTAATATTTTACCTGTCATGCTTTTCCTGTTATATATAATGTTACAAAATGCACTTAGAATGAACAGGAACTCAGAAGCTATTTGCAGAAAATTAATCATGTCAAAGGATACATAATACGGATTGAGAATCAACACAAATTATATTATACTTTTCCCATGAATGTCTGACATCATCCTGTTACATTCCGGCACCACTGTGCACCTACTTCGAATTGCAGCTACGCATAACAATGTCAAAACTGATTATCTCGATATGTTTGTGAATTGTGCGAGTTAAAAGCCTGCTACTGCTGGAGCCGACGCAGAGGCTATAAGGAGTCTGGAAGAGCAACCGGATTTCTACCCGCCCACTGCCACATCCCTTGTCTTGCTCTACACTTGTTAAAGAAATCTCTTTACATTTAGCTATTAACAAAAGGGCGCATCTTGTTGTTATTGAGCATAATGTGGTAATGAGTGGCTTGGAATATTTAATACTGCTTCTCATTCCAATTAATATGACGGTTGCATCCGGGCTCCAAGCTGGGCTTCCATAATACACAGCTTTCAGTTGTTAGCCTGCTTTCTGAAACTCTCCTCTCTGCGGCTTTGTATCATAGAAAACTAACAAATACGATCGGTAAAGTGAAGGCAGTAGAATACACATCATGTTTAAAATTTACAGAATCATATTTGCTAATGTAATAAAAATTACCACATAATGCCTTTATGTTTTAGCCACATGACTTCTAATAATTCTCCTGAATTTTCCACCTATCTACATTTTCAGTGTGTTCTGGATAGTGTAACATATCCAACTATTGTAAAATACAATCTAAAAGTGTGCCAACAACAGGAAACTGTTGATATAGGCCTTCTGTGTGGAGCGTGACGGGTGCTAAAAATATCTATCATGAAATGACGTCAGACACAAAATTTGATGGCGGGTGCGAGGAGCTGCTCAACACAACATGCAAACAGAGGCTTGTCACACCTTGCGGTGTTGTACAGTTGAACACCCTGTAAATCCACGCTGAAAAGCCGCTGCTACATTATTTACGCTCACAAAACTGATTTGCACAACAGGGAAGAGAATCTGATGATAAAGCTGTCAGCCACCATTGAATTTTCTGACTGCCAAAGTCGCTGGTTCCCACCCGTTTCAACCGCTGATTGGTGCAAGTTGGGAAAGTTTGACACGAGCGTTTGAAGTATTTGACCTTTTGAATAGGCGTGTTCCATAGTTGTATTAGCAATGAGGTATTGTGCAAAATGCACAATCTTTTTACAAAACGTTTGCTCACCACATCATATACTTTTATTAATGTTTCTTGTTTTCGTAAGCACTTTTCGGATATATTGTTTGAATTTCATAATTGTTATGTACCTGAGTGAAAATAAATACAACTTCAGTTTCTTTCATGAAAGAAATTCGGGAAATTATTATTAAATTAATAGCTTGTTTAACAGTATCATTCAACTGAGAATGTAGTGTTTAAAGCTATCAATATATAATACTACTTACCAGAATCCATTAAAATCAACATTACTTTATGAACATATACTGCAAAAAAATTTGAATGCCTAAGAAACAGTTATTTTATGAAAAGTTGTATTTTGAGGTTTCTGCGGTTTTAATAGCTATAAAAATTGTGCTATGGAATGCTTTGTGAAATTTACTAAAAAACTGCAGAAAGCAAAACGAAGAAACAAAAACTGAGAGAAGAAAAATTTATAAAATTTCTCCACGCGTCGGTGACACTTATAATGCCTAATGTTTTTGCTCTGCACCATCAATTGTCTTTAGTATAATAACCTAAAGTTTCACCGCAGAACAATTTTAAAAGTTGGCTTGCTTGACGGTTGGAACTACAAGCAAAATGTTTTAGCAGGCATTATTTAAAAAGTTATCCGTGACACTTTGCATAAATAAATTCTATAATAGTTGGCTGTCCTGTTTCCAAATAGAATAATTTTGTACATTATTACACGTTGTCATTTATCGAACCATTCGGACATTTTAGTTATTTTTTTCTATAGATTTATATGCAGGATGTGTCTTTATGACAATCCTAACGTATGACAGCTACCCAACTACTGAATTTTCTCTCTCTGGCTATCTCCTTCCCCCCCCCCCCTCTCTCTCTCTCTCTCTCTGTCTGTCTGTCTCTATGGAGCTATCATTAAATTTTATGCTCTGCGAAATTTGATCTCTTTTTGTCTGTCACTTAGGGATTATGGTAGTACAAAGTTATAAATATTTCCTTCCGAATGAAGAGGACTTGAAGGTCATTCCAAGAAAATCCAAGATACCATGGATTTTTACCTCTGTTAACATGCTACCATCTATACTATTTTAAACAAAACCCTTGTGGCCAATTTTGAAAAAATCACATCTTTCCTTCACAGTTTGAGATGAGAGGAAATGTTCTTAATTCTTTGTAGTTATTGAATTTAAAATCAATTTTGAGATTTTAGTAATGTTTTATACACATACCTACATACACATATGCGAAAAATACGTTTTTGTTTTGGATTCAGGGTTCCAAAACATGTATTTTCAGCGAAATATGGCATGTAATTTTTATGTAGAACTTAGAACCTATTAGGTGTCTGATAAAATAGTACCTAAGATTTTAGACGAACTTTTCTGGAATTATTACAAATTATAATCCATAGAAAAAGTGTTTATGTTACCATAAATCAAACTGATATGGGCACAATTTGTGTAATTCGTATCAATAATAGATCACATTTTATCGAGCAATCAAAATGAACAGCGATTTTGACGTTAGCAATCTTTATGGCTATTTAAATAACTTGCAATATGTTGCTTAAACTAAATTACTGATCGTAAATAGTGAGACATAGTAAAAGTGAAATGTTGAAAGAGAAAAATACCAGCAATAACTTTAAAATGAATAATGCCGAGAAAGCTCACATGCTTGTATCACTACAAACTCTCACCATTTGGACTTCTAAATTATCTCTTTTTGTTGCTATATTGCACTTAGTTTTCCATCCCGACACAGGAACATACACTAATGTTATTGTACCTACTCAATAACATGATATATAGTAAGTTTGGATAAAAAGTATTAAAAGCTGCAACTCGTGACGAATAAGATAACGCTATGCAAGATAAAATAAGTTGTTCTTCCTTCTCCTGTTCCGATATTATACATTACAATGATTAAGATATGGTCACATCATTATTAAACTGCCCATATTGGATCACGTTCTATGCAAACCATGTTCTTCATCGCAGCAAGATAAAAGAGAGCGTCGGCTTGTTAATTTTTTATTCAAGACAACGTCCGCTATTGGCTAAAAATTAATGTTATCCACGCGGCCGGCGTGCTTGTGAATCATGTTTCAGAGTTTAAGATGAAACACGAATACTTCCTGCTGATTTACGGTGTCCTTTGTAAAATTTGTCCATATTAGACGCGAGAAGAACAGGACAGGAAATCATAATTAAACTGAAACACAATGCATACATTAATTCATATAATATATGCAATACTCTCTGGCTTATTCTATGCACTAAAATTCGCATAAACAGGCATAGAACTGTCTAAGAGTGGGGCCAGGACGAAACGAGTAAAGTTGAATTTTACTATATCTAGGCAGGGAACGTCGCAGGTAACAAACCATCCCATTGCCTCGTGGAGTGTACGTTTGCATGCAGCGCTCACCAAACGCGTTTGACCTGTCTGTATATAGGGTGTCCCAAAATTAGACCGACAAGCTTTGGAAGCTGATAGATGACATTATTTTAAACATTTAAACAGTTTTTTGCTGCGATGCTTCGTTTAAGCGAGTTAATGCCATTACATACTGCCTCCCATCCAGTTTAAGTATTTACGGCAAAATCAATAATGTAAGCAATACTAATTTTCATTGTTGATTTTGCCGTAAATACTTAAACTGGGTGGGAAGCAGTAATCTATGACATTAACTCGTCTAGTGCTTAAACGAAGCACGGCTGCAAAAAACTTTCCTTAATAAAAAGTGTTATGTTATCTATCAGCTCCCAAAGTTTGTCGGTCTAATGTTGGAACACCTGTATATCCCTTGGCCACACTTGTTTACTTCTTGATATTATTCATGGTTTCAATGTAGATAACTTGAAGCCAACTGCTTAGGAATTACTAAGCCTGCACATAACATGTCCTTGAGGGATAGGACGATCCACTAATAATCCGCAAGGTCACTGTCCATCCCTTAGTGCTCGAATGTCAGATTTTTCCGGTTAATGTATTGTGACGCCGGCCGACGGCAACACAGCGAAGGCTCGGGCCGGGCTGTCTCACACTGGCGGTGCGTGTATCAAAGGTTCTCAACGTCAGGCTGTCTCGCGCGACTGTTTGTGAACACGTGACAATAATCAGAGCGGCAACATAAAGGGTTTTCTAGATTATTCGAGAAGTGTCCGGTAGCCGGCGTGTTTGTAGAAATTTCAGAAAGGTGAAGTACGAGAAGGATCCATGTTAATGAAGCAGATAATGAGTGTCGAGTAATTGTATCATCAAAGTCAGCTCTTTGAGAGACAGAGAAAGTGAAGAAAGAAAATCAGAAAGGAGTGAGTCAAGGTTACTAGAGGAAAACAGTGTGAGTTGTAATATCATGAAGGACTGAAGACTCTGTTAACGTCAGGAAAAAATAACTGTGTTCTCCATTCAGTTTTGAAAGAAAATAAAGTGATAAAAATTAGTTGAACAGGATTATGTCGTTTTTGTCACAGTACTACCAAGAATGAAAATGGGAGAGATACTGCAGGTTGTTCAGCTTCTATGGGATAGAGCATAGCCAAGAGGACTGCCTAGAAACACTCAAATTCTCAGCAACCATTCACCATACACATCTACAACAGAAAATCTTCTACTGAAGAAATCATGCAGAGATTTTACTATTATGAGAACAGATGATCCAATGCTAAACAGAGGCAGGAAAATGGCCAATAAATCATTTCGGAAACAATCACGTCTTGTGATCGTTCTTCACGTACTCTGGTAAAACGAAGACCACAGAAGTTGAATGACAAGAGCACCGTGACTCACCGCCCAGGCAATTTAATGAAGGATGTGGACCATATTCGCTTCTAGAAATACGCCCAGGTGCTAGCCACGGATGTAACTGCTGCGGTTACTCCCTTCAGGTGGTCCGCGCCTATCGGCATCACTGTCAATTTTTCTCAACAAACCATTACCATGTCAAGAATAGAACATTGTCATAGCAACTATTCAAGATATTATATAATCCGCGCAATATCAGGCTTCTAAGAATTTAGGAAAAAGGTTAAAGTGAAAATAAAGCGACAAAGTTACGTTAAATTTATGCTACACTGGCTGAAAATATTGTATGATGTGTTGCACTCTCATGACGATCTCTACCCTTAAACAAATTATTGTTACAAATGCATATTCCTCCATCTACTTATGTTGACCGAGAGATATATTTGCAAAAATGATGCTATTGTTGAGTTTCTTGTAGGTTTAAGAGGAGTATAGGAATACAGTAGGCTTTAAGCGATAGTGCTGGTCGCTCGTTTGAAATTCCACTCACTTTGCTTGGCCAAGAGACAAAAAAATACTAACAAAATAAAAAAAAAATAAATAAATAAATAAAAATGTAGAAATAATTTAAAAAATACTTTTCTCTAATAGGAGTACACATATTTGGAACTTGAAACCACTAACAAGGAGTACGTGGAAATGACTTAAGATATCTTATGGTTTTTCAGTTATGCAATATGTGTGTGTGTGTGTGTGTGTGTGTGTGTGTGTGTGTGTGTGTGTGTGTGTGTGTGTGTGTGTTTGTGTGTTTGTGTGTGTGTGTCATGAAAACATCTTAAAAACATGACATTTCAATCAGAACCGTTAGAGATATTTTGAGAAAACCTTTTAAACATTTCCCATGCAAATGGTGGGATTTTCTTAAAAATCTTCGTGAGCAGCATCGTTGGAAGATGTTAAACTTAAATACAAAGATTTTTCGTTTTTTGAGCTATGCTCACAGGCAGACGCACACACAGACCTTTCTAAAAATGTTTTTTTCTGGAGCGTTAGAGGATTCCAAAACATATATTTCCGGTGAAACCTACGTCGAATTTATACTACGTATATACGTAGCAGAGGAAATAAAATTATTACAGAATTGTTAATATCTATTGTTTTACCCTTGTTTTTTTTTTCGCAAATGCGATATAGCATGAAGGCAAAAACCTGTCGATGTGACCTTAGATGTCAAAGGTGGCATATAAATGGAACATTCGACAAAATATTTTTATCCTACGCCCATTCTTTTCTTTCCTGATCACAGTCTTCAGCTATGGAGCGAGAAAAAATATATTTGTCCGTAGTTGTTTTAACTTCAAATGTTGAGCTATTTAAATTCAGACCTTGAAAGGAAGAAAGGAAAAATAATAAAGAAGGGAAGAAACTGATATTCTTCTAAAAATGATTAAGTAGTTGTTTTGTCGTAATATGCTAAGGATAAGAAGAGAAATTGTCCCTTTTGCCCATCACCGAGTGCAGGCTTAAAAGCTGATAGTTTCCTTTGGTGGTTTAATACTGTGTTTAAATTAAGTAACCTTATGAAATATTCGTTAAGCTGGGAAACTATCAGCATTTTCCTTTCACCACTCAAGATATGATGTTCCTCCATCGTATGAGGCCAAGGCATAGAATTGGTTTCATTTATTTATCAGAGATAACTGTAATAATGCAATTTAGTTAAATCATTTACAATAATTGAGTTAGAAAGCAACCATTTCAATCTCCACCTAATCGCATACGTTATGTTTAATGTTCGTATGCAGGCGTATTTTAATATGCACACAGGAAGTGTTGGCCGTTTATTCAGGAATTCTCTACATCCCGTGCAGTCTTCAAAGATGTACAGTCGGAAACAAAAATATTAGCGCACATTTTATCTTATACGGTAAAATTGACTTAGTTTACAAAATCATTTTCTCTGCTACATAGAATGACATGATAAATATTGGAAAGCTGGGTACTATAACATTTTAATGTTCTTCCTACAGAAGGTATTAAATAAAATAAGTTGGTGAGAGAATCTATGAAGATGAACTTCATACTGTTTTGTGAGAAATTAGCTAATATATAAAATGCTAATTCAATTTTTCTTTATGACTACGTATAATAATTAGGGAACCCACGAGTTCGATTTCGAGATTTCAGCGGAAATGCATGTTTTGGGACTGCTTCAATAAAAAAAAAAAAAAAAAAAAAAAAAAAAAAAAAAAAATAGGACTATTGCACGTGAGTGACTATCAGTTTACGTGTGTGCTGTGTGAACAGCACACCTCAAAAACGAAAAGTAGGTTCAATACTAAATTTGGTATTTAGGCTCAGAATCTTCAAGGATGGGACACGAAGATTTACATAAAAATCCCCCCCCCCCCCAGACTATTCTATACGTGGAACATTTTTAGAAAACTTTGATGTTGTAAAAAACCAAAAAAGGCAATCGTTATTTATTATTTTATTTCTTGGCCACACAAAGAGAACGAAATTCAAAACCATCATGCAGCGATCAGCTGTAAAAGATTCGGCTACCGCTTAAAGCCTACAGCATTTCCACATTCCCGTGCTCCTAACTTAGCAATACGGTGCATATTTCTGTAAGTGTTTAGTTTAATTAACCTAAAGTATACAGAGGAATAGGCGATTGTAAGAATAGTTCGTACACGGGTAACTAAAGTCATGAGAGTGCAACATCAGATTTGCTTTTCTTACGAATCCATCATAATCTGCCCTATATAGAAAAAGTAAGAAGTCTATAAGCTGCTTGTGCACATGTTGGTAAGCCTTATATTTTCAGAACAGGACCACAATAGCTTAATTCGGCCAAAAAGAAAATAGAGAGAGAGAGAGAGAGAGAGAGAAAGAGAGGAGCCGAAACGAAACGAATTTAAAGTAATAACGGCTTTCTTCCTCTATCCATAATCAAGCGAGATAATTCAGATGCTTGAGATTTGCACTCAGCAGACTCCGAGTTCGGAACCCCAGATGGTCCACTCAATCTGATCAGTTTTTCCTTTTTTCCTGGTCACTAGGCAAATGCTGGATGAAAACAATAGAGACCGCCCCATTAGATCCACCGCCCTCTGCGCTCTTTCACCTCATCCCTCCTTCCTGAGGGTTATATAGCGGCACAGCTTGCCTAAAACGTCCTGATACTCCATATGCGCGAGTGAGGAGAAATGAGGAGAAGTGGTGAGAATGGTGGGGAGCAAGTGACTAGAGTGCTATCAGAACTCGGAGGCAGTCACATATGCAACGAATGAACTAGTCACTCATGGCAACTGGAAGACTTACCATCGCCCCCCCCCCCCCCCCACTTCTTTTTCTCCCTTGTGGTCTACCGGGAGAACACGAATCAGCTGAGGAATTTAATGTCATATTGGCAAGTTGACATGGTAGCTGAGTGATTAAGGCCACCTCCCATAGAGCGGAAGATTCATTGTTCAAATCCCGACTGTGGAATTGAATTTTTCAGAGCCGATTCTATCTCCACTGATGTTTATCCTCACGCCCGTCCACACATACCCTGATATAAAGATCTCTTAGATCTTTACTGGAGCAGCTGCCAGCAGATATACCGGAGAATGAGACTGGAGATGGCGTCGAAGGCGCCGGAAATCATCTTCTTACACAGAGGTAAATTTTTATAAGTAAACGTTTGCAGAAAATTCGTCGGCTAATTTTGATTAAATGAAAACAAATCAAATGTAGTTAAAGAGGGAGTCTTTCAAACATGTGGGTTCATATATGGAGTGGAAATGCTGTGTGTAATATTTCAATTAGATACTTCACTTTTGTCGAAATTGGTAGAGAATTATTAAGGGTGGTTTATAGGGCAAATAGTTTACACGTAAAAAATGACTTATTCATCCACATTATTCGCTCTAAAACAACACATCTGAAGCGCAACGCTGTGCGTAGATGGATGATTTGGTGTAACCGCTTGTGAGCGCTGAGGCATCCATGATCAATGTTGTTTGAGATCAGAGCGTACGCAGCGCACGTCCCTGGATGCGGTAGCAATGATCTACATCCGCTGGGCGATTTTCATAGTTTATTTGGTGGTATAGGTGTGGTGCTGTTGTTTTTCTCTACCTTCATTTTTCTGAAATCTAAGAGCAGTCTGTGACCACTCATGCAAGCACGGCAAAAGAAATTACCCCATAAGAGATTACACATATAAACATCACACACACTTTCACGTACTTGCTGTGGTTTCGTGAATAAGTGAGGCAAGTCAACAGGTTAAATAATGCACCTATTACTGACGTAATTGCAAATCGATAAAAAAGTGCGATTTATTATAAGAATAAAGGTAAAATTTGCGTAATCAAACGTCATGGGCTTTGTTTGTATACTTTTTTAATTTCATACGTCTACCATCTTTACTGTCTTCTAAAGTGTTTTCACAAATCAAATACACAGTTGTTTTCTCGTCGTTAACGCAGCCTACAGCCTTTCGTGTTATCACAACTCACAACTTTTACTTTCGTAACCTTGCCTCAATCCTTTCAGTATCTTTCTTCACTTTCTCTGTCTCTCATACACTAACTACGACAATGCAATCACTTGACGCTTGTGAAATCTGACACACGCGTACAGCTGACTGACTCGTGTCTGTAACTGTAACTCTACACTCTGCTGTTTCCTGGCCTCCTTATATAGAGGGAATGAGGCCATATGGACCTTTCTCGACCTGCACAAACGCACCGGAAATGATGCAGTCAGATCGTTCTCAAATGCTCCGGAGCAAACCCCTTTGTGTTGCCGCTTCGATTGTTAGTCACATGTTCGCTCGCGTGAGTGGTACGAGGAAACTTGACCTTGCGCTTTTGTTTGCTTTCCGGCGTGGTATTGATATGACGTAACTTGGGTCCATCCGTCCTTTGTTGTGCCGAGCCCAGCGTCACATTACTTTATTCCTATCCTTGCTAACATAAAGTTTGATAATAAAAAATATTATGTGTTAAACTCGTATGACTTGCTCTACTCTTGTGCATACGCTTCTTGCAAAATGTATTCTTCTATTTCTGCTAGTCAACATAAGCATTTGTATGCATTGTTTTATTACATAGGTCCTTGTAGATACAACGGGAATAGTAGACTTAACCGATTGCCAAAGTTTCAAACAGCTGGTCCCTGTGTGAATAGCAATCAAAAGCATATAAAAACGAATAACAACTTCCCTTTGAAAAACGTGTAAGTAATGGAAAATTCAAATAAATAATTAGGAATATTTCATAGACGGTTCACTTCATAAAATATAAGAAGGAAAATTTCACATATACAGTGTTATTTAACAATATCTACATTGTCTATTGGATACGGTTTACCAATTATGGAAAAGTTATCATGAATACAGAGGACCTCTGGGGTCATTCTCAGAAAATTCAGGATGTAAATTTTATAAGTTACACGCACATACGCACCCACCCACCTACCCATCCACCCTCACACAAACACACACACACAGAGAGAGAGAGAGAGAGAGAGAGAGAGAGAGAGAGAGAGAGAGAGAGAGAGAGAGAGAGAGAGAAAGAGAGAGATTTTTTTCTGAAAAAATGCTTTTCTTAGATTCATGGAGCCCCAAAAATGTATTTCCACTAATATCCCGATAACTATCAAATTTTTGGGTGGGTTGAAATTCTTCCCCGCTTACTATACTTACAAAAAGTAATAACCGCAGTGTGACATTCTCCATCATTAATTGCAATATTTGCACAATTATTGCAGCAAAAAGAGAATAGACTAAAGAAATTCCAAGTAAGGAATCTTATTTAGGCCTAGTTTACAAGTACCGACAGAACAAAAAAGAAATAGAGGCAAATAGAGCCATTCGAAAGGCAACTCAGACATGAGCAATACATAAGCATAGGGGCTTGTTTCTCTCTAGCTTAATTCACGTGTTCACATTGTTTGACGTTGGCATAACATGGCCGTAAACTTATAACAAAGAAATTTGCAAGCTCCAAAATGTCTTGTTTTCAAAAACAGGAAATTAGCCAAACAGAGAGCGATTCTTCTTGTACCGCATCACGTATTCATTCTCCATTTCACATAAAATTTTCTATCGCCATGTGTTGGCTCACTAACTGCCTTTCTGGGTAAGAGTGTGGATTAGGAATCACCGAGAATTTATAAAAACCTCAGAAGGCAAGTCATAAACATCGTTTAACGGAATCCTCTTGTTCAAGCACATAACCTCTTTTGTCGTGTGTACTGTCCTCGGTTGCTTCGCAGGCAACCAAATTAGTTCAGCTCTTTCATGCTCTTTTGTTTGTTCCGGTTTGTCGTTATGAATGAACATATCTCGCATTAAACTTATGCTTACGTTTTACCTCATAGTGTAGAATTTTCATTGTGAATAGCACTTTCAGCACTGCACCACAAGGATCTGAAATTCTTCATTCTCTTTCTTTAATACAATGTTAGGTCTGTGTCATTAACAAAATTCGTAATTTACCGCACGTCGGTGTACATAAGAAAAATTAAAGTGTAATGTTGGTGCCCCAAAAGTATTCGGAACTTCGATATTGATGATTGAACGAATATCCCTGACCAGTGAATGGTTACCACAAAGTATTGCAAACTCTGCTGTTGGGAGGAGTTTGGAATCTAAGGAGCGACTCACATCTATCTGTTTGTATCCCAGTCTAGCAACACCAGTCTATCTAACTATCTAACTTCTAGTTTTAAAGAATATTTTAGCAGCTGAATGGTATTTTAAGATAACTGCACTTTCATAACTGATTATTATATTACTACATGCATGTTAGGGATTTACCTGCTTTGTACACAATGCAATTTTATTTTGTCCTAAATATTTTCCACCTATGAGTTCATACACAGTCGACCTTATTTAATCAGATTGGATTTAATTCAACACAATTTAGATTTTTATTAAATTTTGCACACTATTATAGGGCTAGTGATGCTTTGCAATAAGCATTTCCATAAACCTGTAAGATTTTTCAACAGTTCAGTTACTTTTAGTGATTTATTTTAGTGCTGATTTTCACGCTGTTTTAATTGAGAAAACTCCGCAAGACGTGTACAGGATGAAATTATTTATTATGTTTTATTTTTCCTCTCTTTGTAAACACATTTGGGAATTGTGTAGAATGAATAAGAGAGTTTTAACAAAATTATATATTTTCGGGACCCTTGTTTTCCATAATTAAAATTACGACTTTTCGAAGACACAATAAGCTTTGTTACTTTCTTCATAGAGTTCAATGAATACCTCATATCAATGATGCCCAACCTTTTATAATTACTAAAAGGATCAACGTGCTAGTATTCCTCTTCAATGATGATAAAGTTTGACATGTTGTATCACAAGACTTTTTACCTATTATCCTTAATACTGAAAGAAATGTTTACAAACTCTTATTACGAAAGGTAATTATTATTTATTTATGCCAACAAACTTGGCCTTTTTAAACACACAAGCCGTGTGTGGGCATTGTTTGAGAGGTAGAATTTTTCAGTTCACTTTTCTAGAGGATGCATAAAAAGAGTCCAAAAAGAGTTATTGATTAATTAAGCCCTTAACTTTAGCCTTAAGACATTGACATATTAAAATATTAACTTCTTGTGGTAGTTTTTTTAACAAACAGTTTAACATTTATACCAGAGCGCTTGAATTTGGTTAACCTGACTCTACGATCCACAAGGAGGCAACCATACCTTGTGGACTAATGATGGACATCACCATTATTGATAAAGCTACTTTTACTGCATTTCACTTTCATTAGACATGAAATATATACAAGTTAGTAACAGTTAAACACTTTTCGGAGATAAGCAAAGGCCTGCAATGGGCCTCATGATGAGCTACGATTAAAATATATGTGTGTATTTATTCACTGCAAATGGGTCTTACCCGGTGGCAGAGAGAGTAACATATGCAATTAACACTACAAATAATGTTTACATAAACAGTAGTAATACAATGCATAATTAAAGAATATTAATATGAAAAAACAGTTCTACGAATCAGACTATTATAGTTTATTGCTTTATAATATAACAGTGGTATTTAAATCATTATTTCATTTACTACTTTACATTCATTAATTACCACTAGCGTTCACAATTAGTTTATAAAATGTCAAACATACACCTAAGTAAACTTTATATAAATTACGCAACATTTACCCTGTATAAATTTTTCCCAAATTTCTTCATGGACAAAGGACAGCCCTGCACGGCAGTTCATTCCACGCCTCAATGGTTTGTATTAAAAAAGGAAAATTTTTCTACGTCTGTTCTGTGTCTTCTACACTTAATTTTAAATACATGATCGTTTCTTCCGTAATATATTGGTTCTTTGATCTTTTACTAATGCCCATCCATGCGTTTGAACCACCATAAGCTTTCAATTATGCGCAAATCCTGTGCTTTTTGCGCCGATTGTTGAACTTTATAGTCCTTCTCTTTATTTTTTCTAATAAACCAATTTGACTAATTCTATATGGGACCCAACATGCTGCTTCATATTCCATAATCGACCGCACTAAAGACTTGTAGGCATTTCCATGGACTTTGCGCTGCACTTTTTCAATATCCTCGTTAATAAGTGCAATGTTCTCCGCGCTTTCATAGATGCAGAATTTACGTGATTGTTCCATTAGCATTACTCGCCAAGTGCACTTCCAAATATTTGCATCTATCCACTTAATGAATCTGTTCTCTGCCTATGTGACAGTTATGAAGAATTTCCCTCTTAGATCTCCTAAATGCAATGAACTTTAATTTCTTAGTATAATAATTCTCATTTTGTTTGTAGCAGCCCAATTACTTATTTCATTTAAATCACGATATATATTGCCTTATTTGTAAAACAAAAGCTTTGCTTAATTTAGCACAATTGTCCCAGACATGAATAACAATAATAATAACAATAACAATTTTTAAGAAATTCCTTCCGTACTGAGCATCTAATCCTCCCAATACGTATGTCGGGAATATGTTAAGTCATGCGAATATAAGATATAAGAGTTTTACTCAAATGACCTTTTAAGAATGCTAAGATGAGCCAGATTTCAGTTTTTTATTGTTCAAACCCAAAGGCATCACTTAGCAATCCGACACTGCTGTACTTATGCCTTAATACATGGCCTATTTTTTCCCCTACCTGGCTTGAATAATTTTGCGGGTTCTTAACTGGTTCTTGGATCCAAACATTTTCACCAAGGATGTTAAGGTTGTTTTGTTGATTCTCTAGATAATGAGTTAGTTTACAGCGTAGCTCTTTAACATACCCTAAAAGTCAAGAAGCAATTGGACTGCAAACCCTGCTGTGAGGTGTTCCGAGAAGCCGAGAAACGGTTCCTCGTAACGAGTATCCAATTAGAAGTTTAATGACGCCAGATGTCCGAGTCCAATGTGCTGAACAAATTGCTGTCCTTTCGCATCGTTAGCTGCACAAACGGAAGAATATCCAAAAATATATTCTTGTGTACCGAATCCAACGTCATTAAACATATAGATATCCGTCCAAAACAAGCGCTTACAGTACATAACAATTTCCTGGAATACGATCCTTAATGATGACAGGTATATATTTCCACTCACCGCCCCAAGCAAGAAAATTTAATTTACCACATACCAGTTCATCACAGAGAATCAAAGGAGACAGCATGAAGTCCCAGGAAACATCTCAAGTGTTTAACAACTACAATTTCGCCACTAACATTTTTCTTTTTTAAAATGCACCGGCAAATGGCATTTAGTTTGAAGTCAAACCTTTTTAATTTAACTGAAATAATGGTATTTACATAAATTATTTAAAGTTGTACACACAAAATTTAATGTTGTTTCAGTCATGTTTAATGTTATAATTACAGAATTTAATGGCAGGTGGCAGGAGAAGATGGTTGTGTAGTTAAACGCGCCATGAAACCACGCTGTAAAGCGGTTACGTATCATTTGCGACCACAAAATTTATTTGCGCAACAAGAAAAAAGAATAATCTCAACATGAAGTTGTCAGCTATTAACCGCCATTAAATTCTGTGTCTGCTATAATGTGGAATTTGCATTCACTTCTGAGTAATAACTATATTTTCCAACATATGTATTGCATTATTTTTATTTCGATATCGTGACATAACCATGACGCTGAAGTGAACTTATATAAGTATTATCTTAAAAATTAAAATCCGACTATGGAGAGGAATATAAAATGTACAGTTAATGTAAGTAATGATTTGATGAAGAAATAACAATGCTGAAACTGATCGGGAAGATGAAAAATAACTACTCGGCACATCGAAGGAAGTGTTTGCTAGGAGATGTACTAGAAGGAATGTGACTGGAAAAAAATTTTGGAACAAAGATACGATGTAATATTGTAACTTGTACGTATGTCTAGATGAAAGCAAACAGAGAAGATCTGTGGGAGCTGGGTTTCTAAACTTTTAAAGTTATTGGGCAGAAAACTGGGATTGGTTTATTGACGAAGAACTTCATATTACTGTCATTTTGCAATCTGAAGGTAAAGGAAAACTGATTGGGGTAGACAAAGCGGCGCTCACTTTTCTGAATGCTAGAGTAGAAAAGAAGACAAAAGTGTTTCTGCTTTACTTTCTTCAAATATGATGTGTTGTTTTCGTTTACTCAACAATAACGAGTTGTTATTGCTTTCAATCCCTTCTTCACGCTTTCTGCATTATTAAAGAGGCAGCATATACATCGAAATGTTGGTGAAGGTTGTAAGGCACAGATTCTGAACGGATGCTCCGTGGTTCAAATATCGGCAGGACAGTTCTCCCTGATTGACGTTTTCTCCAGGTTCGTCCTAGTCCTTCTAACTGGCCAGTTAGTAGGAATTTAGTCCTAGAAGGTTTCCTTCCCAATTATTTGATTTCATTAGTCCTTCGCCTGGCACTCTTGTAATGCCGTATACAGTAAGAATGGGCTTCAAACGCTTCAGACAGAAAGAAAAAGGAATTTGGAAGATTCTTCCCTCCAACCGATTCCATTTGCATTTTACTTCCATCAATAATCATAAAATAAGGAAAGGGCAAAGATCTAAGGAATGTCTGCTTAAGTCGTCGAAGAATGATAATTAATCCTTCGTATTTCTTATACGAGATGTGTACATCTTATTTCGGGGGCACCTCATTTACTTAGTGCAATAAGTATCTATAGTTTATCAGGAACTTGTAGAAAGTTCTTTGTTCAGATAAATCAGCTGAAATTCGGAAAGGTTGGAAAATAGTTACTATAATAACAAATTACTGTACCAACTACCTATATAAAATACTAATATTATAGTGATTGAGGGTATTTGTTTCCAAGGTTCTGCTAGCAAAAGACAAACCAATATTAAAAGTTTTCGCATTTAAAAAGATCTTTATTTCTATGGTTATGGGCTACAACTATGTTTTTCCACAATTATTAAAATAGAAATATGAGACGGGATTATTATAATTCCGACTAGCAATAGTCATTTTGATATGCCTTGACTCTTAAGGTATTACTGCTGTAAGGGGAAAAGAGGACCAACATTTGTACGATTGCATTTGTTATGGAATATTGAGCTGGTGTGTACTCGTATAACTGCTTATGCTCTGTTCATCTAGAGATTAGAGGAGACGTAAACAAAGCCACGTGCGTTTTGACCTCAGCGCGCTCTCTTGACGCTTTCGCCGTGTAAATAATGCCTTGAAGAAATACTGTTACTAAGGTCTGAAATGTCACTTAAAGTTTGCTAAAGCATAAAATAAGTGTACTAAGCATAGTTAAAGTGTAAGAATACGCAGTTAAGTGAATCTGTAACCAGCCTATTTCATTCTGCGCGCGCATTATTCAGTATGAAAGTAACATGGCGGAACATGTGAGTGTTATGAAATATAAGCGCGACAAACCGCTGCGAAGTGGTGAAAAGACAACAATATTGAACGTATTTAACAAGTTCTGCAAGAAATATCCCGAACTTGCTATCGAAGACGCGATGAAATTAACATCCGAGTTTACCGGTGTGTCAGTTGCAAGTATTTACAGCACACGCAAAGAAAAATGGTCAGTTGGTGAAGATCCCGGCAAAAAGCGGCCACGTGCCAGATAAATGGTGGATGTAGTTTGCGACAAATTTGTGAGATCTGCAATCCGTCGAAAAGTTCACCAGTTCTTTGTTAACAATGAACCCCCACCTTAAACAAAGTGCTGTTGGCAGTTAACTCGGATCCCGATCTTCCAGATTTAAAACGAACTTCCCTCCACAAGCTGCTTCTGGAGATTGGTTTCGAGATTGTGAGCAAGAAATGAAAAAGTGTTATTGTGGACAGAGATGACGTAAGTAGCAGTTAATTTCCATGTGCTACATGTTATTTGGATCAAGTAAATATATCCTTTTAGTAGTGTAAAATGCATATTATACCTACGCGTAGCGGTAGGTGACTGTGTTGCGTCATTGTGAATGCACGTGGCCGCGGAGTGATACAAACCGGTGGTTTGTTTACATCTCCTCTAATCTCTAGATGAATAGAGTATAGATGGTATTTGTAAAATGCTTTCAAAATGTTTATGTGAGTAAGTATCCAGATTTTACTAGTTTGATCGCAGTTCAATTAATACTGATTGTAATAATATATTAATCATTCAAATTGGGCAAATTTGTCCTTGCAATGGGTATGGATGACTGGTTTAAGGGAGCAGGACACGGTAAATGGCTAGTTTGTTACGTTTTGCTTTCTCTTGCACTTATCCATAGTAGGTAAAGTATTGCATCGATGCAGAGATTTCGTTGGGAATACATGTTTTGAGCTCCCTGAATCCAAAACAACTTAGGTGAAGAGGAGTTAGCTGCAAGGTCTTTAGGGCGAAAGAAAGCAAATGCATTTGAAGTGCAGAAGAAGAACGTGTGTGTATATGTGTGAAATTTGTGATAAACATCAACATATCTAGGAGTTATTTCCGGGCTGTTATGCCGTGGTCTGCTGGAGTTTAAGTACCCAGACGTTTCGTCCACAACTGCAGCGGACGTTTTCAGTGGCGTGATCGTAGTCTCCTCGGAAATAACTTCTACATAGATATATTGACTCCAGCCGTGAAAGTTTACGCTCTCTCAATAAACATCAAACTTGGAGTTTAAGTTCAACACGAAACGCATTTTTATCATGCGCATTGCTGCAATATTTAGCTTTTGCTTTGTTTTAGCGAGCCATGTTAAAATACTTTTTCACTAAATGCGATGTAGATCATAATTTTATCGTTTGCTATTGTCCCTTTTATGCCTCTAGCTGCAATCGTCGCGTTGAAATTCAACTCGAATAATAGTGATAAAAGAGTAATTGGACAACTCAAACTTTTTATTATTCCAGACTTATAACTCAATTTAAAACCTGATGGCATTATTACCTTTCGATGCATTCATTTTCTATACGATCTTGACTTCTTTCTACAACAAAAGTTTTTCAGCATCTCATATCAACATCACTTTTTATAATCGCTGCCTGTTGCAAAACGTAGCACTTGAACATCGTTATTATTTGTTTTCTCACTGAACTGATGCAATTCATTTTTAATTATCCCATTTTATTTGTTCATTAAAGCATTTGAATAAATTCGTAATATTTCTTAACAACTTGCCTAGGAGTTTATAAATATCTGCCTCAGCATAATCCAAAGATGCAACATAAATTTTCAAGAAAATTATCTCCATCCTAAACAATTTTTTATTTTTATTTTCCTCAGAAGTGTTTCTAACAGTGTTGATGAAAATACCACATATTTAAGAGGTTTTCATGACAAAAGAAATTTGTAAACTGAATTTTACAGGAATATCACATATGATCGAATTATGATTTTGAATTATAGGGACACCTTAAGATATGGATAAAAAGCTTACTACGAGAAAAGTTGGAGATCATTAAAATACACAAATTGTGTCATAAAAATATTTTCTGTGTAGGTTTTTTTTATTTTATTTTATTATTATTATTTTTTTTTTAAATATTACATCCTAAGCGTCATCCAAAGGAAATGCTTGACATCATTCTTGGTTTTTTTTTCCTTCTCTTTCTTTTCTTTCTATCCCAAGAGCTTTAATTTACATTTTGCTTGCTTTGAATTCATTCCTAAGCAAAAATATATCGTGAGTAACTAGCATGGATAGAACTTTTTATGTGCAGGATATATAATAATATTGTTGCTGGAGAAGAACATTGATCAGCGAGTACAATACTCTTCAGTTCTAGGTGCAGATTAGAAGCAGAACAAATGTGAAAATGAAAAGCCGAGGATGACCGCTTTAGCTATCTCAGTTTGGGAATAAATGATACACAGAGAACAAAGTGAATCAGTGATCGAAATCTCTGAGCCGGCAGTATCACTGAATAGGGAAGTCTGCAGTCCCCGGGAGGGAGGGATAAGATGAGGGTAGACAAAAGGGGACCGTAACTAGTAGACACGGCAAAAGAGGACAGGGTCCCTGCACGTTATACATTGAGACTCCCTAGTGGCTGCTCGTCCAACCACCTCTCCTCCCCTTGCAGGCTTACACATCTTACTCGGTTGGGGCTGGAGCTCAAAAGACCCCCCCCCCCGATCCGGAGAACGGAGGTTTACAGAGAGCATATTCCCTGTCACGCAACGCCGAGACTCCCGCCGACACCTACAACCCTGAAACAACCCAGCAGAATGAAGAAACGAGGTGAAATGGAATTTCGAGGAAGTAATTAACCTTGCCAGCATTGCCTAGTGACCCGGGGGAAACCCCCAGAATCGCTCATGAACCCAGGATCTCCCGAATGCGAGTCGGACACGTTACCGTGGTGTGGGTCTCACAATGGTCTACATTCTGTACTGAGGCCGTCTCTGCACATGCGTTTGCCCGTAGGTTCCCACACATATACCAATGGTTTCGGTAGACAGGTGCATTAAAATCCAGAACACTCTTAGTTAAAACAGTCCGGTCCCCTTGATTAATGGAATGCGCTAAGTGATTCATGAACCATGCAGTTTCTTCTGTGAATACGCGTTATTCTCGCTAAAGGGTAGTATTTTAAATCGACTGTCACTTTAATGAAGGCGAGGGTACTCAGAAACCTGGTTGGGGTCATGTTGGTCGCTGGAGGGATAGTAAAGCCGGCGGAAGCTTTGAGATAGGGAACAAATAAAACACAAAAGTTGGTGTGAGCGAAAAGTAATCTGACGTTATGTCGCTAATGCACGCAACACACACAGCTGCTCCGGGGTCCCTCGCGTTCCGGATCGCAGATCATTGAAGTCGTTTGACGAACGAAACAAGACGAAGAGCAGGAATGAATGAAAAGGAAAAGAAGTGGGGAGGCGTAAGAAGAAGAACCAGTCAACCATCTTAAAAGCCATCGTCAGTTTCAGATGCACCACTGCCGCACGGTCTGCCCATAAAACTTTCCTCTGGATGCTAGCTCTGCTTTTATTTGTAAGGATGAGTAAAAAAATAAATAAATAAAACAGAATAGAATTAAAAGAAACAAAAACGAAGAAGCTGGAGCAAGCAAAAGAATTTGCAATAGCGGTTGAAGACAAAGACGAGGAAAAAATACATAGTTTAGAGTTGAGAAGGCCGTCAGCGGTGCGGACAACTTCAAAAGACTCCGGGATGAAATAAAAGAAGTAGCGAATTGTCTAATAAATAATTATAAGTGAGTCGGTTTCAGCTACCGGGGAACTCGCCTTTTGTGCCCCGCGTCATGAGAGGTCCCTGTTCGACAAACTGGAGGAAGGACGGAATCGTTCCGACTTGGAAATGAGTGATTCCAAACAGTGGCGTAACATACCAACCTTGTTGACAGAACCTGTATACCATATTTGTACTTTATTTACAGGAATATCAGCTGTAGATAAGGGTGCCCTCCAGTGAGTATTCAGGGCTTAAAATATCAATTTTTTAAATTTTTATTTAAAACAAAAATCTTCTAAATAACACGGGTTTACATCTTCGACCTTTAAATATACCTAATTTTTTAAAATTACTTGCGTTACTTCTTTTTTATTTGCATTTATTACCCAAAATGTCTCTTGCTGTCGTTTGCTTTTATATCACTGTGCTTTCTGAGAATAAGAAAAGGGCATATTTTACTGATTTGCTGTCCTATTAGGATGCATTAGAGGATGTGAAAATTTTTAGTATTTGGTAGTAAGAATAGATAAATAAAATAAACAGGAAAATTACATTAAAAACAGAAGCAATGAAGATAAAATTATAACATCAATGTTGATTAGTATCCTGTGCAACAGGAAGAATAAATTACAAATAAATAACACAGTAGTGAAACCTGCTGTCACAAATGGAGCTTAAACATGGAAATTTAACAAACATTTAGAATCAAAACTTATGTCGATGGAAATGGATTTTCTAAGGTCAGCGAGGTGTTCAAGATTAGAACTAGAAATAATTTTATAAGGGAAAAATGAATAACAAGAACTCAATATTAGACTATGTAAGATATAAACAGTCAAGTTATTACGGACATAGAACAAGCAAGACGGATTACCGGGAAACGTGTTGAAATGGAGTCCACGTGGGGAAAGAAGAAGGGGTAGAACTAGAAGTTCATGGATGCGGGAAATAAGAACTGGAATGAGAGGAAGAGGTCTGGAAGAAATGGAATGGATGGATAGGGATGAGTGGAAAAAAAACACGATGCTTTAGACACAAAAAGATGCGTAAACATTGAAACTCTCTACATAAATAAATTATCTTGATTAGCATTATTAAAAAGTCATAATCAATTGTTAAAGCATTCAGGATAAAAGTTATAGGATTCATAATTTATATTGAAATATAATTTGTGCTTTCTACAGGTTTGCCCACCAAGAGAATGCTTTCTTATTTTAAATACAAAATTTGCAAAACATGGAGTTATTTATTCAAATGTGCAATTAACTGACGCTTAAAATTAATAACATAGTAATTTATAATTGCAGTGAGGAAAGATGAAATTTTAGCTTAATATGCTAAACAGAAATCTGATCCGCTATATTCACATAAGTTGCTCTATCCACTCTTATACAAACTCAACAAATTCATTTAAATTCTTTTGTATCGAGATAAAAGCTTCGCAGAATGCTTGTATTAATATTTCGTTATGAATACAAGAGGGATACAAGCGGCTTAAGCAAGGCAAATCTTTAAAAAGCGGGTAGCTGTGTGATGACTTTGAAATTGTATACACCTTGCAGGTCTATGAAAGAGAGAAAGAGAGACAGGGAGAGAACAGAATAGCGACCAACACCATAAAAATATAGTATTGTCTTCACTTTCTACCAACTCTTCTATTAACTACTCGTATTATTCTATCTACTTCAAGTTAGATATTTGTAAGTATGATTTTATTACGCACTTCATTGTAGGTATAACGGAGACAGACTGCGCAAACGGCATTTACCGGCCGTGAAAAATTAATGTTTACGCCTTGTTGATATAAAGGGTGTAATCGCATATTAATCTGCAGCTCATATAGATTGAGTGGTAAGAGGTTTAATAATGGACTTGTGGCGATAGCCACTGTTATACCCTCTAGTCCGTACTCCATTCATGATACCCGTTGTGACAGACGTGGAGGACGCAGCGGTCGGGCGGTAAACCTTGGCCAGCTGTTGCGCCGCGGAGTTTAGTTTTAGAGTTTACAACACAGGAATGGCAGATTGCAATAGCGGATGATTACTGAAATTAAACTTTGCACGGTCACGAGAAAAAATGAATTATCACTTGGCACTTGAAAGAACAGTGCATATTTCAAAGTGTAAATCAATAATAATGGTTAATACCACAAAACATATTTAAAACAAATATACATTTGTTTTAATCAGATATGCATTTCTGTATAGCAAGTGTTTATCTATAGCTTATGGTTTAAAAGATACATCAAATTCACTCCCTTTGCCATGTAAATAATGTAAAACATGGCATTTTAATAAAAATAGTCACTTAAAGGATACTTAGAGATGGGAGGATTTTCTTGAACATTTTCGTGTGTATCCTTGGAAAAAGCTGGTATTTAACCGACTTTTAATTTCCGAGTTATGCTGTTCAAAGACATAGAGCACGCCTGGGCGACTCGCAGGACGCCTTGGCATGACCTTTGCATGACATTTGAATATTAAGTTGATACTAAATTCATATGAATTAAGACAGAAATGCATTACAGCATTGTTCACGTAATATTTGGATGAGAGTTGATGAAATAATAAACCATTTATATCCACTCAAGAAGCTAGATGGCTCCAAGCATTTTATACATTTTTTTTTTTGGGGGGGGGGCACGGTTCCACCCGGTATAATTAACATTTTCACTTTCTCACATTCGCCATTGAAGGTTAATCAAAATAAATGTCATTGTTCAATGAATGCCATACCATACGTTTAAGATATTTACATGCCAAATAAAGTATACATTTCGAATTTTCTGGGAATACCTGTGCACTAATTTTGCATATTTTGTGTAACTTGTAAACCATAGTATAGACCAAACTTCACAAACAAAATGTAGAGCTCGAAATAAACAAGTTATTTCAACTTCACATATAATATTAGCTCATTCATGTATGTATATTCGCTCTTACATCTTTAGATTTTCCCAAGTTGAGTTGTCCTTCAGGAACTATAGAATATATTATGCAATGGCACCCAATGTCTTCTCTTATCAGTTTATGAAGTCTCCTATCCACCTCCTTTGTTTTGTGCATGAAGCATTTCCCTTGCATGTTAACCAAGCATTTATTTTTGAGTCCCACAATGCGTTAAAGCTCGACGAACAGTAGATGGAGGTAAATCCAACGTTCCGTCTTTTGCACAAGTATGGGCATCACTGATCTTACGCGATCCCTTTTTCCCGCATGGTTTCGTAGTAACAAAAATTGACATTTATAATATATACGTATAAGTTGCAATGGGTAGAGAAAGTTGTATGAATGACACAAGTTACTTTGCTTTCTCTACAACAGACATAGGTAACTCGCGAAATAACTTGAGTGATCTATACTTATTATTTTTGTTACCTACTAAACGTACAGTTATTAGAGTAAGGCCGTGAGCGGGCTGCACTCAGGGCACCAGTTGTCCAGGCCTGCTCTACAGCGTACTTACGATAAGTAGACCAACTGTCGTATTCCTCCCAAAAATTCGAATTCGAAAATTCACCGAAAATGCCTCTTTTGAGGCCCCCTGAAGCTAAAAAATTAGTTTTAAACAAATAATTAGCCATTTTTGAGACAACGATTTTTATTCGTTTAAATTGTTCAATACTTTGTCGTTCTTTATAAATTAGAGTTGCTATTCTGTTGTTTCTCGTGAAAATATCGAAGGAGTACGAAAGTTTAAGGCCTATGTATGCTGTTTTACCTTTAAGCATATTACGGGAATATCGATTCCCTTCTCTCCTTGTATCTACAAGAAATGTCTAATTAAACTATTTCTGCTAAGGGTTATCAGGATTAATATGAGATAGAAAAAAAACAGCTTCTGAAGGGATAGTTTGTAGGAGCTGAATTAAAATAAGCGATAGCGATTAGAGAAAGTAATATGAGATTTCTTTTCTGTAATCTAATACACCATATGATCGAGGAAGCCAAGGTAACGCCACTGTTTCGCATAGCTGCAGGTTTCGAAAAGCTTGTTTCCCTTCGTTTTGGTGTTTGGCACAAGTGAGTCCCATTTATATCAATTTGGGAATATTTGCCGAGGGCGCATTCGTTACCTAGGAAGACAAGCGATGTTAAAGATAGCGGCAAGCAACGCATCAGTCTCAACGGTTTAAAATATACAACTTCCCACCTGGTATGTCCCCGAATGCCTCCTTCTGATATTATCTTTTAGACCATACTTTGTCCATCTTTCAGTTTGGGCCCTTACTCGTGGCAAAATATATGATCTTGTGGCCAAACAAAGTATATGAGTATGTATATCTTATCGAAACAGGGAATTTTCACTCCCCAGGACCTCAGCTGTTAGCTAATAGCATGCCAACACAGGTGGCCAAGGTTATTAAGGCATGAGTGTGTAGCCTTCAAATGCAGAGGTGTCGACTTTAATTCCCGGCTGGAGATAGGAATTTTTCTTTAACCAGGATTATTCCCCATCCTCCCTGTAGTTTGGTAGTATGAATGAAAATGTAAATGGGTGTATGAATTTCAGGCGATACCAAAAATACCAAACATTAACACTAATATGAGTGAACAAAATTCTACCAACTAAAAAATCCGATGTGTTGCACTCACATGACTTTCTCTACTCTTGTACTAACCATTCTTACAAACTCTTATTCCCATATCTTCTTCGCGGTAGTTGAGATAAACATTTGCAAGAATTACCTTATGACTCGTTTTCGTGCACGTGCAATGGGAATATGGGAACACAGTAGGCTTTTAAAGCTTTCAAATTCCGTTCTCTTTGCACGGTTAAGATATAAAAAACGAATAGCGGGTTCCATTTAACAGAAGTATAGGTTCTTCAAATCTTACACAAATAACGAGGAATATCTCCGAAATGGTTCATTCTACAAAAAAAATGTATTTAGACATAAATTGTGTGTTTTAGCATCATCTACATTTTTTGTAAAGTAAGATTTGTTCTATCTCTTACGGTTTACAAGTTATTCAAAAGTCATACACAGTAAACAGGACTACATAGGCTATAGCCAGAAAATTCAAGATATACATTTCATTTGTCTTAAAAATGTCTCAAACATACGGAATTTTAATCAAAATCGTTAAGAGCCATTTTCAAGAAAATCAAAATTTTCGAGAAATTTTCCATGTAAATGGTAGCTTAGAGTGGAGGATTTTTTTTCAAAATTTTCGTACTGCATCCCTGAAAGACATTAAACCTAAATACCAACTTTGGTTTTTAGCCGACTTTTCGTTTTTGAGATATGCTGTCCACAGACTGACACACACACACACACACACACACACACACACACACACACACACACACACACACACACACACACACACACATTTTTCTGAAAGTGCTTTTATGGTTTCAGAGCGTCTCAAAACGTGAACGTGTACTTCCGGAAAAGTATCGATATCGAATATTTGGGTAAAATTCAATATTTGCTCTACTAACTATAGGTAACCGTTTCTGAGTACCGCTCTTTAAGAGGAAATGGTTTAATGTATTATTTAATAAATATTTCACTTTTTGATTATACAAATGTGTGCAGAAACATAAAAACCAGTGAGATAATATTTCCTCCTAAAACGTTCATAAATTAAATCGCTGATGTGGTCTTTGGCATCTACTACAACTGACTCTTCCATAAACATTAACACCAGCTAGTGGCCTTCGCCTTGCACCAAATATTCAACACATCTTTAACCACCAGCTGAATTCAGTTTCACCAAACTATGATTGATGACGATGAGCGTCCTTCAAACATGAATTATTAATTCATTACTCTGTTTCTCAGATACTGAAAACAGCTCTACAGAAAAACACGCACGAACTACAAGTCAAAAGAGAACAAACATCATAGAAATATTGCACTGAAACTGAAGAAAAAATATTATTCTCTTGTAAGTCAAAGTACTCGTATTATGGCCCAATTTCACATAATAATATCCTCTTTAAACACGCAATATTATATACATTTGGCAATGTAATTTGTTCTTTCATCAACTACAAGGTGTGAAATTTGAATTAGGAGCCGAAACTAAATTAATTAACAACTACGAAAGTGGTTAAATAGTTAAGAATAAATATTCTCAATTGCCTAATTGCTGAAAACATGCTCATGGAACACAGCTGGTTTATTGTTCTAGTTAAACATTATTAAATTCGATAAAATATTATTAAGTTTTAGTACTTAACACACATTGCTTTTTAATCTTAAATTCTGTGGTATATATTTGGATAAACATATTGCTAAATTACTAAGCTACAATATATATTGTAGATATATATGTTCTCTATGTTTACTACTTTTTCTATAACAGCAATGTTTGCAAGGAGTCCCGGGTTCGATTCCTGGCTGGAGGGTTGAAACTTTTCTTTAACTAGGATTATTCCCCATCCTCCCTAGGGACTGAAAGTACGAATGGGAGTGTGAATGTATGTGCGTGAATTTAATGTAATAGAAAACCAAAGTAACAGAAACCCAAAGTTCAAAACCACCTTTAAGCGAGTGAACATTATTGCTGTTAAGGAATTGTTCCAAAAGCTTAAAAGCCGCCGATATGACCTTTTGTGTTAAAGACCGCATATAAATGAAACATTTAAAAAAAGACAAAGTTCTTGCCTTAATAGCCTAGTAACATTAGTGTTATAACTGTTATCTGACCATGTAAGTTGGCATGAAACAATCAAGTGGACATTAGTAAAGTCATATTATAATTTGGAAAATGTTAACACGTCCCTCAATAAAACGTGCTTGCTGTTACTACATATTGTTGTTACTGCAACCATGTTGTCCAAAGTTGTCAATGCTTAAATGTTTGAACACCTAAATGTGGCTACAATGAATGTTTCACTTTAAAATATATTAGTGAAAGATTTACTAATTTACCAGGTTAACTCTAACGAATTGACTACATTAACTTATCATAAGTAACGTTAGTTAAATGCTGTATTTTAATTACTAACATCTTAAAAGAAACGTGTAGCATGAATACATACATTAGGTTCATTGGCACGGGCTAAAAAATTCTCATATTGATGCTCCAATTTTTTCGTTGATTCCAAGCATATTTCCTGTTGTATTCTGTGTTCTGAGGGTTCCCTCTTCCAATTATTACATCTATTTCAACATAAAATGATTCACTGAAACTAGGGTCAGCAATTTTTGAGATTTGAATAGCGGCTCTGTTGCATCAACTGTTGCGCATCTGTAGCACAGTGCAGCTAGATTCTCTAAGCTGATCAGTAACATAATAAAAGCATAGGAGGTGATAATTAAATTCAAAGGAAGTGATAATGAAATGTGATAAATTTTTCACGAATGAAAGCTGTCCTTGGCTGAAATTTGAAATTGCTATGCACATCACTGGTTGATTTCAACCAAGTCCCGCTAGTCACACTAATCGAGCTACCGTGAATTATGTGCACTGCCATCGCAATAATGTTTAAAGCAAAATTTTACTGCGTCAAGCAACTGTATAGGTTTCCGTTCAAATGACAAATATCCTTTGTTTACCCGCAAAGCGTAAGAAATTTAAGGATTTACTTTGTATGCCTTTGCACACATAAAGTACAATCCAAAGCGCTGAAACCCTTTGGTGTGTGTACATACTTAACGTTCTTGAATAAAATTGTTGTGGACAGCAAATGGTACTAAGCTGTCCCTATGAGAATTAGCTAATTCGAGGCATTGAACAAGGATGTTCCTTATCATTCACTCCTTTCGAGATCGACTTAGAGAAATTGGTGAAAAGCAGACAAATAGCTATAGCACAAACAGAAAGAATAAAGTCTACAAGATTTGTGGTACTCCTAGTATAGGAGAAAACAGTTTTAAAGAGCACGTTAATGGAGCTAAATCAGTGACACGGAGAAAGGCAAAAACTACTGTTATCGGAATTAAGGCAAAAGTACGGAACCCTCACAAATTTCAAATGGAGTATGCAAAAAGTTCAGAGTGAATCAGCTGTTGTCAAGATATCGGAGAAAAGTGAGAAAAAACGAAGATTTTTACAGAAAAATAAAGATTTTCTGTGAGTCTTCGAAATAAAAAACTATTGGTGGAGTGTTTCATGTATGATGTAACAAAGCACAGTGCAGAAATTTTGATTATAAAAGAAATGAAGAGATGAGTATGGCATTTGGAAGCATTTGAAATCTGTACATGGAGAAGAATGAAGTTGACAAAATAATGAAAATGACTTTGAAAAAGAAAAGGAGGAAGTGATTCGAAAGTTGACTGGGGAATCAAATGAGAAGCTGTTTGCTAATAGATACACTGAAATGACTTATGTATGGGAAAAAGGCTTGGAGCAGAAGATACTAGATCAGCGACAAGTAATCATAAAACTAAGAGGAAAAAACACAGATGGAAGATTGGAAAAAGCTGAATTTATTGCAAAGGGTCTGCCCAGGAAACGATGCCTGTTGATCAAACTATCAGCGTTAACGTCAAATTTTGACCAGCAGCGCCAGATTAGGGCTTTCTTTGATAGAAGCAGCTGTAATGATATTTGCTCCTCAGCTATTTCTTAAATTGTATGCTTCGTTTGGTAGAAATGTTCGCTGATGCCAAACTACACGAGTTTTATTTGAAAGATGAAGAATGTAACGCTTCGTAACCATTTTACTATCCGATTTTATTCAGTTCCTTTATGACAAGAAGATCTTTTATGAGAGTACCCCCTGTATGGAATCAATAATCGCTCCTCCTCGCTGTCCTGCTTGAAGTATGTGGGATAAGTAAATCATGTTCTAACATTATGGGTTTTATTATGACCCACACATGCTCGGGAAGATACTTGGAGCTCATTAGTCAATGCAGTTGGGCGCGCTAATGGACGAGAGGCTCTTGCAACTCATTACAGGCAAGAGTCATCAGCAGCCTCTACCGGGTGCACAACCAAGTTAGCAACATTTTCGGTTCAGGTCCATAACTTGCGATCATAGATTTACACACTGGAAGCAATTTATCTGAACAACACAACTATCTATTTCTGTCATATTATGTGGTTTTTATTCATCACAGGAAGTATGAGTAAATAACATGCAGTTTTCTCAATAATTTGGTCGTAAATGTTACACAATCAAAACTGTGTTTATAGGATTCTAACCTTCAACAGCACTGCTTAAGTTAACATCTAATCAGCAGGGTTTGGGCTTTCAATAAGAAATCCATCAAGTTAAACCTGAACCTACAACGGGAAGTAGAAGCGCCGGCGACCTTTGCTCTTGTAAACAAATAAGAGTGGATGGCAGTGCAGAGTAAACCCTGCTTCAAAGCTAGAAACACCAGGTTTAAGGGGCGTTATTAGGAAGCAAATAATGAATATTTAGCCATTTGTAGCGTGCAATAAACTTAGTTTCATTATTGTTTTAATGCACAGACATCTTAGCTAGAGACGTTATCGTGAGCACAGTTATTACAATCTTCAATAACCTATTTCCTAAATGCATTGAAATTAAATCGCATCCGATTTGCTCGTAGACAGTTTTTGTATTTTGAGAAACTACGTTTTACATCGCATGACGTAACAGAAGCGTATAAAAAATATGAAATATCGAGGTAGCTGGAGCTTTCCTGATAGAGCAACACATCTCTTCTTTTACACATTTCTGAGTATCCAGTATTCATCTCTAGAACACTTAAGTTTATTTGTCACACTTACCTTAACAGTGCTGTTTGTATTTGACTTAGTGTCTCAGAAACTTATTCTGTTGTCTTAATAGCCTCAAGCATTTTTAATGTAGATGATTGTAAATATGTTATTGCTATTGCTATATTGCTGAAGTAACAAGGCTGATGTAATTACTTTCTTCACTGCACGTGTTGCTACATTTTTATGCTCGTCAGATACGTTTATTATGTTTATAATTGATTCGTAATGATGAGCACAGTACTGCAGCCTGTAGCCTCGTCCCCCACCGAGTTACATTTGTTGTGGAGGCAAGGGAGTTCTAGGTGCCATCTCTTTAAATATCTTGATTATGGAGAATGCCTTGCAAAATACCTTCTTCATATTGGTTATAAAAGCATCTACATCCGGAAAATAGGATCTAATTTTCTGCAACTCGGTGGAGACCATGCACTAGACAAGTTAAATGTATTAAATATGTTTTTGTACTGCTCTGGCAGCTTTCTTCATATAGGAAGCCCCTTCTTTAACAAGTAGCGCCATTTTGTGACACAGTGCAGAAAAAAAACAACAACCAAATGTAACATTCGACAGTAGCAAGAAACAGACTGTTGTGTAGGGGTGGGTGTGTCGTTTCCTCAACCCTCACACTAGATGCCGGCTGTTCATATTCGAGCTGTTTATATCATTCCTATGTTTACTTACTAAAACCCCGAACCCTGCTAATCAGTAATTTCAACAAAGCACGTGTTAATTTTAAGGGAGAAAAAATTAGCTTTAATTTTATTTTTCAGTTTTAATGGTAGCCAGAGCTACGTCTCTCCGTAGGCGTAGTTCATATATTCAAACGTAAGATTCACTTCAGAAACAACGTTTGATCTATATTGGAAATAGATCTGAAATCTGCAAGATGTTGCTAGTATAAATCTTCCAAGTGGGATGCTTTAATGTGACCTGCAGCACGTACCAAAAACAATGCAATAATCATAGAAGAGACTAAAGAAATAATGTAGCTCAAGAGTTAAAAAATGTTTGCTGGGAATACCTGATGCGTTATAATAAGATGGCTTTCTTATGTTTAAATCCATGTCTGTTCTACAAGTTATTCCTAAAAATAACTTTTTTCTATTTCTTGGTAATTATCTGAAATGTTCTCCATAATAGCTTCAACACAGTTTGTTGCAGCTACATAGAATCTCACAGGTCAGTTATAGGCAGTCATATAATTAAAACTAGACTCACTATAGGTATGCTGGACTTATCAACACCTGATGAAAAAGAAGAGAATGCACATGGCATTTCAAAATCGATTTAGTTGAAATAATGAAAAATCCGCCCCATCAACAATAGGAAATATTTATAAATTGCTGTACCTATAAAGCGTTATTGTTCACAAATTACTTATGTATTTTAATGGGCACTTATATTTTTTCTGTAAAAGACTTTGGTTTGTACCACTTGGTTTAGTGATTATAAAAAATCAATTAGAATTAAGGTTTCAAGGAAATTCTAACTGGAAAAGTTTTAATTCGATTAATATTTTCTAAAAAATTTAATTAAAGTAGAATATATTTAAGATATTTGCATGACAAAAATAACTATCTCAATTTTCAACACACATTCTCCGGAAACCTCTTCATTGTGGGTGAATTTTACATAATGTGTTTATGAACGACAAAATCTGATACCCGAAATATACATATTTCGTTGTAACATAACATTTATGTCAAATAAATGCTTCTGCGTCATTAACCCCCCCCCTCACTCTTTCTCTCTCACTTTAACTCCTTTCCATTCTTTCTTTGTGTACCCTACCTCTGTCTGTCCTCTTGCCTGCAGCAAAACAGGTAGAAATCCTATTCCTTTTGAATGTTTGGAGTTGTTGCCCATAAGGAAAACAATGAGCATAGTTATAGTGTAATAATAATAATAATAATAATAATAATAATAATAATAATAATAATAATAATAATAATAATAATAATAATAATAATAATAATAATAATAATAATAATAATAATAATAATAATAATAATAATAATAATAATAATAATAATAATAATAATAATAATAATAATAATAATAATAATAATAATAATAATAATAATAATAATAATAATAATAATAATAATAATAATAATAATAATAATAATAATAATAATAATAATAATAATAGTTATAAAGAAAACTTAAGTAAGATTTTATATGAGCTGTACTCCAAATAGGAATATTTATTCTTAATTCAGAAGCTTTCTATTAAACGTGTGTTATCAGCTCTTGTATATATAGCCATTGATTGTAAAATAAAGAATTCGCAAATTAGCTATTACTTTATTTCAAACTCAACAAGGTTTTCCATTACGCCTCAGAATCCTTCCTTCTTCTTACCAATGACGAGTAACTATATTTCTATACTTTATCATGGATTAAACGTACCCTAAATGTCTTTTGAAACGTAATGGAGATAAAATTCACTGCAATAGATCGTCAAATTAAATTTTCTATGGAAACTTCAAAGCATCGCCAAAATTCTGAACTCAAATGACGTTATATGCGTAGTTGTGGAAGTGTGATGATACGCTCTTACCCATTCTATACATGATCCCTTGTGGACGGAGACAAAGGTGGCAGCGGTGCCTTAAGCCTTGGCACAATTGGCCAGAATTCTTCAATAGCACCATTGGCAAAAGGCATTCTAAAATAATGTTTCAAAATATCTGGAGTCCCAGCAGGCAGTACTGCCTTAGGCTCCATGGAACCAACCAAGTCGAGTATGGAAGCTGAGAATATCTAAAAGGTGCTTATGTTACTGGGATATTTCTTGTTAAGTGCCAGAGGGGAAAAACCGAGCTATTTTTTGCAGTAGCTATGTATTGCTGGTCACACTTCCATAACCGCTAGGACATGCAGGGTTCTCGAGCCAGTTGGCTGCACTTTGTCGAAAAACGCGACGCAAGACAGGCTAAACAGAATCTTGTCGACAAAGCAAAAAAAGAGAACAGCTTAAGAACAAGGAGATGGTGGAGTACAAGTGAGACGTGAAGGAATTTTTCAACTAAGTTCTTAAAGCAGCCAGGAGCTTCCGCGGGTATGCTTCAAGGATTTCACGAAATTTCTACAATGGGACCGTTCTGCCCGGTTGAGATTCTCCAGGATAACGGAATAGGTTTACAAGAGTCTTCGACCAGAAACTACTAGTTAGGTTTTGAATACAGAATCACGTTAAGCTCTGTCATTCAGTATCCCTCATGTGTTCTTGTAGATTTGTTGACAGACACTGCGATTTCAGGCAAGCTGGAAAATTGCTAAGGCTAGAGCTACTTCAGGCTGGGCTCACAACTACGGAAGTAAATTTATTCAAGAATACCGAGCGGGATGGCTCAGGTGGTAACGTCTGTGGCCCGTATTCGGGTGGTTGCGCGTTCGATCCCCGTGGTCACGAATGCTGGGTGTATTATTTCATACCACGGTTTCCTTTCCATCATTTCCCTTCATTCCGCTTCCTTATCATCATTCGGGTGTACTTCCAGTGTCAGGCAGATAGCATGGATGATTGCGCATGATAACTGCTGTTCTCGGCGCTAGGTGGCATCTGGGCGGCCTTGTCCTACGTCGAGGAGGGACACTCAGTGCGACACCGGACCTGCAGTGTGCTGGCTGCTTGGCGGGGCCTGGCGCCAGGATGAAGAGATCTCAACACTTCTGTGCGCCTCTGTGTCCTGTCTCGCTGCGACCCTGTGGAGCACCTGTGGTTCCCTCATTTCATCCTTACCTCCTGGGGGATGGCAGCCACAATAGATCTGTGAAGGTTGAAGTGAGCGAGGTGTCCTCCTCTGTATCTGCACCCTCTACTCTTTACTCAAGAATACAAACTTTTTCATGATAACATTTCTATAAAACATAATATTAATTTTCCGCATTTGGGGTGGATAGAGATTAGAAGCTAAGGAGTATGTCAATACTGCAGCCAACGCTAAGCATTTCGCATAGTACCTAAACCTCCTGGAGGAAGGAATGAGATGAGAGAGCACGAAGGGCAGCCAGATCTGATGGCGACAGTGCTGGGTCCACTAAGTTTCCAGATTGGATATGCCCGGGCACTTCTTTTATTTCTGTAATGATCAATGGTGATTCTTACTGCACACTGTGACACAGGTGGTGAACAGTAATGATATATGAAATTAAATGATAATTGGGAAAAACATTTGGAAAGGAAAAAAAAGTCCCTGGCCTAAGCTTAGGGTACCTCGTAGTTATTTTGCACTTGCGCTGAGGAAATCTTGGAAGAAAACCTGGCCCTAATGACCCAGTTGATGACGGGCCCTTAAACCCTACAGACACTAACTGACTTGGAAGGAAAGATGTATCAGGGAGAACAGTTCTAGCTGAATCCGAACAGCAGATCTCCCATTGAAGAGTCCAAGCCTTAACAAATTTGGCTACCCCTTACCCCATCCGACCAAAACAGAGAAGAATAAGATATGGAAGGACAAAATGGAAGAGGAGAAGAAGTAGAAGTAATATTTTGTCTGAACAGATGTGTTTTGTTTTGTTATCTTGCTAAGGTAGTTTTACTTAAAACAGAGAAAGTAAAATACTTGACGCGTTAGATTCAAATGACTTTCTTTACGCATTCTTCTTTACGCATTTTTACACAAGCTAGTTTTTCACCTACTTCATGTAAACTTTTACAGAAATGATTTTGTCATACGTTTCCTTATAAATGCAAGAGTGGTATGCGTAGTTTTCTATGTGATGAACTGAAATATGAATAACAGATTACCCCTCGAAAAAGGTATTCACAACAAATATCTCGGAATTAGTTAATGCCACAGAAGCATTCATTTGGCATAAATGTTATGCTTTATCAAAATCTGCATATTTTGTTTGTCAGATTTTGTCACATCTAATGGCTTACCACTTTTTTGTCATGCAAATATCTTAAATATATTCTCTTTAATTAAATTTCTTAGAGGAAATTAAAAATAACTCTAACATCTCCAGTTTGTGATGAGAAATTTTCTTCAAACTTTTTGTGTGGCATTCTTGCAAGATACTGATTTTAAACACCAAATTTTGTATATAAGCAACATCTAGTTGTTTGTACACTAACCGCAATATTATTGCAATTGGGTCTTCGTGGCCCTGATCGAAAACACGCAATGACGTCACAGCAAACAGATTGTACTGTCCTTCCCGAACTGCCAGCAGACCGAACTACCCTCACTCCCGGTCAAAGAATATTCTGCTCGAATTATAAAATGATATTTACAGAGAGAGAAAGAGAGAGAGAGAGAGAGAGAGATTTCTAAAATTATTCATAGATTTCAAAACATATATTTCCAATATTGAATTTTTAGATAAAAAGCACTCTCTCTGCCTACTAAGGTACTTGGCATAAAAAATTAAAACTGTGATATGCATAAATACATACACACGAGCGCCCGCATTCAAATTTCTCATTTAGAGTGCAGCCCATATAAAATCTTACTTGCCATTTCTTTACAATTATTATTATTATTATTATTATTATTATTATTATTATTATTATTATTATTATTATTATTATTATTATTATTATTATTATTATTATTATTATTATTATTATTATTATTATTATTATTATTATTATTATTATTATTATTATTATTATTATTATTATTATTATTATTATTATTATTATTAGTATTAGTATTAGTATTAGTATTAGTATTAGTATTATTATTATTATTATTATTATTATTATTATTATTATTATTATTATTATTATTATTATTATTATTATTATTATTATTATTATTATTATTATTATTATTATTATTATTATTATTATTATTATTATTATTATTATTATTATTATTATTATTATTATTATTATTATTATTATTATTATTATTATTATTATTATTATTATTATTATTATTATTATTATTATTATTATTATTATTATTATTATTATTATTATTATTATTATTATTATTATTATTATTATTATTATTATTATTATTATTATTATTATTATTATTATTATTACGTACTATTACTATGATGGTTGTTTTCCTTTATGGGAAACAGCTCCAAATGTCTAAAAGGTACCGGGTGCCTGTCAGAATCCAGGCAAGAGATAGAGACAAGGGTAGGGAATAGAAAGGAAATATGGAAGGAAATGACAGAGAAAAAGAGAAAAGAATCTCCATCTTCATGGTTAGGACAACCACGCGAGTACAGTCGAGAGATCTAATGTTTCAGTAGTGTTTTAGCTTAACGGAACTCCAGGTCTATTCTCGTTGTTGCACCAATGCAATTCTTCTGTTCCTCTCTTTCTACCTTCTCATCGTCTGCCTCCCACTTTCTCCCTCTCTCCATCCTTCTGCTTCTCTTTCTTTTCTCTCACTCACTCCTACCTCTATGTGAATTTTCTCTTTCACGCCTCCAGAGCTTCCTCTCCGGCCCCCCCCCCCCTCTCTCTCTCACTCCCCTTCAACGTCTTCACTCCTTCCTCTCTCTGAATAACATCTATCATGAGATGTTCTAAAACAGAATTACATTTACTTAATTAGACAAATGATGGTAACGAACATTTGTAAGTTTCTAAATATTCTTCATATCAGTGATAAGCTAGAAAGTGTTTTTGAAATAACTATGTATCATTTTTTAAAAAAACAATAAAGTGAGGCGGTTCTGTGTTTTCTTATGTGGCCCATGACGGAGAGAGATAGAGAGAAAGAGGGGGGGGGGGGGGGGACAGCAGGAATTTTGTGCGTTTAGATAGAGAAAGGATTCCGTACATCCGTAAACTTCATGGTAACTTAACTGCCTCTATGGTTTGGTGGTTAGCAGGTTAATCTGCAAATCTAGAGGTCCCGGGTTCGACATTTCTTTAGTCAAGATTAATTTCGAGCCTCCCTAGAGTCTGGAAATATGAATGGGAGTGTGAATGTGAAATTAATTGAATATCCGAAAGATTGGCATCAGTGGTAAGCGAGCAAACAAATGGTAAACGCCGCAGATATGACCTTAGATATTAATAAATAAATGGAACGTTAAAAAAACAAAAACAACACAAAAAAACGAAATACATATATTGAGATTCATACATTGGAGTATGATAGTCGAATGCATTAAAAATACAGTTTGATCTTTTGCGTCATTTCATTGAAACAGACAAAAAGAACAAAAAATAAGAAAGAAAAGAAAACGATAAACTATGTGGAATCAGGTCTGATATTTCGTTTGTCAGCTGTCGCTTTTGTAGGCAACGTGCACAGCAGATAATCAAAGGAGCCTAAGTTGTGAGGAATGGATGGAATAAATTCCAAGTTGCCTGTAAAAATTTGGTCAGAATGAGTGTAAGGTGTGTATTTTTAAGCAACTCAAACAAAACCTCAGATTCTTTGATTACATTAATCAATGTATGAGGTACATCATCACCATGAACATTTTGAGATTTAGGATTTTGTTTATTTTATTCCATTAAACTCGGACTAAGTTGCTCCCACCATCGTTTTCGTGGACGTTCCATGTCTCCCTTCCTACTGGGCTGTAGCTTCTGACCAATTTCGGAAATCTATGAGGATTCAATCTCCCAACATGTTGGAGTCAGTCTAGTTAATAATGTTTAATTTTATCAAATAGGTTTTCAACAGTTAATGTTTCCCTAATTGAGAATTCCTTTTCTTAATAAGTTTTTTAAAACCAAGAAGAGGTTGTAAAAAAACGCACCTGAGCAGTTTCCAACTGCCTTTGTTCTCTGCTGCCCAATATCCAAATATCACTTCTAAAAACCGAAGTGTAGCTTTGAATGTAATGTGAATTTTTATTCGTGTACTTGTGAGCATCCTTTGTCGAAGTGTATCTTAGTTTATTCCATCTATTTAATTATATTTCTGAATTTTAGTCCGTATATGTGATGTTCCGAAATTAAATGTCCAAGACATGTGCTATTCGTTACCTGCTCAATTATTTTACTGTTTAATTCAATTTTAACTCTAATATTTTTATTACACTGCCTTATATTTCTAGACCCTGTGTGAATATTAAAAATTAAGCTAAATTAATATTACTAAAAAGTTGTGCAATTCTGTCCTTCGAACACGTAGGACTCAAATTTAAGGTTAGTGCATAAAGTTGTTGTTTCGGAGACAAAGTAATTCTGATAAATCATTGGTAATGTTTGTCCTCTTTAATATTCAAAAGTGGGAGCAAAGCGCATGAGACAGACGTCATTAAAATGCCTTGTTAGAAATAAGGGAACCGGATATGCTAAACATAGCAAGCTCGGTTTGTCGACAGAGAAAAATTGCATATCCGAGTTGGACTTTAATGAAGCTCTATTTCCATAAAGACGTTATTACCTTGACAGACTCTCTCCAATACTATATGTACTGCAATCGCATTCAAATAAATAGAACCTTTTTGCTAAATAAAGGTCCTGATAGCTTCTTTATCATGTAATAGGAAGTCAATCGAGTTTTATTTTCAAACCTAGACATAATGATCAAATTAGGCGTTATAGGAATGCCATACCGAGCAAGGTGGCGCACTCGGGAGCCTCGGGGTTCACAACCCCATAGTCAACCAAACTGGTCGAAGAGGCTTTTACCGTTTTTCTAGGTTGCTAGACAAATATTGAGTTGGAGAACTCGATGCCCGAATTTTCCTATTACTGCTACATTCCATCTTCACCACCACACTGGACTGATCATCCATCCTGGATATTCTATTATCCATAGTTTGCTTGCTCTTCGGCAGGCTACTGATACGAGCATGGGCTTGTAATTCCTTGGTGGTATGTCAGACCAGGGAAAGGGTAAATGTTTATCAAGGCTTCCATGGCCGATATCCACTATTTTCTTGGATTTTCGGTGTAGGCCGTATCATAGAGGTGATGGTTGCCCACGATTTGCAGGTCAAGTGGTCTGCTTCTTCTTGGGTTACGTGCGAAGAATTAGAATTGGTGGTAGAATGAAGAAAGTATAAATTACGATGCATATATGCTTTTCTTCAAGCATAGCCCTAGAAGAATCAGGTCACGTGACCTGCGAAACGTCGACAGCCAATGCCTAAATGACGCGGCCTACACTGGAAGCCCCCCACCGCCGCCCCCCCCCCCCCAAAGGAGAGGGTAATCCGTTGAAGAAGAAGAAGAAGAAGAAGAAGAAGAAGAAGATGATGATGATGATGATGATGATGATGATGATGATGAAGAAGAATGTCGTACTAAAAACTTTTAGCTATTTAAAAACAAAGAAGGCCTAGAATACTACAATATGCTTTAAGGAAGCCTTGCCCAAAGGAAGTGGCAGCATCGTACATTTTATCCTGTAGACGCACGAATAAATTATAACTGAATCGGCACGATGCCCATCTCTGCTGCTAAACATATTACTTGTGCTCAAAATGCATTGTGTGATGATGTAAAACGATCGGAAAAGGTCAAGTAAATCTTATCCTGGTGAATTAATAAATTAAGAATGGAAACACACTATCTATAAGGGGCTGTTGCCAGTAGGTAAATTATGGTATACATGAAATATTCTCCTACCTTCCTTGAACATTCCTTAACTGAACTTATGTTTGCTCGATAGAAAAATATATAGGACATTACGAGCTTTAATTTTATCCAGAGAAATGTTTTCAAACTAAACTACAATGACAATGTTTAATTATATATTTAGTACATTGTATGTGTCTGTAATTTAGTTCTTGAAAATAATTTCCCCATTCCGCTTTTCCCTTAAACGTGCATTCTCTTATTTCCTTATTATCGTATCTCTTAAGGCAATATATATTTCTTGTTTTCCAGTATCATAGTTGTTTACTTTAATAATGATGCTTTTTGCCGGTTCGTTATGTACATCGTCTGACTATTTAAAAGTCTATATTATGCTAAATCATTGGACGCCTCGTCTGAATTTTAGCCACATTTAGCCAATTCCGCGTTGGCATTTAAATTATTGTTCTTTGTACATTTCTGAAATACAAACTTGAGTTTCATTTGTCTCCATGTACTTTTTTCACACAGTTATTCTTTCAGAGGTAGTGTTGGCGCATTTACATATTTTGAGGCCCTCTAAATAAAAAGCAATTTTATGAAAATTTTTGTGCGAGTATGTGATGTGTGTGTGTTTGTGTGTCTGTGTGTGTATGTGTGTGAGAGAGAGAGAGAGAGAGAGAGAGAGAGAGAGAGTAAGAGAGAGAGAACAGCATACAACAAAAAGGCGAAGTCTGGTAAATACCAAAGTTCGTATTTAAGTTCAGGATCTTAGAAGAATTCAAACGAACATTTTCAAGAAAGTTCCTCAACTTACTGTCCTCTCCATGGAAAAAATAACATTTCGTTAAGGGGAAATTCATTGTATTATCTCGCCAATGTTAAGTCTGTTAAATTCGCGACTCATTATCTTAGAAACTATTTAACACATTCCCACCGATATTGTTATAGGACACATCCATACTTTCGTTGTTCACTGACTACTTACATTCTATAAGCTTTGTTTAATAAGGAAATTAAGATGTTTTTCTCTACCATCATTTGGTTAAATTTGTTAACAATTATTTTAAAAAAATAATCAAGCAACTTAATACCGAACTAGAACCACATCCCAAATTTTAATTATATTATCTTCTATAATTTGAGAAAACGAGTCCATCATCAGCATACGCAATGTATTGTTTAGTTTGGTAGATATGGTTGTTCACAGTGTTAGTACTCAGAAGTTTTCACCACATAGTTGTCTTTGCCTCCTATAAAATTGTGCAAAGCTTCTCCTACGGGTAGGATTTTAAATCCACACACGTAGGCGAAAACATGAAATGCACGTGCTACTTTTGTTTGCTAATTTTTCCCTGTGTTAATTTCATAAATTAAATAAAACCAGGTTCGTGCCCCGAGGTAAAACATCAACCGAACTGTCACCAACAACTTTGCTCCTGATGCGTCGGACACAAAGGCCGGAATAATTTTATACAACAGGTAGGGGTAATGACAGATACTGCGATAATAACAGTGTATTCATGTTCGTCCAATCACACGCTGCAGACCAATGCAAACAAGTAAGCTAATAAGAGTTCCAATATTATTTTAGTGTAATACGTCTTGATGATAGAAGCAGAATTAGAATGTTAGGTTTGCACTACGTATTTCATTTGAAACTTTATAGCACTATAAATTTATTAAAATGTCAGGCAAAGTTTAATTTTTAAGGGAGCCTTTTTCCTATGTCACATTACCATTAAATTGTGCTTAAATTCATGCGAATTAAGGTAAAAATGCTTTACAGCACTGTTCACACAATGTATGAGCGTCAGTTATTGAAATAATAAACCATCTATATCCATTCGTCAAGAAGTCCCTGGTTAATGTATGGTCGAAGCAGTACCTTCTGCCTGGTGAAGTGTGTGTGTGTGTGTGTGTGTGTGTGTGTACGCGTGTGTGTGATGATTGGCCTACACCCGCACAGTATACACGGAAAGACAAGGCAGGGTATGAGTTTGTGTTCAACACGCACCGTTACGCTGTTTGTTTATGTACTGAGCTAGGGAAAGTGACACCCACACAATCTAGTGTTGCCAGCTTGTCTTCGAAAAAAACTAAATTATCTCCGTAGGAAATGGTCAGAGATAAAAACGTAAGATACAAAATGTGTTCCAAATACCGAGATCTACCACTAGTTTAAATTAATGTAATGACTTCCTTTCCACCCGGTATATATAATTTTTTAGTGTATGCGACCATAAATTCTTGTTTTCCTTTTTCTGTGATTTTAGATCGTCTTAATCTCCATATGAGGACTTAAACACCAAATACTGAACATTTTTAACAAGTTTCTTTTTTCTTTTTTGCAACAATTGTATGTTGTTTTTTTTTTTTTTTTGTTTTTTTTTTTTTCACGGGGTTTTATTTATTTTTCACTCGAGTAATACTGATTAATATTATTGAACGTATTCTGATTCAAATTTTGAAGTGGCATTTGTAGACTTAATGGAAGGTGAAAGGTGAAGCAACTTTGTTAGGCATTCATTATAATTTTACCAAGGTATGCCTATTTAATTCACAAGGGGGGGGGGGGGGACAGGATTAAACGAATATGAATGCAGTGTGACGCAATTGGTCACGTGAGAAGGGGACACTCCAAAGTGATTCTCGGCTGTTAACAGAAAACGTCCTCAATTTTGTAGTCGAGTGAATGCGCTAAGGAAGCGGTCAACTTGGGGCGGGCCACGGTCCGACGGGCATTTCGTCGCATCAGCGATGCAGAAACCAATCTCTACCAGTAATTGCCGTGTTGTTTACATTCTCTGGCGTTAATAATCATTGAGGTGGACCTGCAAGTCGCTTTTTCTCTTCAGATGAGTCATATGTACGCCTCAACACGTCAGCGAAAAGTGAAGCTTAACATGACAAACGGAGAACCAGTCCTGGGTGGGATACCACAGCGTATTGATTCGTTTAAGTTAACTATTGGCACTATATGTAGTGTTAATTAAAGTGGCAAGATCGATCCGTAATTCTACTGGTTCTTAAAGTGTCCTTGAAGTTACAAGTAAAAAATCGAAAGAAGATTAATCTGCCAAAGATTCGTTAACTATATTTCTGTAATTTCATCTTTTGTATCATCAAAATGCTTTTGTAACTTGTATTGTCATTAGATATTGTCGGTAAGCAAATGTAAGTGGTAATTTTATATCGTAATTAAGAAATACACCCGTACATAGTTTATCATGTTGTACTCTTATTTCCCTGAGGAATCTTCTGATCTTATCTTGTTTAAGTTGTCAAAAGGTCTGCTAGCTCGCTGATTGCACGAAAAGGTTGGTACCGTAGAAGTATTCCTGAATTTCATTAATATTTGCAATGCTTTCAGTCCAGTCTTCCAAATAATGACGTCGCCGCCTCTAAGCTCCCTAATATGGTCTATGACCTTCGGGTGCAGCCTCATTCCGTTATCTCCACAACAGGATGATGAAGAGGATGGCGGTGGGATGAGAGGACCTATAGCCTTTATCGTTGGTGAAACTTCATGAGTTAGTCAGAGGGTAAAGAATGGCTTAAAATCGCTATCCCCAGAGCTTTGTTGGAGCCCTATCCTTAGAATGTTGAAGGGTGCAGTTTTAAATTGAGTTGAGCAAGTCCATTTAAATGGTATTATGATTTATATCATTACTACCATTTCCTTGGGTTTATGTTATACCGTGCAACAGTTTTATCAATGAACATTCCTTTAGATATGCAAAATCAAGTAATTTTATAATTTGTTTTTTCTTTACATGCCAGTAAATCTACTGACTTGAGCACCAGTCGGGGCCGGGTTTGAACTAGTGACCTTGGGGTCAGTAGACCAGCTGAGACCCCTTATTGTAAGTAGAAATGGTACTGTATTCCACCCAAAAAATGTCATGGGATTTTATCCGAGATTCTAGCATTGAATTAAGAAAAGTATTTTAAAATGGTTAGAATGACTGTTCAGTGGGAGTGTGTGCGAGTGAGTGACAGAGATGAAGGGAGGGTGGGAGGGTCAGAAAGAGGGAGATACAGATTCACTTTTCTATGAGCAATTTATCTCAAAAACCAACATTCAGTATTTCATTAGACATGTTTAAGCATAGCAGGCGAAGATTTTCAAAAACCTTTCCCTACCTTACTTTTGCATGGAAAATTTGCTGCTACTTATCACTTTCTCAGAAATGGTTCTAACGAATTTAATTAACATATCACATGATACGGATATTTTTGAAAACTGCGTATCCTAAGTTTTATTTCTCTTATTCTAAATGTTGCTGTTTTTTTTTTTTTTTTTTTTTTTTTTTTTTTTTTTTTTTTTTTTTTTTTTTTAAATAATTTGTACTGCCAGTAACCATAAGTAATACACCAAAATTTACTACAAGAAAACGGTGGATCTCGTTGGAAGATAAAATTAATGGCATAATACCAACCGTGAACAGCTTTCGAAATTCTCATTTTTAGATCTTTTCGATGTATCAGAATTTACTGGCAGGCGAGGTATATAAACAATGCTACACTAATTTGTTTCCAGCGAGTGTTTGTTAATAATAGCCACTGGTTTGTGTGCATTTGTGTTCTGTTTATCATTGTACATAAACCATATTGCTTATATTTAGATTATTTCTAGTCAAACATTAATTGCGTATAATGTAATGTAAATAGAATAATTATTTTATATCAATAGTATAGTATATAAAAGAATATGGGAAGCAGAAGGTCCTATGAGTGGGGCATTTATGTTTTTAGAGATAGCTTACGGCATTTTCTTCACATCTCGACTCCTGCCTTGGTTTAGTGTCATGTATGGTTTAATAAATCTCAAATATGCTTAAAAAATCACCGACTTTTTTATATATCAAATACCCAATGGATTTAAATCAGCAGTGGATTTGTCTATGTATCTGTTCAAACTAAACAAGTTAAAATCATTTTATTTTAAGTTACTTGAAAACGTTCGTGTGCAGCTTTTATAGAAGCACTAAGAAAATGTTGTACTGTTTATGCTCAAATACAATAAGGTTATTATTTCTTGGGGGTACTTTAAGATTGCTACATTTTTATGAAGAAAAGTGTTAAGTATTTCTATGTTTAACGTCGTGGTCTAATTCTTAATGTTCGCATAAGATATCCCCAGTTTCCAATTGAATAGCTGTCCGTATTTTCAAAAGTGTGTTTCGCAGATGACAGAAGTTTGTAACTTGTCATTAAAGACAACTACATCAATTCTGGCTGCATCACAAAGGGGTACCTTTATTAGCACGACTAAGTCGTGGGCGCTTTCTTCCTGCACAAGTAGAAGATAGTTCCGAAATCACGAAGCAAAGGAAGTCAACCAAGCGAATCATTGTCACACCTTGGATTGACGGTGTGACTGATTGGTGACAATAGAGGGTGCGCTGTGTAAGAACATAGGGTGTGGTTTATTGAAACAGGCTCTTCCGTTAGACAAGGGACATTAACCCCTGAGAATTTCCGCGAACTAGCATCCACCATTCACATTGCTCTACACTAACGATGTCCAACGCTTGCAAAAGAGGGGAAGCGGAGTGTGGGTTTACCTCCCTCCACCTTTGTCTCTCTTAACCCCAGCCGTGCATTGCGTTGCAGTGGCGGGTTGGCGACATGTACGTTGTGTTTGATTTACAAAAGTGCTTTCAAACTTTATGATTTCTTTGGTGCTGCTTACGTTTAAGAGGTCTATCAATATTTGGAAAGCCTTATAAGATCTACCAAGTGATCGTCGCGTAACTATAGTTCAATTTGGAGAAAATCTGTTCACAAATATATGTAGAGCTATACTCACTCTTATACACACCATTCTTGGAAATGCTTATTTCTCTAGATACCTGTGGCGCGCATTGTGGGCTATCAAAGCGATCATCGAAGCCCATATCTAAAGTAAACTAGAAATTAATAAGTAATAATAATAATTGCAATGATAGATTCCCTCATCCATTAGGGCGTAGGATGCAATATGTCCCGTTCTCTATCACTGAACAGAGGGTAAAGAAGGGCTTCGGATGATTGCTGCCGCAGCCTTCACTACGATGCCAGAAGAGATAGGTGAGGTGGCAGAATGCCAAGACTTCGGATTCCCGGGTCAGTATACCCACACGAGCGTTACCGAAATGTGCCGTATGAATACGACTGTCTGTATAGCAAAAGCACCAGGAGTTAAAAGCAAGAAAGAATGTGATTTTAATTGTGTAATTGTTAAGTCCTCAACACCTATATTAGTATTATTTATTTCATAACGTACAGTCCACCAAGACAGTTGCTAGTGCTAAGCTTTCAAATTGATGAGCAATGTGTAGTAAAACAATAATTAGTGAAACGACCATACTCGCAGATGAAACACGAGGATAAATTAGTGATAGTAAAACAGGGAATGCCTAGCCTATTATACTTGCAGTGTAAACAGAAGCAAAGGAAATAAGAATGCTTACATAAGGTATTTTAATATAAGCGATTATAAGTATGAGGTTGACTGACTCATGGGAATTAAATATACTTTATTGCTGGCTATAATTGTTTGCAACCGAGAAAACGCCCTAGAATACGAGTCTCGCAAATTTAGTATTTAATCCCAGCTTTGGATAAACATAAGGGATCAACAAAGCATATAAAATCCTTTCCAGCTTTAAAAACCTTCGACACTCAACGGGCAGACCATTCATTGGAAGTATCAGAAAAAATTGTTGACCGTTTGCATAGTGAAAAGATTAAAGGAAATAGAAATGTATTGGATATATTGATTGATGCAGTTCTTATACTTTAATCTGTGAATTTTATTAAGGAAACCAGACAATCCTTTGTTGCTCTTAATGGTTTATCCGATTTTTTCTCGCATTACACGATACGTACATTTCAAATTACAAGTTGCATATCTGAAGATGACAATTTACTATCGTTCCATGTAGTATAAATTATAATATATACTGTATTCATGCTATATTTAATCCTATCTATATTTTGACCTATCTAGTAAAATGATGCTAATAAAACCCGCGTATATTTTAGCTAACTGAAGATGAACATAGGAATGAAGGAAAAATTTAGTTTAAAAAAATAAGTGCAAAATATAAGCACAAAAATATAGCGCGGGCCTACAAGGCCACGCGCATTCAACGGTGTTTTACCAGTGCACGGGCCTAACGGGAGGTTAATCAACAACCCCCTATAGTCTGGATCTGATAGGCTTAATGATAGCCCAAGTCACAATCCCATCATACGCCACTGCTGTACCGGGTGGAAGGGAAGTCATTACATTAATTTAAACCAGTGATAGATCTCGGTATTTGGAACACATTTTGCAGCTTATGTTTTTGTCTCTGATCATTTCCTACGGAGATATTTCAGTTTTGTCGAAGACAAGCTGACAACACTGCAGATTGTGTGGGTGGTCACTTTCCCTAGCTCAGTGCATAAACAAACAGCGAAACGGTGCGCCTTGAAAACAAACTCATACCCTGCCTTGTCCTTTCGTCTTTACTGTGCAGTGCTAACAAGCGTTAGCTCCCAACGAAAGCGAATCTCCCCAATCCCCAAACCAGGTCAACTCCCTGACCAACCTCAACGCAACGTTGTCGACTTACCTAACGTCTGAGAGCGCAGCTCGGATTATTCTTTCACGTCTTTTAAGTGATTAACTATTTCGTGGCTCTGTGTGATGTACCTTAATTACTACCAAAGCTCTGTCAGAAATAACTTACTCTGCGCATCTTACAAGAAACAAACTGTTATCTTCGAAATCGGCTGATAAAAGAACAAAAGGCCATCAGACTTTTTTGTTTGTAATGCTTCTATGAAGTACATGTTGGAATGTAATGACTTCCCTCCCACTCTGTATACTAGATTTTAATCGACATAAGCATTTTCACAAATTACCTTACTGCGAATTTTCTTGTAGATGCAAGGGAAATTCAGAAATACGGTAGGCTTTAAGCGACAGTGAAATATTTTAAAAGCTGGTTGCTATGCGTTCTCTTTGTAAAGCCAAGGAATGAAAAAACAAATAACATGTTTGAAAAATCTGATGTGTTGCATTCACATGACTTTCTCTACTCTTGTACTAACCATTCCTACAAACTCTTTAAGTTAATACAGATAAAAATATTCGCAGAAATTATCTTATGTTTATTTCCTTGTGCGGGCAAGGGCAATATGGGAATACAGTAGGCTTTGAGTGATAGTTAAACGTTTTAAAGCTTGGAGATTCTGTTCTCTTTGCATGGTTATCATATAAAAAATGAACAACAATGTTCCAACAACAGTTTTGTTTTCTGAAACTAACACAAATAACATGGAATATCTCCGAAATGGTTCACTCTACACAAAAATTATTTGGATATAAATTGTGTGTTTTAGTGAGATCTACATTTTTTGTACAGTAAGATTTGGTCTATCTCTTAGGGTTTACGAGTTATTCCTCCTTCTTTGCATAACATACATCACAACTGAAGGGGACACTAAAACGTTTTCAGCCTTTTTTTTTCTGTAGCCCTGATTTAAGCTTCGAAATTAAATACAGCTCCTTAAATTAATATTTTGTAACATATTCTATTCGTTAAATTAAAATCTTTCCATTTTAAAATAAAATATTGGCAGTTACCTTAAAAGTTAGGTTGATTTATTTCACCATATCGTATTAAAGCTGCTGAGACTGCTTTCGTATGATAATTATCACTACACACCTGACCTATACATTGCTGCAAATCAAATGGTTAACACATAGTAAAATAAATTATATCCCCAAGCATGTCCAAGCTGACATCTTATTCCAATTAATGAACGTAGTAATTTTCTACACACATAAACTCTGTTCTATTAACATTGCCTTACATATATTAAACGGGTCATTTCCAAATATTTTCCAGTAGGGATTCTTTTAGGATTAGGTATGATAGTAATTAGATGTGAAAATTGACATGGACTGTAATAATTTTATACATAATACAATTGAGGTGGGGGTACTCCAATCCCCATCTATTTAGATCCAAAATTACTCTTGTTTAAGAAAAACAAGAACGTTATTATACGTTTCTTTTACGGTATCTTATAAGGATTTTTTCTTTCATTTTTTTTTCTTCCTTTTCTTTTATTTCTTTTTCTTTTTTCACCCACTTGCCGGGAAAAACTTATACTCCGAATTATTTTAAATATTTAAAATACGTACGTATTCTAATGTCCACCAGTTTAATAGAAGAAATAACTTCTACTATAAAGGAAACATCGTCAAGCTTTAGTGTAGTAGTAATAGTAATAGTAATAGTAGTAGTAGTAGTAGTAGTAGTAGTAGTAGTAGTAGTAGTAGTAGTAGTAGTAGTAGTAGTAGTAGTAGTAGTAGTAGTAGTAGTAGTGGTGGTAGTAGTGGTAGTAGTGGTAGTAGTGGTAGTAGTGGTAGTAGTGGTAGTAGTGGTGGTGGCGGTGGCGGCGGCGGTGGCGGCGGCGGCGGCGGCGGCGGCGGCAGCGGCAGCGGCAGCGGCAGCGGCAGCGGCAGCGGCAGCGGCAGCGGCAGCGGCAGCGGCAGCGGCAGCGGCAGCGGCAGCGGCAGCGGCAGCGGCAGCGGCAGCGGCAGCGGCAGCGGCAGCGGCAGCGGCAGCAGCGGCGGCAGCAGCAGCAGCAGCAGCAGCAGCAGCAGCAGCAGCAGCAGCAGCAGCAGCAGCAGCAGCAGCAGTAGTAGTAGTAGTAGGAGGAGGAGGAGGAGGAGGAGGAGGAGAATAGTGGTAGTAGAATAGTAGTAGTAGAGGTAATAGTAATAGTAAAGTGGTAGCAGCAGTAAATAGTAATAGCAGTATTTCATTGAATTCGGAACTTCAGAAAAAAACGAGTCGTCTCATCAAAGGCATTTAATGGATAAAAAGAACGTTTATTTTGTGCAATGATGCTGCAAAACGGCAGGAAATGCTTCACCCAAGTGGGTAATATTTTTAGACGGTGTTAACGGAAGGAAAGCTTGCGGAAGAAGGACAGTTTAGAAAGGGAAATGGCAAAAGTTAAGGAAAAGTGTTTGTGGTACCATTTTACGCCGCGAACTGCCTTGGACTGTATTCCTTTTACTAATCAACCCGTCATGTTCACTTCTTTGTTTTTATTGGTTTCTCGAACTCTTAAGTCACCTTCCTGTACTTCTCAGATCCCGTAAACTTTACTGCTAGATAAAATGCAGTGTAAGCCAAGTTCTTGTTTAAATATACTAAATTCTGTTCGGTATTACTTATAAATACACGCTAAATTATTATCTTGTGGGAGCGCTCTTGGAAAAGTAGTTGAGGCTTAAGAAATGACGCCCCTGCTCCGATTAAAAATTCCATACATAAAACAAGAAATACAATGAAATGTTTTCTCTTACAAATTTCTAAACCCATGCTTCTGTAGACTGTTAATTATCACTGGTCGACAAGATTTTTTTCACAAGAAATCTGAATAGTGAATCTAGTGCATTTTTTCATCCTGAATTCAGATATGCAGTCAGAATTTTCCCATCAGGCATAGTTTTTCTGTGAAAGCTACTTTTCAAAATATGATTTTAGCGTTTTCTTTGACCTGTCATAGGAACCTTTACCTCATATGTAGCTATTTTACTCAAGCCGTATTTATTGAAATTATTTGTAATATCACGCTGAAGCACCACAAAACAAGACTGTGCAGGTTCATTCATGTTCAGACATGCTCAGACCTGTCTGGCATTGTGATGTATCAGTATTGAACTGACTGTGACATTGCTCACTAGTGAAATATTTCCTTCCTTTCTGTTTAGAAGTGTATTGTGTATGTTGTGCATGTTGTATTTCAGTGCTTAATGTTTTCATCATGCCAAGAAAGTGTGTAAATCATGCAGATAATTTCTGCTATATTTGTGGTGAGCTGACCTTCAAGTCTCAGAGGCGAAATATGACCCCACTTGTAAAGAAGTGTTATCATCTTTACTTTGGCTGTCAAGTTGGTGATTTTGATAAGAGCTAGGCCCCAAATACATGCTGCGTTTCATGTGTTAGACTGCTGACTGGGTGGAAAAATGGTACACATCATATGCCATTTGCAATTCCCATGATTTGGAGGGAACCGAAGGATCATTCAACTGACTGTTATTTTTGTTTGACAAATATTAAAGGAATCACTTCTAAAACAAAATATACAGTTAAGTATCCGAATTTGCAATCTGCATTGAGACCTGTCTTACACAGTGAAGAGTTCCCCGTACCAGTATATGTAGATACAACCTTAAGTGATAACTCTGATTCTGACCTAACTGAAACTCAAAATGATTCAGATGAAAATAAAAATGATCTTACATATGAAGCTAGTAGCTGTTCATCAGAGCCATACTTTCCCAATCAGCAAGACCTTAATGACCTGATTCGGGATTTAAATCTGTCTAAACTGCAAGCTGAAGTTTTAACTTCCAGACTCAAAGGGTGGAATTTACTCCAAAAAGATGTAAGAATAAGTAGTTATCGTAGCCGCCATAGTGTTTTCAAAGAATACTTCTCTGAAGAATATGGTGTTGTGTTTTGTAATAATATTTGTTCACTTATGGAAACTCTTGGGCATCAACACCGACCAGATGAGTGGCGATTGTTCATAGACTCCTCTAAAGTAAGTTTGAAGGCTGTGCTGCCACATATTGGCAATGAACTTCCATCAATACCAGTAGCGCATGCCGCTATGAAAGAGACATATCAAAATATGAAACTAATTTTAGAGAAAATACAATATGGAAAATATGAATGGAATATCTGTGGTGATTTAAAGGTCATTGCTTTATTGCTTGGTTTGCAACTTGGGTTCACCAAATTTTGCTGTATTTTGTGAGAGTGGGACAGCAGAGATAAGAAGTCTCACTACGTTAGAAAGTCATGGCCAAAACGTGAATCTCTTCTCCCTGGCCAGAAAAATGTGGCATGTGTCCCTTTAGTGAATCCTGAAAAAATATTTTTACCTCCATTGCATATTAAGTTAGGAGTTATGAAAAATTTCGTCAAAGCTATGGATAAACTTTCTGATGGATTCTTGTACTTGAAATCGAAATTCACCAAAGTCAGTGATGCTAAACTGAAAGAAGGAGTTTTTATAGGACCGCAAATCCGATCATTAATGGCTGATGAACATTTCGAGGGACTGTTAAATCCACTGGAGAGAGCAGCCTGGCAGTCTTTCAAAAGCTTATGTTGCAATTTTCTTGGAAACCATAAAGCAGAAAACTATCGTGACATAGTGGCTGATCTTCTGCATTCTTATAAAGCTATGGGATGCAACATGTCTTTAAAAATTCACTTCTTGGACTCTCACTTGGACTTCTTCCCCGAAAACCTTGGAGCTGTCAGCGATGAACACGGTGAGCGTTTTCATCAGCAAATTTCTACGATAGAGAAGAGGTACCAAGGCAAGTGGAGTTCCAATATGCTGGCTGACTACTGTTGGACTAAAATGAGAGACGTTCCATTTGCAAAATATACCCGAAAATCACTATCTAACACTTTCTAGGTAAGTCAGAATCAGTAGTTATAATTTTGAGTTAGATAGCTAGTTACGGATTTTTTAGAATATTATAAAAATTCAAATGAATATCACACAAAACTCCTGCCCGAGGCGGACAAACTGTAATTATATTTGAATTCAGCATGAAAAATACTTTTAGATGTTATTTTAATTCTTGTGAAAGAGAAAAAGTTAATTTTTGTAGACCAGTGTTACACAGGCTGCAAATCAAATATAGGATTCAAGTTTATCTGATGTGTTGCACTCACATGACTTTCTCTAGTCTTGCACTAACCATTCTTACAAACTCTTATTTCTATAACTTCTTCATGTTAGTTGAGATAAACATTCGTACAAATTATCTTATTGCTTATTTCCTTGTAGGTGCAAGGGGAATATTAGAATACAGTAGGCTTCGAGTGATAGTCAAATGTTTTAAAGCTTTATAATCTTATCTGACTAATGAACATTTGCAATATGATTTGTTATATGGTAGTTGATATCCTTCTAATGTCGTGATATGACCAGCGAGTTCAAGGGGCTTAAAACAAATTTTTAAAAATGCCCATCCCAAACTAATATTTACGTGGAAATTTTTTCGATATTTTTTATTTTATCAAAAGGGTTGTAGCAATTTTGATTAAAACATTACGTATTAAAGATACTTGAACAACAAATATATTTCTATAATTTTCTGGGGATAGCCAGAAGTCCTCGTCATTTTTAATATCTTCTGTGTGTTATGTAAACCATAAGAGGAAACAAACTCTTTCTACGCAAAAATCTATTCAAAGCACAAAACCTATGTCAAATAACACGTTCTGTGGAGTTTATTTTTGGGAACTATTTCCTTGTTATTTGCTTGATTCAACTGGGAAGTCGCTATTCGTTGTTGTCTTTTGATTATTCAAAAAGAATATAATTTCAGTCATGTTTTTTAATCTTCTGTATCGTATAAAGAAATGGCAAATGTGAATTGAAAGTTGATCTGAGATAATAATAGTTCATAGATGAGTATATGTATTTACAAATGACTGTAAATGTTAAACATCAGGTTCAATTAACTCCTCCTGGTAGTCTTTAGTACAATTTAAGTATTACGTGTAAAAGAGCTGAGTAAAGGAGCGACTGCATCATTTTTGAAACGTTCAAAGGCGATAAAACCTTCGAGTACAAAGCACAGTTATAGGATAGATGTGGTTACGCACTCTAGAAAATTGCAAAAGTGATTGCACAGAAAAAAGCAAAGAAAAGGAAAAGCCAAAATCAGACATCATATCATTAGACGGTTTTTTAGATTGAAGCTGCAAACTATACAGCAAAAGTGTAACCGCTAATTAAATTGCATGGTTACATCTCTAGAACAATCTTAGGAAGGCGCGAAAGTACAAGACAAATGAAAAAGTTCAATGAACACATTAAGGACCCCAGAATGACAGTAAATTATGTCCATTTCCTTTTGCACATTCGTAATGATACACTTTGTTACCTCTCACGTGGTGTTACATTATTACGTGTAGTACATTTTCTCAACACCTTGTAACTTTATGTCTTAATCATTTTATTGCTGGTTCCTTAACAAGCTTTCTTCAGTTTTTTATTCTTATCTCGATTCCGTTACGGATAAGGAGAGACTAATTCTAATATATCTGCTTTTACAATCTTTTAGTTCATCCTGACTCCACAATGATCTATTCTCAGAGTTCAATAATACACACAGGATCTGCACAATCATTGTGGGACTTTAAAGTAATACGTCTTTTTCCCCCATGAATGGGTTAGATTTAGAGTTAAACAACCAAGGTGGACATCTCGCAAACTTAGATATACATAGATCTATTACGGCTACCACGCAGGAGGAAGAGAGGAATCACAGGAGGCTACAGGTCGCAAGGACGCGCGGAAGTCCATAACTATTTCATGTCCAAAGACACGTCTCACTGCTGGAGCTGCCTAGAGAGGACGATGAACGACCAGTCCACTTAGCAGTCCTGTAGTGTTCACGGGAAAGCTCTTTCTTTGTGCAAACAAAGATAAAAATGTACCCAGAGCAACATACCAGTCTATCATTTGTAAACTAATTATGGCCGTCCCTGGAACAAATGCAGTTGCGAAGAGCTCTTTGTGGACAGCAGAAAATAACCATTAAACTTCAAGACTATGAAAGTAGTAATTTTAATCAAGATAACGTCCATATTTGTGTATTGACTTTTGGGAAAGAATACTTAACGAAGAAAACGTTTAAGTGGACATAATATCTTTAGATAAATATGATAATCATTCTAGTATATCACTAATAAGTTGTACATCACCGCCATACGCCACACAATCTAGAAGTACGCCCAAAAGTTAAGAAGGAAATGGAAATGATGGAAAGGTTTTTGTGGTCGATGAGAGATCAGCCCAATATTTGTTTATATATCCAGAAAAATCACGAAAAATTCATGGTCAAGGTGGATGTCAGTACGGAATCAAACCTGCATCCTCCCGCGTCCTCGCGTGCTACAGCGGAGCTATGAATAGGTTACCCTCTCATAGTAAAACCTGTGCTCTGAGGGACCGGGTTCCATATAGGAGTGTCTTGTGCAGATGGGTTGCCATCTCCGTGACACCCTCTCAAGCCAGAAAGAGACATCAGCACAGAAACACATATTGCAGTTGTGGATTATGAAAACACACTTGGCAAAGGGAAACATACTATGGACATCTTATTAAAGCAATTAAATTTCACAAACAAAAGAGCAATACCACTTTGATCTGCTACATTCATATGCTGCAGCTCTCTACATGTTTATGAGAAACCCCTAATAGCGACTTGCCACCTGAAAAAGTGTTTGGAAATTCAAACCAATAACAAAGAATATCTCGGAAATGTTTAACGCTACAAGAATTTATATTTGAAATAAATTACCTGCTTTAAAACGATCTTTTGCATGTAGCGGGTAAGGTCGTGCCATCTCTTACGGTTTACCAATTGTACAGAACAAAGAGGGCTTCGCTGGCTATTCCCACTAAATTCAAGTGGAATTCAGTGGAAAGTTAATTAAAATCTTTGGAGCCATTTTTGAAAAAATTAAAGCTAACAATCAATTTTGCATGTAGAGGTCGTTTGGGGTGAAAGGATTTTCTTGAACTTCTTGTCCATCTTAGGAAACTAAAGAATTTTAATTCCGTTTAGTATCTATCAAGCTTTTCGTTTTTTAATTTTGCAGTTCGAGGACAGACCCAGACACACACGTTTTTTAAAAACTGCTTTCTTTTATCCAAGTGGTCTAAAAACGTAAATTTCCAGTGAAATCTCCATATGGAACTTTTGGGTAGTATGCAATTGTCCTCTGCTTAGCATAGATAAGTGCGAGATTCATCCAAAACGTAAGTTCCTGATCACGCCTATACTGGAATTACTGACGGGTAAGAGAAATTATAAGTGACAAGGATAACTGATTTTGATATTTAAATATCATCAGCGCAAGTTGCAGTCATTGGATAGGAGGCAATAAAAGAGCGTGTATTTCTAAAATTTGCGTCTTTTCCTTCGTGTTTTACAACCTTAGAGAAGTGTCTACTGTGATCGCGCTAAAGACTACCCTCCTGTTATGAAAGATTTAGCGGTAGCTTCAGCTTAACATTTCTACAGCTAAGGGCAACATACACTTCGCATTATTACCCAAACAGTTTTAAATTATTAAATCTGGATGCAATAGAAGTTAGCAAATACGCAGTAACCGTTTTGAGTAATAAATCCAAAAACATTTATTTCTTCAACTTCTACATTCGGCTTCAAATAGATCATTGTCAGCCTCAAATTAATTTAGTAACATAACTGGTGTTGTTCATGCACACCAAGAGCCAAACTGGATCAGTTGACGCCAAATGTATCAGGAAACAAAATTGGAGACGATGTCATAAGGGTGACGCATTATCGACATCAGCGACTAAAGATGGCATGGGCATGCGTAGCGTAGAGAGGAGTGCTGTTTCAGTCTTGTAAGCGCAGTAATTGCACAGCGTTAGCAGAAAATGGCTGCACTGACACTGTCTCTCACCAACTGCGAGCTTCGTCCAGTTATCAGATTTCTGCACGCTCAGAAGCAATTTCCAGCATAGATGCTCTACCAATCGTGCCACGTGTATGGACTCGACATTATGAACGATACTGTGTCAAACCAGGGTACAAGCAATTTACTGTGCACGACGAAGTAACCATAGTGGCCGACCGTCCCTGGTGATCTGATGGAAAGTGTGCGGTAAGCAATTTTGTGGAACCGGCCTTCAGGATTTCGGAACTCTGGTCAATTTCTCCGATGCCTCGCGCACTGCTGCACGAAATCGTCACTCGCTGACTTAGTTTTCGGAAAGCGTATGCAAGATGGGTGCCAAGACGATACAAAACCAGAAAACTGATCACAGTATTAACATTTTTCCAGAGATATGTAGAGAAAGGTGACGAGTTTATTGATAATACTGTCACTAGGGATTAAATATGAATGTTGCAAGCCACACCAGAAACAAAACACAATCCAAGCATTGATGGTATAATGGTTCTACTGTGAAGACCAAATTCAAACAACCTCTGTTTAAAAAATGTGTGCAGTGTCTTCTGAAATCAACGTCATGTATTCCTGTGCTAGGGACACAAATATTCTTGGTTATCGTTAGACGCTACGAAATACCAGAAGGTTGATCCAAAACAAAAGACTTGGAGTACTAACAACATGTATTACCCTTTTGCACGACCCCATACAGTCCACGTCACACGGAATCTATTACTTTAGTTAGGATGGGAGATATACGATCATCCACCTATAGCTCTGACCTCGCGACAAGTTACTTTCATCTCTTCCAACTCATGAAACGCTTTGTGGCAGAAAAGAGTTTCCAGACGACGGCAGATGTCGGTGGCAGATCTTAGGATATGGGCATACAACCGTAGGTGCAGAGTATCATAAGGACCTTAATAACAGTGATGACTATATGGAGAAGTGATCATTAAAACTCTGTAAATATTGCAATAAATATTGTTTTATTTGTTGATGCTTTTGTTTCCATTATCGTTCAGTGGAACTTACTTTCTGGATGCGGCTCATAACAGAGAATATATGTATATCTTACCGATTCAAGAGCACAATTCAAACAAGATTGTATACCTCGAGAGATTCAAGGCTATCAGAAAGAGTGGAAAGATCATGTTTTAAGGATGCCCCCTTCGAGATATCGAAGGCAAGCTATTTTTTATCAACCGTCTGAACCACAAAATGTTGGACAGCAATTGAAGAGATGGACTGGCCAATTTATCTAGCCTCAGCACAGGACTTTGGCCTAAACCTTACTAGGAAGAAGAAGAAGAAGAAGAAGAAAATGAATATAAGCTACATCTTATGTAGAGCAACCCAATGAGACAGAGAAGGGCATAGTTCATTAACCACACTGTCCAATATCACTAACAAGAAAACCTGATAGGATGATGTGAATTGTTTTGTAAATAAGGGAATTACTGACTGTCATAGATAATGATAATAATAAAAAACATGATTTACAGTATTTAGTTTTCAAGAAGTTGCAAAAGTGTATTATTTAAAAGTTCCGTTAAACTACGGTGATAATGCTTAAAGGATAAGGGACAGGAAGAGCTAAAATGTTGATACGTGATACGGTTCATGCCGTACAGGTCCCACCTTAAACTTAAGACTGGAACGTTTCCTTACCTAATTTACTTCACCACATATCACTTCATATACAATCAGTGATCAACCACCTATGGTGTCGTATGCAGTGAGAATGGTTGTAGAATACTACTTAGCTCTCAATTCAAAGTCCCCAGAATGACAATAGGAGTTAAAAGATGCTATATAAATTAAACAATAAAAGAATCTTATGTATACGCATTGAAAACGATTCTACTTGCATTTATACAATGGTGATGGACGTTTTCCTAAACTTGTTTCGAAATAGGTGACAAATGCTTAATTACATATGTAGTGTGCAAAAGGAAATTTAATCTTCTAATGTACAGTTTTCCCAGTTGGCAACAAAGATGTTTAGTCAAAGTCTTAGAATATTTAAACAGTGATTTTTGTTATTTTGATATTTTAAAATAAACCAAATAACTATATGTATTTGTAGCTACTTCATATAATAACTTCATGTAATAATTTTACATGGGTCGTCCCCATCCTTCACCACATAAACATTTGATTGAAGTCTCTGGGATTCGAACTCACAAGCTTCAGATTTGAATTGATGGGCAATCCATTAAGGAGTCTCTGATAGGGATATATAAATGATTTAGGAAATTGGATGAAGAATGGCATATGAAGCAAAATAATTTATGGAATAGAGGCTTATCTACAGTTCGTGCAGAAAAGTAAAAGAATAGCTCATGTTCAAAAGTATTCAACTAGATTTTGTACTTCAATTTTGGAAAATGCAAACATCACTTCCAAGATGTTTAATTCTCCGAAAAAAAATTGCATATATTCTATATTTTAAATAGTTCCATAAGTTTATCCCTTATTGTCAACCAAAAACTAACCCCGCGGCGCAACTACCCTTTCCGGGCCAAGGCCACCACGACCCCCACTTCTGCCCATCACAGGCGTCAAGAGTGAGGTGCAGTACTGGAGATGGGAGGTGATCAGCGCCTCGGTCCCTCCCGGCCGATTATGCGGTCTTCGCATTCAGTTATGGTCCACCAGTTACACAAAATTCCTTGAAGGAGTACGACTTACCAGACTCCTCAAAGTCAAACTACAGTCATACATTTTATTCGTATGCCAATATCGAAAATCTAATAAGCATTTTGTTCTATTTAATGGTTTGTTTTGGCTTGGGGAATTTTCTTGGCAATCTTCTTCTGATATGCTTAAAGCATATCAGAGTTATGCATACATTTTGGTACGCTTCAATTTCATGTTTACTTATATTCTCTCTCTCTTTCTCTCTCTCTCTCTCTCTCTCTGTCTGTCTGTCTCTGTCTCTCACTTGTACTTCTTGTAGAAACTTTTGAGGGGAGTTAAGGGGAGCTTAACACCGTGATTCAACTGGATTAATGTATCATAACTAGAGCCCGGAGGTTAAGCAAAATGCCTATTCTTAATCACTATAGATATCATAAAAAGACTTAATTTTAGTTCAAATCACTACCCTTGGAACTGTTTTTATAAACTTGAATGTACTTATTTGTGCCTATTTTAACATATAATGCCTATTTCAGATTTTTTTTTTTGGGGGGGGGGAGCAATTTGCATTTCATGGGTTCATAACATGTTGTACATTACTTAAATTTGCTTTTTCCCACTATTCTGTGCTACCAGGTGCCATTAAATACCTTGAAGAGAGAAGCAAACCACTGGTAAATTCACTGCAAGTGGGGCTCTAATGACCTAGCTGTCGACGGGCCCTTAAACCCTAATCACTCACTCACTCACTCACTTCACTGCAAGTTGTGGATGAAGTTACTCAGTAAATTCAAGTTGTTCCAGGTGATGCATGTCAACGTGTAAGAGAAATTGAGAGCGAATTCTTTAAGAGAATAGTGACTTTCAACACTTAAAAGAACATAGGAATGATTCTTAGCGATGAAAACAGTGCTTCAAGTGATATCGAATCACAAAATCTTGCGTTCTTCAAGTACGCTCTAATAACATAAGTGGAAGTGGAAAGGTCGCTTTCAGTGTTCAAAAATGTACTATCTGAAAGGATGGATAACTTAAAAGTGGAAAATGTGAAGAAGTATCTCGTTATTATGTGTAACAAATGAGTGTTTGTTAATAATTGACAAAAATTATTGTGTGTTAAAAGTGATGCATTAAAGAAATAACTAATAGGTACTGTTACACAGTGCTTTGATTAGGTCCTACTATTATGTGTTAATACAGAGAGATCCAAATACATGTGAACCGCTGCATGGTGTTTTTCCACTGCGAACGCGAAAATACGATAACAGCAACTGATATACACAAGGTCACGATCATCACTTGTTTTTCTACGAGTATGTTCTGCTCACAATCAGTATTGAGTTGACGCGATATCGTGCGGCTGCATTATTACCAGTATGCTTTATTATTTAGTCCTGTACTTAGTCACAAAGTGTGTTATGGCTCAGCATTTGTTTTCTACTGCACGGTGTGTATTTATTATGATCTTTTCGAGTCAACAGTTGTCACCCGTACATACGTGAATACAATTTTGCACCCTTTTTTTAGAGAATTAACCGACAGGGGGCGTGCTTTCGCCTTTTTTCAACAAGAACAGCTCATACGATAAGAACAATTGAAATTGTGTTTCAGGACAGATTTGTGGCCCCTTCGGTCCCCCGACCTAGCTCTCTGCGATTTCTATATCTGGGGTAACTTAAAGCATAAAGTGTACAAGACAAAACCACACACCCTGAAATAATTATAACAAAATATCCGTCAGGAAATTGCCAGCATTTCTCAACGTGAACTATGGCGAGTGATGGATAATTTCCTAAAGAGCTGCCAAAAATGTATATACAACGACGGTCGCCAGTTTCAGCATCTGCTATAATTATATTGGTAAATAAAGCCTTTAAAAGAAGTTTTAAAATTGTGCATGGTTTTATTTGGGCTGTTCTATGATAGTGGCAGTCGGCGACGAGCGTAGAGGACCCGTACAGACAAAACACAGCGCAGCCGGTTCACAGTCTTTTGGATCACCCGTTATATGATTTGTGTGTTAATGTGCATGTATCATGTACGTAAATTGATTCTACAGGGCGGTTATAATTAATCTTTCCCTATTTAACAGTCTCTATTTGGAAAATGAGTGCTTGCACGTTAATGAAATTTAATATGATCATTGTCAAGGACATGGAGTAGAAAAATAATGACTAATCAGTTCAATTGAAACACTTTTAATGCGCTCCTACATCATACCAATACCGGCCGGCGTGCTTGTGTGTGTGCGTGTGCTTGTGCGTGAGCGTGTGCGTGTGCGTGTGTGTGTGTGTGTGTGTGTGTGAAATAATTAAACAGGATAAGTCGTTTAAAATATTCAAACCAGTATCTAAGTGCAGCATCTTCTAAGGATGCGGCACGAAGATTTTTAAGAAAATTCCCCCTTAATCTTTACGTGGAGAATTTTTCGAAAAGAAGCTTGTCTTCTATAATGGCTCTCGGGATTTTGATTAAAACACCGTGTACTTAAGATATTTTCTTGACAACGGAAATGTATGTCAGCAATCTTATTGGAATGGTCTTTAAAATCTTATTTATTCTAATGGTTTCTGCATAACTGGTAAACCGAAATATTTGACAAACTCTGCGTAAAAATACAAATCTCGTTAAAACACAATTTATGTCAATAGCTTTAAGCATTTCCGAGATAGCCTTTGTTATTTGTTTGCATTTTCAAATACGTATAGCACTTTTCTCAAGAGGAAAATAGCTAATCGTTTTCTACTTGGTTACGCAAATAGGACGGAATTTGAAAGCTCTGGAAGGATTTTACTATCGTATAATTTCCTTTTATCTGCAACGAAATATGTAATAAGACAATGTCTGCAAATGTTCATCCGAATTAGCAAGACATAGGTTGAAGTTATAGTTTGTTGAAGAAAGGGTAGAGAAGGCCACATGAAGTACATAGCATTTTTGAGCAAGAAATTAAATGGCTCCAGAAGGAATTTTTAACAAGAGAACAGCGGCACGGTACAGAATAGATGCCGTTGCTAATTTACGACAATGCCTCGTGTTTATCGTCCTTAAATAATTATAATGCAGTGCTGAGGAATTAAATCAGAGTCCTACTGCTTAAGATTGCAATCTTCTTGTGATTTCATGCAATTTAAGTGCAGGTAAATTATTATCTTGCGAAAATCTGGTAGATTTAGTGATTGTCAACCACTTTTTGTTCTCATACTCTGCTTATTATGCACTATAATTTGACGAAAGATAATTTCATAAGCTAAAGACAGGAATGAGTCATTACACTAATTATTTTCCTCTTAATTCACCTCCTTATACTTTGTTTAAACGCTGCTGGTTACGCTTGACGATGTATAAACTCAATGGAAGAATGACGACCCAAAAAAGGGACATCTTAATTTTGTCATCCGAATTTTGAACCAACTTTATTGTTTGTCAAACCCATACCCACTGAATTGCAGGGGCAAACTTATTAATAGAGACTGTATTTATTTTGTACCCTATCTACATGTTGCGCAAAAAGGTGGATCCATATGTTCGAATCCAAGATTTTGCCATAAATGAGCTTTAGGGGTTCCATGAATCCAAGGAAAGCATTTATAGAAATAGTGGAAAATGTTTCGCCACAGAAATATAGTTAAGTTAGAATTTTAGAACTGTCTTCACTTGACCCGAAGGGATAAGGTATTCGTATTATTTAAAATCAAATAACGTCCCACGTTTCCTATCCAACTAGGCTCTTCTAAAGTGGATTCAAGAAGTTTTCAAGGAAAGTAAATAGAAAACTAAAACTTTGTAAGCATATAATTAGCCTCAGTGATAATGGATAGGCAGCACAGTTTATTAAAACAAAGAAAGTGAATAAAGTCCCTAATGTCGACCTAGGATAGGAAGTATTCCTCCGCAGGCAATGCACGTGAAAATATTGAGCACGAAATGTCACTATTCCAACAGGAATAAAAAGAAAGTTAATACAACATAACTGGATTGTAATTACAACCAAACAGGAGGCTGACCTACAGTTCTAATGTAATCGCCTCCACTTAGGTTATAGGCACAAAAACCTGACAACTTATTTATTGGTTCAAGTAGCAGCAACTTACCTGTTTTATCATCAAACTCAAGAACTTGATGCAATCTAATGAAGCCCTTAATCTGCAGATGAGTATCTAGAAAACTACTTTTTCCCCATGAACATTAAAGGGACTGGACATATTGAACTGAGTTGATAAAAGTTTTTCGATTCTTCTGCGCTTAAATACTACGATTAATGCTGAAGAATCAACATTTAAGTCTCACCACTCTGTGACTACAACGTTGCGAGTGCATAAAAAGAAACGTTTCATATCGTATATTTAACAAACATTAAATCCCATTTCTTGTGTGGCATTCCAAAAATGATCGGTGCTCCCAATGTTAGAATTAAGGTATAAACTAAATTTTCTCAAATGCCTCAAAAAGTAACAGCACAATCAGAGCTAAAGCACAATCGTCATTCAAAAAGTCTGTTGTGGTTACATTCACAAGCCTTTCTCTAACGACTATTCTTTAGTCAAAATAGAGAGGCAGCCCGATTCCCTTAAGAAGAAAATCATCGCTATGTGTTTGTGTGTACAAGTTACACCTGCGTGATCACCAATATCAATGGCATTAACAATAGAGAGGTAACTAGAGTTAACACATTGTCCGCTATTCCGGTGAAAAGAACCGACTGTCTGAAAGATAACTTTAAATTACTGTTAGTCCGCTTTAATGTTTCTCTCTCTTTCTATCTGTCTGTCTGTCTGTCTGTCTGTCTGTCTGTCTGTCTGTCTGTCTGTCTGTCTGTCTGTCTGTCTGTCTGTCTGTCTGTCTCTCTGTCTGTCTGTCTGTCTGTCTGTCTGTCTGTCTGTCTGTCTGTCTGTCTGTCTGCCTGCCTGTCTGCCTGCCTGTCTGTCTGTCTGTCTGTCTGTCTGTCTCTCTGTCTGTCTGTCTGTCTGTCTGTCTATCTATCTATCTATCTATCTCTACTAAATAGATAGAGAAAGTGTTGCATGCTATCCAAAAAACTTATATCGATGTTTCAACAGAAATACTCATTTTAAGATCCAATTAAATGAAATTACTCTTTACTTAGATCTTTACTTCGTTTTTCGTTTTCTTAACATTTTAATGATTGTGATTGGCATAAACGTCCCTTTAACAACTTTATAACTAATAACATACATACACATGTTCTTGAATTTTTTGTACGCAGTCAAGTCCTGTTCATTGTGAATGAGCGTTCTATAATTTTTTATAACTGCTAAACCACAAGAATTAGACAAAACCTTCCTACACTAATGTTTTTTATCCATAATTGCTTCATTGGACAATATTTCTAGCGAAATAATATACATATCGTCATGTAAATATAAGTGATAATTTTTAAAAATCCTATTCTTTAAGAAAGTATATGAATCTGTAATAAGGAGAGGATCTAGCGTGTGTGATATATGAGAGACTTGACTGACTGAAACTGTGATAATATTAAGGTGAAGTCGCAACATTAGTACCGCTTATAGTTCTTAGTTTGTGAAACACTACCGTGATATAACAATCAATTTATGAATTAAATAATAAGAACTAAGTTGCCACCAAGATATATTTTCAGCAATCGTAACGTGTGTCGGATCCTAAAGGAGTGTTGCATAAAACATCATTTTCATTGGTTATTTCATTTCTTTCTGAAAGACAACATGCTTCTCTCTCTTTCACTACCCCCTCGCTATCTGTATATCTCCCTCTTATGAACACGCTGTGAATTCATATGTGAACCTGACAAAAAAATTCTATAGCGTATACAGAATTTCAATCGGCGATCCTTACTGGTTAATATTTGAAGCTTTTGCTTTGTATTAGTTTTTGTTTCATTGAAATGTCTCTAACAGAAGTGGTTGTTGCAGTACAGGATGTCCACAAAAACACTGGATGATTGTAAAAAGCTTTGGGATCGCTGTCAGTTGGATTTACATAAAACTGTTGTCTTCAGGGAGCAAACAAACATTTTAATACTTGTTTGAAAGACAGCGAATATGTCATGCTAAGCGATATGCCCACTTAGGCACTATTTCTTAATTATAGGGATGGACTCGATGGCGAAAATGAACTATTATTTTGAGGTAGCGGTTGTATGTACACAAGATTCTATATGTGACCCCGTTCAAATATTGACTGATGGTCAAAACAGGGAACCTTCGAGGAATCTTGGTTCCCAGCACCCAGTCCGTCTTCCTAAAAGATGATCTTTCAGAACATTCCGTACAGCGAGATGCCAGTAGAAGGTGATCTTTCTTGTTGGAAAAGAAATTCGGTTTCTTCTTCTACCATTGTTGTTTTGTCACTAGGTGTCTCATGTTGAAAATGTGAAACGTCTGAAACGACTCTAAACTCGCATTACACTCCGTGTCCTATGATATTTCAATACTCACCAACTACCGTATTTTGTAAAGCATGATGACCTTACCTCAATCCTCTGTCAAAGGCGGCGTTACTTTAAGGAATCTGTTTACAAAGCTTTGCGGTTAAAGGTACAAAGCAATCTGTTTATGAGGGTTACCTTTTGATTGCTAATGGCTGTTAACCAGTGGCAAGGGTAGCGTCACCCTTTTGAGGCCATCATGGTTTGAAAAATTCTGCTATACTACGGGTCCGCCACAACAACGCAGGATTGAGACCAACTTGAGCTTTTAACATTCATCTCATTTAACACAGTTTACTGCCAATAATACCATAATTACAAGCAAAATAGCGGAGACAATGTGTTTTGCTCGTATTGTGCTACCATCTGCTTCAATATAAATTACACATCCTCTGGAATTCACTAAGATGCCCTTTCTAATGATTCCAGTTTTGTGTAAATCCAGCAACTGACAGCCACGCCATACTTGTTTATAATCACGGAGTGTTTCTGTGGACAATCTCCAGTATAACAAAAAATTACTTTTACTACACAGTATAATCAGTTATCTAAGCAACCGAGTCACTCCTTGACTCTGTGCGCTAGCAAAAGGGTGTTGACCGCAGAGGAAACCCTCTAATCTACGTATATATTAGCACCGATTTAAAATAAAGTAAAATCATGTATGCACTGACAATTAGCTAGAAGTACAATGAACATCTTGTTTGGATTTTTAACATTTGTGGAGGATTAACTAGAAATGTGCAGCAATCCTCTTTCTAAAGGGTCTTTCAGATCATGTTAGTTCGTTCAACCATTTGCAAAACTACAATCTGAATTCTAAAATCGGGAAAGATATTCGTCCAAATAGTTGCACTCACTATGTTGAAATTTTGCACAGCTTACATATTTTCTTAAAATTTCAAATAATATCTGCTTTTAAAGCTGCCAGATTTTAGATCTTCGCAAATACGGAGTTGCATGCTTCTATTTTGATTTTAAGGGGGTTTCCCAGAAACTTCTTAGAAATATTTTGTCCTATCATACTCCATACAGTTTTATATTCAACAACTCTTTGTTTCATGGTAGCATGACTAACCAAGGAAACTGGCACAACTGAAAATGTTCGCTTGGTCGGTGACAGTTGCTCGCTTTAATCGTATGACATTCGCCACGCCATACATTCACAGAAATGGTATAGCGTAGCGGCATCAAACGGGACCCTAGTTATGCCGTTTTCTGTGATCTGTGGTGTATTAGGTAGCTGGTTCAGTTGTAAGTTTGCAGGGTCCTGCACATTGTAGTCCATGATTGAGCGTTAACAAGAAAAGTTATTGCGCTTGAAACGGTAGTGCATTTTATTGTCTGAATAACAGAGGTCGTTCGGGTCGAAGGGCAGACAGCGTTTAGAGTAGCAGTTATTATTTTACTTCACACATATATTATCGCCGATTATTATGACCAGTCAGTAGGATAAGAGACAATAGCGTCCTGCAAGTTTGAATAATCACAGGCACACATAGTTGAATGTGATAAAATACTACATAGCAACACTGTTTGTATGTTGCACTATCAGCGGTAACTGATGCAAGCTGATAATTAAGAGAAACAGAAGCTACTGATGTGTGTTATGTGACTTTTGAAATATCAGTGTTATATATAAGATACTTGTAGGGAGTTTTAATCATCGACCGTTGTCTGTAATGCTCTATTTAGTGTATACAAAGATGCTTCATCGAAGGTAATCTCGACATTGCCATTCAGCACTACTGGAAGTCACCTTACCTAGTCTATTGTCAGAGGAAGGGAAGATGTTCATCAAAAACGTGGAGCTAGCAGACCACAATCAACAAGTGAAAGCCATTAGAACACTGCTGGAAGAGTTTCCATACCTTGAAGATGAAAACATATGGCAGGAATGGAAACAACGAAATTGCATCTAGAACGACGTATACATAAAGTGGTTACTTCGACGTAGCATATAGCTGATTCTGTGGTTGATTTATGTGGCAGAAATTCTGAGGTATGTTCCATACTTCCCAGGTGATTCCAACCTTTTCGTGAAGTAAAATTACCACTTAGAGCAGTTTGCTTTAGAACCAGATAGGCAATTGTAGCATTGGTAGAGCAGTGTTAGAAGTTCAGTAGAACAAGACTCAGTGGTTGGCATCCGTCGTCTCCCTGAAGTGTGGAAGCCGGGTATTCATGTTGCAGGAAATTATTTCTAAGCACAGCAACAATTTGGCTGTTCCATTTCTTGTTAATTCAAATGTGGTCATCAATTGTGAAGTACCCAGGTATGATCGAATCCTCATGAGAAAACGAGGTTTTTATATCTAAGTCCTGATTTTCCGAGTTCCCATCCTCCCATTCAAGATCAAGTAAGCATTCATCTGTATTGCGTTGGTAGCAAATGTCAACACGAGTTAGTGTAGTGTAGAGAAGGATGAATATTCATCCAATGGGTGCAGTTTCACATAAGCTGTTACATCAATAATATTTTGTAATTGTTCTAATTTTAATTTATTTTAAAAGAGAAGAAACGGGAATACAATTAAAAACAAAAATGAAACTGCCGGCTGCTACACCTGCCTGAACACGAAAAACCAGTTTTGATGCGCACCTGACTGTACCGTAAAAAGTTTGTTTTCATAGCGTAAGTCCGCGACTATACTGCAACTTGCTAGATAAACTTGGCCAGGCAGTAGTTATTTCACAAAAACTTTTGCGACTATATTTACTACAGCAGAAAAGCAATTAAACAGCTCAGTGTACATACCATAATGTATATACATATGTTTTGTCACTTTAGTAGCACATTTCCCCAGTAAGCTCAACTTCGCTAGTAATAATTATAACTATCTTTAGAAAATAAGAAATTAAAGTTATTCTTGTAATTAAAAAAATATCATGATTAGGGTTTAATTAAATTGGAACTTAAATAATAATTGTAAAAACAGCAAAATGCCACCTAGATTAACAATAAATCAGTTTTAATTTCTCAGCGGATCAATTATCCTATACTCCATCCAGCCTTAGATCCGCCCCTTGTATCACTCCGCGATAACCTGATGTTATCACCTGCGACTAACACAGAACAAACACCACGTGGACTCATACCTCGTATTTATGTTGCAACAGAACGATATTTATTCAGGAATATTAGAAATATCGAGTTACATTTAAGTAGTCTTTACCACGGTTATCGTACATCTTGAAAACTCACAGATAATCGCCGATATTTAAGGTACTATATTTTATGGTGTGCTTTGGTTTCGGCGTATTGCGAGTTCGTTGTTGATGGCTTGTGTTTACATCAAGTGCGGATCTAACGGTGGAGCGATTATAGTCTCCAAGTTATGTGAGAATTAAATAAGTGGCAACAATTGAGTATGACCTGTGTAGCCTCGTAAGTAGTGAGGATGTTTAAACCAAACCGTGTAGTCGCTCAAATGTTGAAATTCGGCCATATCAATCGTACACAGTTGCAGTATACCACGCACATGTAATGGCATTTATTTTGGTGGGTGTGGGTGGTTGTGCCCGCATTTCGGTCTTTCAGGGCACTCGTTAGACCTTGAATAGTCGTTATAAGAAAAAACAGTATGCTAAACTCAGTTCCAATATATCTGATTGATAGCATACGTGTTTTACTAACATGTTCTTGACACAAATCGCCGCCATGATTAAATTGTGTGATTTACAGAACCCATAACAGCATATTAAGTAAAGTTAAGGAAGTAAGGAAATGCCAAAAGCTAAAGATGTTTCCTAATGTATGATTCAAGAGACTTTAATTCCAAGGAAAAAATCTGATGTGTAGCACTCACATGACTTTCTCTACTCTTGTACTAAACATTCTTATAAACTGTTATTCCTATATCTTCTTCTTGTTAGTTGAGATAAACATTTGTAGAACTTATCTTATTGTACGAGTAGGTGCAAGGGGAATATGCGAATACACTAGGGTTGGGCGATATTCAAATATTTTAAAGCTTTGAAATTCCGTTCTCTTTGCACGGTTAGCATATGAAAAATGAATAACGTGTTCCATTTGATAGAAGTATACGTTCTCCAAAACTCACACAAATAACAAGACATAGCCGAAATGGTTCATTCTACAAAAAACATTATGTGCATATAAATTGTGTATTTTAGGAAGATCTACATTTTTTCTATAGTAAGATTTGGTCTATCTCTCACGATTAACTAGTTATGCAAAAGTCATCCAAAGTAAATAAGATACATGGGCTATACCAGAAAATCAAGATATACATTTCATTTGTCATAAAAATATCTCAATGACATTTTAGTCAAAATCGTTAGAGGCATTTTCAAGAAAATTTTCGAAAAATTTTCTTTGTAAAGGTTAGTTTACGGTGGAGCAATTTTCTTCAAAATCTTCGTGTCGCATCCTTGAAAAACATTAAACTTAAATATCAACTTTGGTTTCTAACCGACTTTTCGTTTTTTAGTTACGCTGTCCACAGACTGACACACAGACACACAGGACCTTTTTTCTAAAAATGCTCTTTTCTTTGTTTCAGGGGACCTCAAAACATATATTTCCGGTAAAATCTCGACATCGAATTTTTGGATGCAATATAATACTTCCTCTAGTACACGATACGTAGCAGAGAAAGTGAAATCAAAGATCCAAAACCCACTGTATACGAGTTAACACGATTGCCTATTGACAATATATTTCAAAGGAAATGCCGCCGATATGACCATTAAATTTAAAGGCGGGTTATAGATGGAACAATTAATAAAAAAATTCACCACTGCGTTACTTTACAGTTTATCATCAGTGTTTATCAGCGAAGTATTTTCACAATGCCGAACTGTTCAGTAGTTCCTATATTGTTGTCTAATTATTCGTAGCGATTCTTTAGGATAAGTTGGTACATTACAGAAAGCCAATGCCACCTTTACAACCACAAACGACTTTCTTTTTTTTTTTTTTGCCGTGCGCTTTGGATTAATGACATTAATCATCGTTTTTATTGTTTTGTTTTCCAGTCTTGCAAGTGGACACTGCTCACAACGCCAATCACATCCTCCACTGGCCATTGTTCGCCATGTGCAGACTCCGCCTACTCTTACCTTCATTCCAAGAGCAGGGACAAGTCTGCTATATAAAGTACTGGTGATTCCAGCATTGACATTGGCCGTGGCATCTCATGATGCATGGCTGTCCTGTCTTCAAGGAGGAGACAGCATAAGAAATAAAATTATACCTTGTTTTAAAGTCTTTACAAAGTTACTACTGTCCAGCCAATGAGAATGTACTTCACTCTTCCTTTCATCTGACATCACATTTCGGTGTAATGTTGTATGGCATGCAGCAATAAAAGTTCAACTTATTAGCAGGTCATCCAGTATTGGATGTGAAGTAAAAGTCGTTTGGAGCTGAGACAAGAAAGCATCAATGTTCTCCGCGTTTAATAATACTCGATGGCAGTTTCTGTTAAGCCGAACAGCAAATAACAGTCCCTTCCACATACTGGAGAGAAGTAATCATTAAACCTATTTTATTACTTGAGCATTTTCAATAAATATTGAACCTAATGTTTTTTTTTTTTTTTATATTCTAAGAGAAGTACTCAACTATCATCTATACAAATATGAAAATCTTAATCGTACATTTTGTTGGAAGGTATCTTGGAAATTGCCAGTCCGATTTTAACCATTATATCACCGATGGATATAACCTTCATACCTTATTTAAAATAAAGGCCAACATAAAAACAATAATTTCTAGCTATATTTGTTTTGAACACTCAGGTTTCATGAGCGTCTTGGTCTTCCCGACACTCCCCAGGGTGTTGTTGGAGATTTGACTGTTCCTGAGAGCAGAGTTCTCCAACTTATTACCATACCAGAGACCATCCTTTTCTGACAGTTAAGGGTTGATGATTGAAGAGATTTTGGGGCAATAACTGTATGCTAGGTAAGGGAATGCTGTTGGACATTTAATGGTAAAAGTGGATTCTACACCACCTTAACCAAATATGTAAAACTTGTAACATAGAAATATCAAAAGAAGAGATAAAATAATGGCAAACTGGGAGAAAATACTTAGGGAGCTCAAAAATGATTGGCACTACAATTTTATTTGGTTTACAGGAACCATTTATTGAACAAACTCATTCGGATTATATTATAGATATTCCCCTCCAATGTCTATACACTTTATCCATCGTTCTGGCACCTTCCATATTTGCGTAGCAAACCATTCTTTGGGGATATTCTGGTGCCACTGTTGGACAACTGCAGGAAGTTCGTCATTGGTGAATGAACTTGGTGAACTTCTTACCCCACATGACCTCTTTCATTGAGTCGAACAGAGCATAGTCGCTGGGAGCCAGATCCAGCGAATATGGAAGATGTGGCAACACATTAAACCCTAGTTCATGGATGGTGGTAATGATCTGGTGATTGGTGACCAGATGCTCAAAGAATTCCTGTGGATGTGCACTATACCGACTGTAGGGATATCTCCACACACTTCAGTTTCTGGACAATAGTGAGGGTGTATGGCACCCATTGTGCGCACACCTTCTTCATCTTCAAATCTTCATGGATTATAGTGTGAATGGTTCCCCGTGATAGATCTGTTGCCTGCACTAGTTCATAAAACGTGGTTCGCCTGTTCTCCATGATCAGATCATTGACAATGTGGGTATTTTTGGTTTGCATACAGATGCTGGATGCCCAGTGCTTTTGTGTTTTTCAGCACGGTCTTTGAGCTCGGATACCCAACGAAACACAGATCTGTGACTTGATGCTGACTTCCCTACCAACCTTCTGTGGATGTCTGAAGCAGTCACTTATTCCCTCCAGGGAGACCACTCTGTCCACCTTTGCCCGTGCTTGTCTGCTTCCATGTAGTTCTATCGATGTTCACAAGCGTTCTCAGAACTGTCGCTCCAGTGACCTACCTGTGGGAAGCAGCAACATCATCTGATGGCAGTAGACAGCACTATAGTCAATCTTCACACATAAACCAAGCTATATTTCAAACTGTTACTTTACAGGAGTTATAGGGGGAGTGCCAATCATTATTGAACGATCCAAGTACCAATAAGCTCGTTGATGACAAAACACTTGAATAGGTCTCCTCCAATTATTTAGGATGTGAAATTAATAATGAAAAGTATAAAGATACTGACAAAAAATAATTAAATTCCAAACAATTTGTAGAGCAATGCTTTGAAAGAATAAAACAACACCTGAAACGAGAGTAAAAATTTATGACAATTCCTTCGTTACTTTCTGGATGTAAAAGCTGGGTACCAACACAAACGACTATTAGTAGAATACAAACTTGCGAAATGAGATTTCGGAGGAAAACAAAAGGGTGCACAAGAGAAGAGACAGAAATAAAAAAATAAGAAAGGTATTAGAAGTGGAAGCTGTCGATTCAAGAATAGATACAGAACGAGGTGGTTTGAACATGTTTGGCGCATGGAAGATACCGGACTGTCAAAAATTGCTTTCCAATATGCACCACTTAGGGAGGCCGATGAGATGGAAGGAGACACTGTGAAGACAGAATAGGCGGTAGCCTAATACATGGAATGACGAAGAAGAAGAAGAAGAAGAAGAAGAAGAAGAAGAAGAAGAAGAAGAAGAAGAAGAAGAAGAAGAAGAAGTGTGTCTTTTTAATGTTTGTTTACTGACCGAGCACAAGCTTGTAACTGCATAAAACTCTGTATCATCAGGTGGTTTGGTTTACCTCTAAGAGTTGCACTGGGAATTGGGATGGTTGAAGGATCGGAAACCTACTCGTACATATATCAGGCTGTTCTATATACGGAGTGTTAACTGCCGATATTTTGATAGCTGGTACCTTAATATATCGTATCCACTTCGATGTGTGTTTTTTTTTTTTATTGTTTTTATTTTTGTCGTCATCTAAAATTTTTGCCAAAGAACAATCAAGAAAGTTTATTACCTGACGTTTTTGTATGGCCGTAACTGCGCCGCAGAATGTACAACGCCCGTCTAGATTATCCGTTTTACTTCATACCTCATTGAGTGACCTAGTAGCCTAGGTAGTGGAATCATTGGCGTTTAGAAGCAATGAGACTCACTTCCGGTACACCATTCGTTAACGCGAAACCGGCCCACTCTATGCCATGCCTTCGGTGCCACGCCTAGTTAGAGGTACCAGTCAAACTGGAGGCATAGTAATCTTATTAAGTAAAATTATAAATCCGCAAATAAAGTGTCATATTATTCCTTACATTATCCTCAATTACCAACTAAATATTTGCACTTATATCCCTGTCTACCTCCAAAAGGATTACGAAGTGTAAAGGATGGTTGAGGGATCACATTTAAAACATTGATACAATCCTCACAGAGACACAGTTACACATTATCCCAGTACTCAAATGGAAGTCCTATTAGCTAGCTTTTAACTCGAAATACTTGTGTCGTTTCAACTGCAATCAGTATGTGCTTATTACTGCGAGTTCAAGGAAGGGATTCAGCAGAAGCCTAACAATTAAATATTTTAACTTACTCTACATTTAAACTGGCATAGTTTCTTCCACATGAACCGCCTTTTGCAAGGCCTATTTGGAGCAACCATAAAAGTATGCAAGGTTACTGGTTCCAAGCATATTGTGAAAAAAATTGTACTAATAACAGTCATTCCTGACGGCCAGCCAGTTTAGCATGTGCCCTAATCCAAAACTCGTTTCACTGGTAATTAGTTCTTCCTGTAGCCTGCTTGGCCAGGTTATCATATTCCGAAATTATGAAAAATAACCTTACCATCATCCGACACTTATTGCTTCCTTTGCGGCTGCATCCGAAATTTGCTTTATACGGGGTTAACTTAAAATTTTAAGTTGACTGACAATAATACCAATAAATATTTCAAAATTATTAGTACCGCAGAATAACTATTTGAGCATGTTTAATGAGAAGTGCATTTTTTACAGTAAAACTTGGTCCCTCTCTTACAGCCTTCCAAGTATAAAAATTATACAAAATGCACTCTTAATGAAGGAAGACTACCTAGTATAACCGCAGAAGATACAGGAGACATTTATATTATTCATGCAACTATCTCATAGCTTACATGTGTTATTTTAATGAAAGTAATTTAGAGACGTAGTGGCAATGAGAAAACCCCAAAAATTCTATGTAAAGGGTAATTTGTGTGAGTGTTTTCCTGAATAGTTTCGCGTAATATCCTTCGAAGTGAACTGAAACACAAAATTTTGTACTAATTTCACTTTTCATTTTGGATCTCACACACATACACATAAAACTTTTTCTAAAAAGACACCAATATGTTACTTTCCGGTAAAATATCGATATTAAATTTTTGGAAAACAATACCTTCTCTACCCAAGTAGATGGTTAGAGCAAGTAAAAATTCCCCAGTGCCATTTAAGAAACAGTTGGGAACCTGGATTGGGGATCTCCATGTATTAAACTGTTGCGAAGGACAATCATTTATTATTTTCCATACATGGTATGTTTTAATCAAATCTAGAGTTTATGTATGATGTTTTAGCACGTGCACAAGAATGGATACTGGGTTGGTGTGTCTACCTCACATTCCAGAGTTTGAATCTCACAAGGTAAAAACCCGGATATGGTTTTTACCGGGGCTGAACAGATTAGGGCAAGTTTGAGAGTTATTTGATCCATTTCATTCATGCTTCGGCCGATACGATTTAAACGGTTAATACGCGTTAAACAAAAAGAAACATGCCGACAATTGTTTGTCAATATTCTGTGAACTTTCCATGATTTTATTAAAATTTTCACAATATTGTATAAAAATTACTATTAACAGATGCACACAAACTTTCTTGGAAAAATTTAGAACTCTTTAAAATACACATCAATTTTTTCGTAGCATTAGCGGTTTCGAAATATTTCAAAGTGCAATATTACACCATTACTAAATGTCATCTTGCTGTAACAAAGCACAGAAGAACTCTTTATACGAATAAATACACATTTGTTATTTGTAGAGAAAGGCATGTGAATATATGACACATAATGTTTATATTTGCGTTGTGCATGCATTAATTCTGGCTGTGGGCGATCATTTTATATTCTTATTTGCAGATAAAAAAGAAGCAAAAAATCTCTATCCCACAAAGCTAAGTTAACTACGGTATAGAATATACTGAAAAATTTCATTGTCAGTGGTTATCCATAAATGCAAGGAAGCCGTTAATTTGCGGCTATATTTCCAAAACTTTCACTACTACAAACTTGTTTTAGCACTGATCCGAGGGCGATTTATCCAGCCTTGTAAAGTAAAATTCTGTAGATGCAAAACCTGATTTCAGCCCATAAAGGAAATTGGGTAGACAGAGGTGATGCCAATCTTGAAGTTACACACTAAGGAACTCACAATCCACTTTTTTCACTTGCACATCAGTCAAAGCTGAAGAACACTTTTTCCTGTAGATGGGAAGTAATCGATATAATTTTCAAGAATCCGCGAAGTGAATCGTGGAAAAGGTTCATACGAGCATTTCGAAAAACGAACTATACCTTGTCACGGGTTTACATTTATCCGAATCACACCAGTGGATTTCTGACTGTGGGGATAGAGAAATCACTTTGGTGAACATGGTAGCAACGGATCAACATTATGGTGATTGCAATGAAATTCAAAGAGCAGGCAGACATCCTAATTCCAAATCATCTGCCCATGGTATAACTACGTAACGCATTCAGTGTTAGGCATTTTGAACAGTTACTGTAATAGTTATTTATGACACAACAGTTAAAAGCAACAGTTTATTTTCTGAGTAGGTGTGATTCCGAAACGAGACCGCAGGCCGAATTGAGGAAACCTGCGACAAAATAAAATCCTTTTAGCCCGTACATTATACAATATTTTTTAAACAATGCTGAATATTAATATGTATATTATATGTAAATATACATTATTGTTTTACCTTTTTCATGGCCATGATAGTCATTGGGCTGCGCTGTTCAGTTGCTGTCTTTCTTAGCATCAGTGTTAAGAACATGGTGACTTTTGCGAAACCACAACATTCTACACAAAGAAGGCAGTGGAAAAAATATGTTTGCTTAACTTGTACCAGTCCAGAATGTGTTGTGTGCAACGTCGTATTGGTTTCTTGGTTTTTTGGATAACAATTATTCTAACTTCAGTCTCTCCACTGCTTGTAAAACTTCAATAGGTTCAGCACAGTCCATACTCACATTCAAATAACTCGTCATTTCATATAGGTAAGCATTGTATAACTAAGATTCGTGGCCTACTTGAATGAGGCCATAATCACATTCTGTAAGAAACCATATTTGGCATTATCGGAGTGTTAAAAGCTTTTGAGCACTGAGTGGTTGAATTTTATACTTTTAACACTGTGATGAACTGCTAGAAGTCCAACTTTTACTATCAAATGTCTAAAAAATATATTTTACTGATATGTTGTAGAGCTATGATTTTATAACAAACAATAAGAACCACATTGAACAATTTTCACTGCTTTTATTGTAGCAGTGCGTATTTGCTCCAAGCTTTAGTAAACCAAAATGTCCTCATGCACATTTCGTAGCGTCAAAGGGAAAGCTTACACTGATTTTGGGAACCTGCTGCTTTATTCCGTGCAAAGTAATTATTCAATTTTCTATTTAAAGCAGATTAGTACGGAATTAGTATCACATGTTCACATAGGTATGTGCATCTGACGAAGAACCATAATACTCGACATCGTTCCTATAATCTAGGACTAAAAGGTCTGCGCGATGTATGAAAGTCAGAATGCATTAGTATTGTTGAACTGTGGTATTCAAAGCAAAATATCTAATATTCAGTATAGCTTTATTTTTGTAATTCTCTAACAGGAAGCTGATGACATACAGAAATAAAATTACTTCATATTCTTGGATGCACTTCAATAGTGACTTGTAGGTTCAGAATTCTTACGAATTCTGCATAGAAAGCAGTGGAACCCTTAAAAATACATTGTAACAGTAAAATCAATGAGATGATTATAAATAGTTTGTACTATTACTACTGTGTGGTGATTACTGCATCTATTTGTCACAATTTTCCTTTTCAGCGTCCCCGCTAATTAGGCTAGTCGTTTGGCAGTTAACATTGTGTTGATACCCAAAACATACTTCCTAATAGCTTCCTATATGGAAGCAAAGGAGGATATCATCACTTAAACGCATATGGGGGCCTATTGTACTTCTAGAAACCTCCAGGAGAAAAGTGTGAAAGAGGAGCACAGAGGATGAATAGATACGGGGCGACAGGCTCATACTAAAATGGGGTCTCTAACTTCTTCAGATATTACATTCCCACTCCCCTTGGAGAGGGATTTCTCTGAGGGGTCGTCCCACAACAATTGCCAGAGCAGGCAGCTCTTCAAAACAAACAAGTATCGCCGCTTGCGTGATCCTTCGACCCGGGAACATAAGGAGTTGAATTGACAGGAAGTGGGAGACGGGACAGGAAAATTCAGGTATTATATAATCCACTCCAGTCGAACACGAGTTGAATCGAGCCCGGGACCTACCGAATACGAACCTCACACGTAACCGCTGAGCCACCTTGTTCGGTTAGGCACGATACCAGCTTTGAGAATTTCAACAGAAGTATTGACTTTTAATAACTCTTTCAATGCCCTTTCTAATCGTTAGGAATACACCTCGCCAACAACGTAAGTACCATGCTCTTGAATATATAAACAGCAGAATTTATCCATGAAATTCTTGTACTTATAGAATTTAATTATATTTGTTTATTCAAAATCATGATTTAACATCAACTTCGAAGAATATTTCTAAAACTATACACTCACAGTATCGTTCGGCTGTGGTTTATGAAAACATAACCACTCCAGAAATTAGTTGTCTTCTAAACCTCAGCCTCTGTTCCATTTGAATGTTTCGAAATATTGTGAAAAAGTTGTTATTCAGTCGACCCTAAAGAAGTTGTTACTTTAAAATTAAATTAGCCAGCTCTAAAATATTTATCTAGGAAATTTACATTTAAAATTGCAAGCTAAGTTTTCTATGAATTAGGAGAGTTTAATAGAGTACTCAATAATGGAAAACTATGATTTAATTGCTTCACTACTTACGTATGCCATGAAATTCTTTAACTCAGCTGAGTTTCCTTACCTGAAACATAGAAATATTGCTATTGAGAAAACAAATCACTTTATCTTTTTTTCAGCATAACCACTTACATTTAAGAACAATGTAGAATAAATGACTTGAATGTATATCTTGAAAACAATTTTAATTGAAAAACGCACAAACAGTTGATCTCATTTTCAGCACCCATTCTCTTTTTAATATTAATCATGTTGTAATATTAAAAACAAATTACAGAAACAAAGCAGTAATAAAATTCACGTTTATAGCCATAACCATAATAGATGCATTATTCTTAATAAAGCACTTAATACGGACAATCAATCTTATTGACACTCAAAGCTCTAAAAACCAATATACTAGAACATTTGGAAGCGAAAGCTAAAACAAGATCATACATGTATCCATTGTATTACATTTCAGGTACGTTCGCAACATACTGTCTTATATTCTGGGGTTCATCGGACAGGTTAGGTAATAATCCGAAAAAAAATCTGATGTGTATTCAATGGCTTTGAAATTCTATTACATTTACATAACTAGGAGAAAGAAAACGAAGTATTTGAGAATTCAAACAAATAACATAGAATATCTCAGAAAGTATTTACTCTGCTTGCTTTAACAAGAGTTACATTATTTTATGTAACACGATTTTGCCAATATCTTACAGTTTACTAGTTATAAAAAGTCAATCAGAATGAAGACAAGTTCAGAGGCCAGAAAATTGCACATAATTTTATTTGTAGTGAGAATATCATAAATATATGCTAGTTTAATCAAAATCGTTACAGCTATCTTTGTGGAAATAAACATTTTTAAAACGTTTCCATTCAATGGGTAGTTTGGGGTTATATTTTTATTTTTTCTTTCTTTCAAATCTTTGTGTCGCACTCTGGGAAGATGCTGAACTTAAATACGCTCGCCAGCGCGCGTGAATACACACGTACACACACGCACAATCTTGTTTCCAGAGAAACCTCGGTTTGAATTTTTGGATGGAGTATAATACTTCCTCTACTTATGATATGTATAGCCATGGAAAAAATCATTGAGAGCAGAAAATTCTTAAGTTCCGAGTCGTGTTGCAGCGCGGTTTACACAAATCGATATTTCAAATTGCAACTGAGTTTATTGATAGTCTGTTCCGTATGTTGTCGTCTGTCGGACACACAAATAGACTATCAGAGAATGTCAACAATCTCAGCTGTATATTGACAATATCGACTTGTGTAAACCGCACTGCAGCACGATGTGGCGCTAGAAATATTCTTTCATAATGGGTTCAATAATGATTTTCATTTTTGTACATAAGAGGAAAGCAAAATTATGCAGTTTTAAGTCTCCTCATATAATCCATATAGATTTTAAGCAACTCAAATCCATGAACATTCCCATAACAATTTGTTAACGATGTTTATTAGGCACCTCCACTGATTTTCTCATCGTTCAAAAGATACCAACATAACCGAAGAAACATTGTTTCATTATGGACATCGGGTTGATGTTTGCATTTTGCAAGTCTATGTGTTTGTGTGGGGTATATCGTCACGCTGCGTGTTTGAATGTTTTTTTTTTTTTTTTTTTTTTTTTTTTTTTTTTTAATAAAACTATGTGACACGCCTACTTTTACTTTTATGAATAGCTTTAGTATTGTTCTAATTTGTGAAAAGGTCTTAAAGGGGACACATTGAATCTATGTTTGCAGCCGATGGACCTCTTATGAGTTTAAAAAGCTTCAGCTTATTTACTTCAGCTAAGTTGCAGATGTTTAGAATCACGGAGACTTTGGGGAAACCGGTGGGGAAATAAACCGTGCAAATACGGATGACATGCGCATGCACAAATCATTACACCACGAAGTTACTAATTAGAAATATTTAGCACCATTTCGTATGCTGCACTGGATTCCATCATTATCTCAATCTGCCTCTGTTAAAGAGTGTATTTACTTCTTCTCACTGAGTTTCAATTAAATAACCTACAGTGTTTTTTAGCTACTATAGCTAGTTTTAGCCTCGGTTAGGAAAACATCGGGTGCAATCTCAACTTAGGAGTGTTCGGCTATGTAATTGATGTAAGTAGTTTGAACTTTGTACCGATTTCAATCATGTTTGATGTGTGTTAATGATCTTTCTTAAAACTTCTGTATACCAATTGTCAACTACTTAAGCTGTTGGTAGGAAATTTCATGCGTACGGACGAAGTAGCACAACCAAGATTTTCCACGGTAGCAAACACCTAAAAGTGGATATATAAATGTATATAACGAGCATTATTGCTTATTTCCCGTTGATGCACCAGTTTGAAGCAATATTACTTCTCGTCGATGTGAACCCCAAAGCAGGATAACATTTGTGGTTCGGTCAAACGTTGTCAACTATTTGAAACACAATGCCACCTAACAATATCTAGAAGTTCCTTTGAATCAGCTCTTTTGCCGTCGATAGAAACGATGAGAATTTTCTCTCTCTCTCTCTCTCTGTCTCTCTCTGTCTCTCTCTGTCTCTCTCTCTCTCTCTCTCTCTCTCTCTCTCTCTTTCTGGGTTTGCGTGAGTGGTTAGAAATGATGACAAATTCTGAATGTAACGTCTTTTTTTCCTTTTTTTTTCTTTTTTTTTCACTGGAGATATTGCCGGCCAATGTACATGTATTCTCGCATAATTCAATATCCAATTAACACAAATAAACTTAAAGATGCTCACTTTATACCCATTTGTTTTTTAGTAATTCGACGTGAAAACAAAGTGTGCGTCTGTACCCTTTGACAGATTATTCACCAATGTCCGATTAGTCTCTGAAGAAAAGCCAAGCTGTGAAAAACCGTTGGCTTACTTCACAGTTCCAACCGCGAGGTGCCCTTTTGTTCGTTTTCTTTATATTTACTATTATTTATTTTAAATTATTATAATAATTATCATCAATAACCCTCAATATAGGCCACGTAGACCTGTTTCGACTCAGGAAAGAACTTCCCAGCGTCTCATTGGTCTTCCAACTTCTCTCTTACCAACTGGATTGTACTGCAAGGCCTGTTTGGTTAATCTTTCTTCTGGCATTCCAGTGATATACTTTTGACATTTCATTTTGTACTCTCTGGTTCTGTCGTTTAAATTAAATATTTTTAGTTGTTCTCTTATTGCATCGCTCTTAATGTGATCTTTGAGACCACAGCCAGCTGCGTACTTCAAAACTTTCATTTCAGCCGATTCAATTATTATTTTTCATTTCTGTTCAAGGTCCAGGTCTCGGTCCGTAAGATATAATGGGCAATGCCATACTTTTATAAAATTTCAGTATAGAATCTCTTGTTTTGTTTTTCACTGTTCATTATGTCTTGAAATGTATATACCTTTTCTTTTATATACCTGTCATATTCATATGAAATATCACATCCTAAGTAGCTACAATATTTCACTTGTTCTAGCACTTTGTTTCTCAGGAGCAGTTTTGACCGCGTTTGGTCATTACTTTTGTTTTCTCTGCTGAAATAATCAATGTGTGCTTTGACATTATTTTGTCGAGTTGGCACAAAGCTACTTGTCTGTCCAGTATCTGCCAGTATGACCTGATCATCTGCAAACAGATGTATTTAGAATGTATTTAGAATCGTTCGACCTAACTTAAAATCTACTTTCAACTGCGCTTACCAGTCGGCAACTGCTCGTCAATAGATATCTTCAACAACAAACCTGGCGGAAGAAACTTTTGGTACGGTATGTGTGGTGGAAGAAGCAATCCTACTATTGGGGTTAATACAGTAGAGGGGGAGGAGAAAACTCCACAGTCATGCCAGCAATCTGCTAGGAGAGAATACTCCAAACTTAAACTCTAGCCCTCCTGGTAGGGGGTTTTCCGATCGGGCTGGTAACCTATCCAAGTAAAAATGTACTTACTCAAGCAGCTCAGAAGACAATAATTATTTTAAATTCATAATTTTAATTAATTAATCTTATTTTTAGGTATCTATAAATTTCTGTATCAGACCCCATATATTCCATGCATAAATTGATATGCAAATAGCTGGATTACTCGGCACAAAAACACTTTTTGTCCACGGCTATCGAAGCCTGGCATCCTTGAACTGTGAACCTAGGATGAAAGCAGTAGCTGTGATGACTTACACGTAGAAATCAAGTGTATAACCTATGCTTTCAGTTCTTTTGGGAGATTACACAAATGATAAGGTTTATTACCACTGCATGAAGAAGCTGCAGAGGCAGAAACAAACCAAATCTGGAGAACGTGCTCTTGCGTGCACTGTGATAGAATCACGCAACGTCCCAGATTCAGCTCTCTAAAGACCATTTTTGTGGCTGCCTCCCTTTTTACGTGTCTGTGTACATTTTCTTATTCATCTCCGGGTATAAAACGAAGTGTTCTGGATCACGAGTGGTTTCAATGTATTTATAATGTAACATGGCAGTGATGCTCAAATTACTGCTCGCCAATTTATCACAAATTGCAATTATTACGATCATTTCTCAAATAAAATGTAATATTCATAATAAATAATGTATTAAATTATAAATACGTAAGAAAAGTAACCAAAATACTTTGAAAATTTTTGATTCTGCATAAACAGCTAATGCCTATCTGTTTAGGAGGCTAGTTTGGTTAGGGAAAATTTCTTACCTCAAATTTTAAATTCGTTTTCTTTTTTCTGATTTTTTATTTGAGATCACAACCCTCACCTCTCTCTCTCTCTCTCTCTCTCTCTCTCTCTCTCTCTCTCTCTCGCACACACACACACACACACACACTCAAGGATAAAAATCAATTTTTCTAAAAATGCTTTGCCTAGTTTCAATGTCCTCAAAACAGCTACTGCAGGTGAAATTCCGATATTAAAAATGCCATCTGGAATATCTTCCTCTACGCATTATATATAGGCGAGTAAAGAAAATTAAGAAGTATACCAATAATGCTTCGTTGCCTTTATAGGTATATAGACACAATTATTGAAATTCTCTACCATTTTCTCTACAATTGTTGCATCCAGGAAGCTCAAATTTTCTGAGCTGCAAAAACATCGAATGAGTGGAGCAGTTTGTATTATTTTTCACACAATTTAGAAACTATAATGTTGTGTATTACAAATATTGAGCTAACTTTTTAAAAATTATATATAAATAGCAATTTTCACCATGGTATTAGAATTTTCAAAACTGATCCACTCATTTTGTCAAAAACGTTGTTTTCTGTGTTCACTGTAAGTTTAAACTCATTAGAACAATTTTTCTTCAAATAAGTGCACATAAGTGAACAACAGCATGCCAAATTATTTTTTCTGTGTATTAATTTACATCGATGTCACTCGCGTCGCTTTAAATCCAGAAACTTTATCTTCACATATATTTTACTGTGGAACGTGTAGTGTAAAAATTGATTACATCACTAATGGTTTAGATGATGTTTACATTACAATATTGTTGTATTTTTCATGTTTAGACTAGTGTGTAACTACGATGTGACCTTTTGCTCTATCCCTTAAAAATTCCCAATCTTGTACTAATAAGGAATAAAATGACTTCCCAGATTACTCCAGAAACGAAATATGCATTTTGTTTCCTGTGCTAATATCTAACATTTTGCATACAAGTGTTATTTGAAGTTGAATGCTATTTTCTGGAAATTTGTCTGCTGATTTATGAAAAATTTTAATTTGGTATATACGAATTTTCATTGTGCAGTTATGCTGATCGTAGGCTTAGACGCACACAGAGAAAAACTTTTAGTTTTAAGATGCTTTCTTGGAATCAGAGAACCTGAAAACTAGTTAGTGCAATGCAATGCCTCTAGAGTTATTATTTAAGTTGATTATGAAAACGTAATAATGCAAAGTTTTATATTTTTTATACTTTTTACTGTAAGATATTTAAATAAAAACGAAGTCTTAAATAATGAGGCTGTAATGTAAACGACACAGCAGCGAATTCTATTAACTCACTCTGTCGAAAAAAAAATATTGCTCTTATTAGTTAGTATCCTTTAAAATATGCCGCCATGTTTAGTAAAGTTTAAAGCTACATTTGGAAAACTATATTTTAATTGACTATCCTGACCACCTCAGCTTTTATTTTCTCTGCTACATATATAGTAAATAGTAGCACTTCACACAAAAATTCAATTGTTTTGTGACTATCGCCACAATGTTATGTGGAGTGCAGTATTTCTGCAAATGTTTTAAAATGAAGTAGAGAGAGAAATAAGCTTACGTAAGAATACTTTGCAGAAGTTATACACAATAAACATCACATGAATGAACACATTAGATATTTATTTGTGAAATTGTTTCCTGTTTGTTAAAGATGGAAGTTATTACTGCATTATAGTTTGTCTATTTTTGTTCTTGCTTTTCCTAAATCTTTGTATTTTTACCGCTCTAAAATGTGCGTTAACAGTATCCTGGTGAAATACTGTGGATAAACAAATTTGATATATAAAGTATGTTCTGAAATTGCAGCAATTTCCTATACTTTGTAACCCGGATACGTTTACCTAATAATGCTTTCAAAAGAGACTTTTGCCACTTAGATTAAGCAAGAGGTAAGAAATATTTTGTACATACAACTCAACACTCAAGAGCTGCATATCATGAATAATGATTAGATCCTGCAGCACTAATTGATCTTCCCGCTCACGTAGCAAACAAAAATAGCATGGTTCGGTAAGATTGGCTCGAGATAGCAGAACATTAGTTGCATGAGTTGAGAAACGCTTAAATATGCCCATCATTTCTCCAGTTGTATCAACTCACAAACTTGTATGGGCATGGAAAATATACAGAAATTAATTCACTAATATCTGTCATTGTTATCTGAGAAGACTATTTTTACTTTCTTTAGCATATACATGCAATAAGTAGAAGTAATGTATTCCACCAAAAATCTGATATCGACATTTCATCGGAAGTATGTGTTTTGAGACTCCTTGAATCCAAAAAAAAAAATCTGCATAACAGAAAAACAAGACTACCAAACTTGGTAATTAAATACTTTCTAGGATGCGACGCGAAGATTTTCAAGAAAATTCTTTTGTAACAAGAGTAAAAGGTAAGGTTTGCATGTTTTCGTTTGGGAATATGCGAATTCAAGAATGAAAGGATCAATGTGTTGAAGGAAAGACGTGAGATATGTAATGGAAGAGAAGATGGAATCCATTTACTATTAGAAAGTTTAGGTACAGACCAGTTGAGGAAACAATTGATTTGTAGAAATGCCAAAAATATATAAAGACCTAAAAGTGAGAAAAAGGTCTAAAGATGTCAGAACTAAGAAGTGTGGGAAATGAAATATAAGAAATAAACGAAAACGGATTTTTTAAATTCTTTCTGAAGTTGTGCGTTTCCTACTGAATGGTTAGGGTCAATAAATAACGTAAAATAAAATAAAAAATCTGATGTGTTGCACTCACAAGGCTTTCTCGACTCTTGCATTAATTATTATTACAAGTTCTTATTACTCTATCTTCTCCATGTTAGTTGAGAGAAACATTTGCAGAAAGTAGCTTATTGATTATTACCTTGTATGTGCAAGGGGAATATGGAAATACAGTAGAATTTGAGTGATAGTCAAATCTTTTAAAGCTGGTCGCTATATAAAGGCTTTGAAATTCCGTTCTCTTTGCATGACCAAGAGATAAAAGAACGACTAAGGATCTCCCGTCTGAGTATTTCAAAATTCTGACAAATAACAAGAATATCTCCGAAATAGCGCACTTCACCAAAAAGATCATTTGACATAAAGTGTGTGTTTTAACGAGCTGTACATTTTTGTTTAGTAAGAATTGATCATCTCTTACGATTTACCAGTTATGCAAAAGTCATTAAGAGTAAACAGAACTACAAGGTCTATAGCCAGAAGGTTCAAAATATACATTTCATTTGCCATAAAAATACCTTAAGCGTATGGCATTTCAATCAAAATTGTTTGAGCCATCTTTGAGAAAATCTAAATTTGGAAAAATAATGCATGTAAAGAGTTTAGGGTAGAGGATTTTTTCTTCAAAATTTTCGTGTGGTATCCTCGTGTCCATTAAACTTGACTACTAATTTTACTTTTTAATCGAGTTTTCGTTTTTGAGTTATGCTGTTCACACACACACACATACACACACACACACACACACAAATACACAAATTCTATGATTTTTTTTTTTTTTTTTTTTTTAAGTTCAGGGGCCTCTAAGCGTATATTTCTGGTGAAATCTCGACATCGAAATTTTGGATCGAATACAATACTTCCCTTTTTTACTATACGTAGTAGAGAGAATAAAAACAATAGGTGGAGCAAGTAACACGTAAGACCTTTTGTAAATGTTAGGGCTATCGTTGGTAGACCCTGCTAATTTCGACACCCTGGTATGTAATATCCAACAATAACTTGGCGTGTATGGGTTTTTGTGATGTCTCTTGTTTCACTGTTGTTCGGACAACTCCCCCGCCTAATGTCTCCATTCCGTGAGATGCCCCCCCCCCCCCCCCACCGCCCACGTTAGTAGTGATCAGCTGCTGGTGCTGCTACCTGTACTGCTCTCGGAGCCAGCCTCAGGGAACAATTCTGGAAAAGTAGGTGGCACAATTTAATTTGTATCACTTTACACGCTCCACGTTTCGAATTCTGCACAACCCAACAAAAAATGCGCCTTCATTTTACCTCTTGGCTGCTGTCCAGCTCTCTAGCGGCTCGCGACGAACACAATCTGCCTTAACCGTCTAATTTGCCGGACGAAACTGCATACAGATCAGTTAGCTGCTATGATCACAGCATCGCACACTAGCAGCACAAAGCACAAGTCAGTATTGCAATTTCAAGTGATAATTATGCTTGTTCGATTAGGCAAAGTAATTAAATTGTGTGCAAGTCACTCAAAACCAACGCAGATCGAAATTGAATCTTCAATTTTTAACGGACATTGCCATTTTATTCCAGTAACATAGCAAGCTGGAATGACTCTTCAGTCTGTGGCCCGCATTCGTGAGGTCGTGGATTCGATTCCAATGGCCGACCTTCCTAAACCTTGGGGTTTTGTGTGTGTGTGTGTGTGCGTGTGCGTGTGCGTGTGCGTGTGTGTGTGTGTGTGTGTGTGTGTGTGTGTGTGTGTGTGTGTGTGTGTGTGTGTGATTTCCCCTTCGGGTTCTCCGGATTCCCCCAACACTCATTCAAGTGCTCCATCATCACCATTCCATTCATTTCGCCTGCATTTCATACCATCCTCTTCCTCACTCCCATACCTGGTGCTGGGCTGACCACCCGCTTCCCGGTCTTCACTCTGTCAGGTCCACAGGTTCGTCTGCTCCCCGACAGGCATCTGACCCTAGGGAATCTGAGTCCTCCATACGGGGAGGGTAATCAAATAAAGAACAAGGTTTTCCAGGGTCACGAGACGAACGCTGAGAAAGTTCATTGCTTCCCCCGAATTTCCTCTCTTTCCATTTACCCTACTTCTCATTTCACTTCGCCCATCATCTGCTTAGTTCTTTCAGGGTTGACCCTATCGACAGGTATCCTGGGTGATAAATGGCAGGGAAAAAATCTCCGTTCTCCGGCGGTATGACCTAGGGCTTCCACGCTTTCCTGGGGATGCGTCGATTGTACTATATGCCACTAGAGAGCTTTAATCGGGAAATGTTAGAGATCCTATCCTGTGCTCTGTCGGGGCCCTTAGATCGGCCGCCCTCTATCTCCTCTCGTCTGCAAAAGGCCACATTGTCGAGGTGCTGAGGTCCTCGTCCATAGTGTTTACCTTATCTCCAGGCGATATAAAATACCTACTCATTACAATGTAACACCTTTAAGAACAGTACTACTATTTTGCGTGGACCTCTGTCTTAAGACAATTTCTGCAAATGACACAACTCTACAATTCTTATTCAAACTTTGCAAAATACATATCTATAAATAATCAGCAGTTTATTTTTCTGAAAAAGTCTAATATACTGTGTTCAAATGAGGTTCCCTACTCTTCTACAAGACATTCTTACATAAGTTTATTCTAGGATCTGCTTCTTGTTAATCAACATAAACTTATTGCATTTAGTTTTAGGCCTAAATAAGATGCAACAGGCTAAACAGCAATTAGATCACTATGTGATGGCTTTGAAATTCTATGCTCCTTTAACATGCCCTCGAGAGTAAGCGAATAGCCACTTATTACTTCAAGAAAGAGTAATTATTTAAAATTCAAACCAATAAGAAGGAATATCTTGGAAATGGTACAAAACGTGCATTTGTCGTAAATTGTGCCCTTTAAAGAGATGTTTATTTTTATTGTATTACGATTTTTTATCCCTTTGGTTTATCTTTGCACAAAAAGCATTTAGAATTTTAGAATGAAGAGGACTTCAGTTAAAGCATCTTAAACCTTAACCCTCTATTGCATGAATTATTTTCCTGAACCAGTTCAGGTATACCTGTTACAGACACGTTAAGAGAGCTAATTCCAGTAGGCATGATTACTAATAACGAATTAAGCAGCAGCGTTTGAATTCAGTTAGGAGGAGAGTTTATGTTGTTGAGAAGATGTGGGTCATGTTCCAGTGTTTTATTTATGTTATTGCGTTTCTTTGAGAAAAGTGACAAGCATACATTGATGTCGACAGGAATACTCAGTTTTTTTCGTTTCTCTTCCTGCTTATGTTGAATTATCATTATCGTGTGACAGTGCCAGATATAATATGAATATCATGTTATATAATGTATATTATATCAGTTTCTGAGGGAGTGTAGATTTTGTCAAGATGACAGTTGCTTCCTTCTTGTAGAACTATTCCCAGTCGTCTACAGCAGTAGTACCCGACATTTTCTCTTATGAGCTAAGGGCGTGACATCGTCGCTTTATTTCCCCTGCTTGTTTTGTGTATGAAGCACTTTCTTTCACTACTCCATAAAGGTTTGTTTTTGAGTCCCGTGAGTGTTTCATAGCTTGGTAAAAGTAGTGGAGGCAAATCTCTCTTTCACAAAAGGTTGGGTAATATTGGTCTACACTAGCGCTTCCAACTCGGTGCCCGCGGGCGCCATGGCGCCCGGCATTTATTTTTCTGGCGCCCTTGATAAGAAAATTTTTACTCCGACGATTTCTAATATTAGTTAAAATTTCAAGACAAACCTATTTCCTTCCAAATATCTTCCATGGAGTACATTTTGTAGACTTAAAGCTGTATTCATTGCCTCCTAACCAGTGTCTTCCCTTTTTCCTCTCAAAAGAAGTGTACTTAAATTAATCTTTCTGATACTCGTACTAAAATACCTCCTAATTGGAGACGTGTAACTACATTAGTGCTAGTATGGATGGTTATTAAAACAATTTCTGACGACATTAATAAAAATTGTGTAGTTAAGAACATAATCATATGTTACTTACAAACAAAATTATTGTACAAAAGTATTCCAGTAAACTTAGAAGGTATGCATCTATTCCTATCTTAAATAGTTTGAGATACTGCAACATTAATTTAGCAGACTTCACATTAATCTTTTAATGTCCCCTTAAAAAGAAAGGATGCGTAACAACATATGTAAATTAACTAATGAAAATAAATTGTATGGCCATTCTTCTGTACCATTACATATTGATTTCTAAGCCCTTTGTAGATATCCTATAATTCTTCAGACAAGTATTATCTTAATGCGATTGTTGGGATTAAGTCATTCATTTCTAGAACCTGAAGTTTAAATCCAATGAAACGCAAGCGAGACTTGTTTTATTGCTGCTAGGAACAGTGAGATAAATACTTATTTTGTTGCTCAGCGACATAAGACACTCATTAAAATGTTACATACAGTAGATATATATAGTTCATAAACTTTCCCCTTAGAACTTTCATTAGAAATTCGCGCCTCATCTCTGACTGAGAGGTGGAGGTCAATGGAAAGCCTTGTATGGATTACAATCCTATAATATATCATCTGTGACGCAGGTTCAAGAACAGTGTAGACGCAAGCTGGTAACTAAGTAGTTTTTTGCGCTTTCTGTTGCTAATCACAGTCGGTAGCATTACAGCGAGTCAGCTGATGAGGTCTGCCATTTTAGATAGTTCAAAACAATTGAAGAGAAGAGAACAGCAGAGAAGAGAAATTACACCAGGTATAGAAGATATGCAGGATGGCCCAATAAAGAGAACGAGAGAAGACAGAACGACTTAAATTTTGAAAAATAAAAATGAAGTGAAGAAAGAGAAAGAGGAAATATACCTGAAGACTATCGTAGAACTTAAAATATACCTATATAAAAAAGAGCACAACAGCCCAGAAAGGGCCAAGGATTGCCTGCTGGCCGCTGCGACCCCCATCTCTGCCCACTACAGGTGTCATGAGTGGGGTGCAGTACTGTAGGGTGGGATGTGGTCAGCGCCCCAAGCCCTCCCTGCCAGTTATGCGGCCTTGACGACCTGGGGTCATTACTTTGCTATAAGTAGCTCCTCAATTGGCCTCTCCGGGACCTAACGAGGTTGAGTGCACCCCGTGCCAGACCTCCCAGCGGTAGAAAATCCTCACGCCAGTACCGAGGATCGAACACGGGTCCTCCGCCCCAGAGGCAGACGCAGTACCACTGTGGTAAAAGAAATATAATACTATAAATATTCGTCTGATCTGTCTAGGGTGTTTATAAAAATGCATCTGAAATTGTCTCAACAGTCGTTAAATTTTGCGCCCAGAGTGGAAAATTCAGCTTCCGGAGCTCTGTAAAATTGCATCATTGTACTGTTGCTTTCTCTCTCAGATTGAATATGAATTTCATTAGAAACCTATTTTTCCTTTAGTAACTAAATTAACTAATAATTTACTAAATTTAAGAGACATTAACGTGAGTGTGATCACTATTTTTCATGGTATATCTGTGTAATTTATGTTTATTCTAATGTATTCTCAAATTTCTCTGCGCTTTGTACTACACAAATTGCATTTTTGGGGTATAGTACGAATTTCTGGTTATGTTAACATTGTAGGTAAATAAATTATCCAGCTTTCACATCTATCAACGTAACCCACCCTCCTATATTACGTACTTTTAAGACCTAGGCCGCTATCATTTTCACACCCTTAAACTTAACAATATTTTGTTTAATACAGATATATAAAGTATAATCAACCGTACTGGTTGATTTTTACCGCCTCAGTAATTGCTCTCTTATTTGTTTATATTGCATACATTATAATTTAAAAGAATAACGCACTGGAATCTGTCCAACTTTTAGTAATGACGATCGAAGATATTATGCAGAGTCACTGAATCGTAATTGTAATTAAATTCAACCATCAAGACATCATAGAAAGATGAATGTTATTTTTCAAGGTCAGTATTTCACATTCATTCATATGCCATATTAAATTACTAATTATCTCCCAACAAACTATATACAATACACGTGTGTTAATTGGTTTTATTAATCCTCGGAATGAAAAGACTCAATTGCGTCTCGTGTTTTCAGACTTTTTCTCGGTCCAGTAAAAATCACTTACCATCATTATATCGCATAAGCTACATTCAGTTTGTACTGCAAGGATAGTGTACTACAACTTTATTATGACATTCCTGTAAGATCAGAATAGTCATTTGCCAACGAGTAGCATGAAATGAAGCCGATGACTATATTCATACAATTAATTTCTTTACTAGCGTGACTTATGCTGTTGTTGCATCTTACATGAGAAAACGTGTTACGTTGCGAACGGGAAGGCAGGTCATTAAGGCGTTGAAGAAAGAGGAAGCCGCAGAAAAATACAAGTGACAAGAAAGGAAACAAAGAACAAAAAGAAAATCACAATTCGAGAAAGCATGAAAGGGTAAGCGAAGCAGGATTTCTAGAAAACCAATCTCTTGGTTGCACGTAAATTATAGTGGTTTCAAATGGACTTTTACCTCAGTATTTGGGCAATCAATTGGTTCATCTACTTCGTTTATCAGTCGCATGTTTCTTTTTGCTTCAAAGCTTTTCTTAATAACTCTCGCTTCCTGAATTTACTTGTATGTCTAAGCGCCTCACAAAATATTTTGCTATGTTTGAAACCGGTTTAAATCAGGAAAAGTTAGGAATGGTTTCACTGTAATACATCCCAAATGTTGTACATGTATAAATAATAAGATAGAAAGGGCATACGAGATAGTATATGTTGATACAACTCCAAATATATCAAAATATGGTCCACTCAATTACACTCAATAATATTGGATAAATGTTTATGCAATTCTAGCACTAAAACAGTTCATTATGAGGCCTAAATCGCACGTAAGTGCCCTATTTCTAGCACCAGTGCCAGAAAATGCATTATTTAATTACCATGGCAACAAGACACCAATAGCGTCATCACCACCACAACATAATTTTCTCCAATGTAAGGAAATCTGAAATCTCACTTTTGCAAACTATTTCCCATATTCACTAACCCGACTATTGCTCCATCCTGAATGTCAGACTGACGGTGGTGCAGGCAGGTTTGAGCATTCTAGAATAGTTAGAGACCCCGTCCTTGTTAACGCGCACCGTCATGAGAATTTGGTTGCCCTTGGGGTCACGATGGGCCTATGAATGGTCCATACCCGGCACTTAACTCCAGTAAGCGGGCTCTTCCTTCCATCTGATTATCCTATCCTACTCCACATAGTTCCGCTACTTGTGTGACTTTCTATGCCACAGAATAGTTCTGTCTTCCAGGCCAGGGAAGTTGTACATGCCTCTGTTAAACACCACTAAGCGAAAAGTCAAGGACAGAATATTCCAGGAAGAAAATCTGTGTTAAATTTACATGGCCTTCCTTATTTACTCTTGTACAAACTAATCTTACAAAATCTTATTCTTCTATTTCTGTTATAGTCGCTGTCACGAATGAAGGTGGTTGCGTAGAAGTCAAGTATCCAAAGATGTCACAGTCATGTGTTTTTAGCCAATCAGGCGTAGTCTTGTTTCAGAACGCGTGTGAGAGTACTTGCCTATATTCACAGTCAAGTCAGAGAAATGGTGTATAATGTGTACAAATACACAGAAATTGGAAACAATTGCAACGAAGCACTTCCTCTCTTACTCCTACCGCGCGTTATATGTCATTTACCGTCATCGTTCGTGACGGCTACTATAATACAGATAAACCTTCATCACTCATTTACACATTTCATAGTCAGATCTCTTCACAGCCGGTCATTATGTGGAGCTTTTAAAATTCTGTTTTCTTTGCGGGAGTACGATTCGCAATTCATTTTTCGGTTTATTCATTGCTGTTTGCACGTACACGCACACATTCCCTCTGTCTCTCCCTCTCTCTCCCTCCCTCTCTGTCTCACACACACACACACACACACACACACACACACACACACACACACACACACACACACACACACACACACACACACACACACACCACACAGCACAGTCTTAATGTTTTTTTTTTTTAATTTATTTCTTTTCAGGTGTATTTCCGGTGAAATCTCGATACCAACAGGGATTTTCAATTCATTATTCCTGTTTTCCAATATCTTCTTTATCTAATTACCCTCCCCATGCGGAGGACTGACATCCCCTCGGACTTACAAGCCTGTAAGTCTTACAAGCTTGTGCCTAGGGTCAGATGCCTGTCAGGGAGCAGACGAACCTATGTACCAGGCACAGTGAAGACCTGGAAACGGGTGGTCAGTCCAGCACCAGATATGAGAGTGATGAAGAGTATGATATGAAATGCAGGCGAAATGGATGAATGGAAAAGGTGATGACGGAGCAGTAGGTGGAATGAGTGGCAGCGGAATTCCACCCAGGCGCCACTTCGTCCACCACTTGCGGGACTCTGGGGTCGTACATGGACCCCGTAGTTGGAAGACGCACGGTCTAATCGCTCAACCTAGGCGCCGCCCCTTTTCAATAGCCCCTAGTTTAATTTTTACCTCTCTAAACTGCTACTCTCCTTTGATGCTATTTTCTCAATTATAAACATCATAAAATACTTCGCTTTCATTTTCTGTTGATATATTACACACTGCCAGATAATTTCTTCTCATCTAATAATTATTTTCCATGATTATTGTAGGACTGCTGCGAATTTTGAAGATTTCAGTCAGGGGAGGCGAAGCCACTGCTCCTTCTGTGCCTTGGTAATTAGGACACCAGAAATCGGTATTCAGAAATACTGGGCTGTGTACATGAAATGCGATGTTCTCCACAGGCGAATCTGAGTATGTTTATCTTTGACGGATGAGTGCAGAAGGAAGGTAAACGTGAATGTGTTGTGGGAAGGTATAAACACATATAGCACTGGTATTTTCTTCCTTCGGAATTTATAATCGCTGGTGAAAAGGGTAGCGTGGGAAGCAAACCTGGGCAGTTCAGCCGCTCGAGAAGGTTTTTGCGAAATGTTTATTGAACGGAAAGATGGTTGTTTCCCTCCACCTTGCACGTCGAGGGCTGGCTGGATTCCCTGGCAGAGAGAGATGGAGATTTCTGATTTTTAAATAGCTAGGGGATCTGTGAGCGCAAGATACGGCATTGCAGTCCTTTCTTTTAATCCTCAGAATCTATAGCTGACTGATATTTCTGTTCACTATCGCAGTTATTGGTGATGGCATTTACAAACACTTCAATGTAAAAATCATGGATTATTAAAAAAACAATTACAATCAAGCAACATAAAGTTTAATCTTTAGTATTATTTTAGGGCGATATATGGATATTATAGACCTATAAATCCTTTTAACAATCTCTATAAAATTACAATTAAATACACTTTCAAATTATACTTTAATAACAATCCCTAATAAATAAAATTTATTGTAACCATTATTCAATTTACTGCAAATTGACTTGGAATTTTAACTACGTTTATTATATTATAGTTTTCTTCCAGGCAAATTCTTGGTCTTGCCGGTTAAACGCTACGTCTAATTTTTTCATATGTGCTACCCTTTTTCTATGCATGGGGTTCCCTTTATTTAATATCTAGACAATCTCGTATTCTCTTCTTAGTTATAGAATTTTTCTTCCTTTGCCTTTCTAAAACTCCAATATTATTTGTCTGCCCAATTCACGCACTTTTCTATCAAAATCTTCCTGTCATCGCTATTTTCTTATTGACTGCCTAAACAGTTTGCATTGCTGCGTATGGCACATTTTTAGGTACCTATGTATATTTTTCTTCGTCAAGACCAACTGCAGCTCTACAATGCTACGTCCTACATAAAATATTTGATAAATTGCTTCCTTAGTTCATTTTATCGAGGTTGTATATAAATGGTCTTTTTCTGGGCGTAAAATGGGCTTTTATTCATTACATAATTTACTTCCAATCACAGAAAACCTTCTCGCTCTCATGAAGCGTCCGGTTAGCTTTCATCTCCCGAAATTTATCTCAGAGAGAAAATATGTGTTGTATTCACATTACTTTCTACGCTCTCTCTTCTACAAGCCATTTCTACAATGCCTCTATCTAGTTCTTGTTAATAAACAATGTTTCATTACTGGTTTACTTATCTCTTTGCAGACACAGGAAGAATACAATAAGCTAAATTGAAAGTAAAATGTTTTAAAAAAACAGGCGCTATGAAACTGCTCCTTGAAATTTTGTTCCCTTTCATGACACGAAAAAGAAAGAAAAAAGAAAGCAAAAAACAATAGCAATTTGAGTTGAGAGAATTATAAATCACCTGAAAATTCAAAGCAATTACAAAGAGTATATTGTAAAGGGTTATTGCCCTAAACATTGTTTCACATAAACTGTGTACTTCTAGGATATTTGAATTTTTTGTTTAGTAAGATTTTCTCCATCTGTTATTGATTATCATTTATATAGAAATAGTTCACAGAAGCTATTCTCAGAAATTCAAGATACTTATGCATTTTTTGTCATGAAAATAACCTAAACATGTGAAATTTAATCAAAATTTATAGCCACTTTTACAAAATCAGAACTAAAGAAATTGTTCGATGTAAAGGATAGTTTGGGGTGGACGATTTTCTCCAAAACCTTTCTGCTATATCCTTAAAAGTTCCAGAATTTAAATACCATATTTCGTATTTAACCTAATTTTCCTTTTTGAGTTGTAAATGTTAGGTACACACAGAACTTTTTATCAAAATGTTTTATTGAAGTCCAAGGAGCCATGTATTTTCAATGAAATATTGACATCAAATATTTGGGTGGAATGCAATAGAAATTGTAGAAATTAAACACGAATAGCTACTTTCCGGCTAAGAAACGTTTAGGTATTCGAAAATTGAAATCAATAAAAAGAAATGCCCCGGAATTGGTTCAGTCCACAAAGAAAATGTTATTCGACGTTAAAGTGTGTACTTTAACTACATCTACATTTTTATAGGCTGTTTCCAGCAAATTGGAGTTTGTATTTGCCATGCAAATGTCTTAAATATATGTATTCAATCAAAATCGTTAAAGCCAATTTATATAAAAGAAACATTAACGGAAACATCGCATGTAAAGAATAATTTGGGGTGGGGGTTTCGGTCTTCGTGTCATATCCTCGAAAGATGAGTTTACATACCAAGTATGGCATTTAACCGGCTTTTCCTTTCTGAATTGTTGCGTTCAGACAGACAGACAAACCCAGATACAGTCACACAGATATTTTTCTAAAAATGCTTCTATTCAGCGGTCTCAATGGTGTATGTCCGGTGAAATCTCGATATTCAATTTTTTCTGTGAAATGCAATACTTGCTCTATTTATAAGTAATCTACGGAAGGTAAAATTTCTTGGATAAGGTCCAACTATAGTTGAACATCAACGGACAACCTTACGGAGTTGCTCTTTTTTAACCACCCAGGCGTGCTGCACTGGTGCTCACTGAGCGCAGTCCGCTCACGGTCTTGAAAGAAATGGGGGTCTTTCAGACTATTCCGCCAGTTCTTAGAATCTATGAACGAAAAACTGGCAACCTAAACAGAATAACATCACATTTGCTAACTTTACTTTCCCTGCTGTTCAACCATGCATGTTTCAAGAAAGAGCTTCTCTTACAGTTTGTGTTTATAACATGTTTTGAGCAATGAAACGCAGAGAGAGGGTAAAATAAAGCGTGAGCAAGGTGAAGGAAGTGAACGTAAAATTCACCTTGCAGCACGGTTAAACTTGCTGGGAATCATAAACATTCATCTCTAACGAAGCTCGAAGTTTTCGGTCCACGTCATCCTATTTCAACCATCTGTAAGCAAATCCACACCTTTTCTCTACGAAGTAAGGAACCACAGTATAATAAACTGTGTGATTCAACGATAACAATGAATATTTTATTTGGGTTATTCTGCATTTTCACGGGGTTGATTTTACATTTTTAATCAGTTGTTATTTTTTGACAGGTTATTTCTTAATAAGCGTGATGTTACGCATGCAGTTGAAGTGCATGTGGCTACTTCTAAAGGTGGTATTTTACATGGGAATTTTGTCATTTAAAATCTAACTGTTCACTCACATGTACTTTTCCACTCTTGTGCAAAATATTACATGATAATCGAAATAGACTTAGTAAAACTGGTGTTATTATACGAGGCACTTCCAAGATATACTTATATTTTTTATCACCTCTGCGTGACAAGGGAATTCCTGGATACAAACATAAACCAGAGAAGATCTAGATAGAGGAAAGAGCTTATTGGAATACCCCAAAAAAACAACTCTGACTTCCCCCCCCCCCCCCCATTATGGCATGGTTTGGTTATATTTGGAGATATTCCATCTGTTAAGTTGCATTAGTACCGCCAAGTGTTCGTATAATATAACTATGTTAAAGCTACGGCCATAGTTGGTGTTATTGTAATAGTTATGTTGTTACAGCAGCCTTTATTTTTGAACCCATAGCAGGGAAGGCAACCAATAGATCTCAAAACGATGTTCTGTTTAGACGCCGCATTGATCCGTGGACGCCATTGTATTGTCCGTGTGTGCGTGGTTTTAAATTGAATTGTTTTAAAACAGTATATGTAGTTATAGTTAGTTGCTTTGTTTTTATTTTTGTGTTCGCAAAACAGCAGTGCATTAAATATATACGATATTTAACGCTCGGAAATGGTTTTATCCAGAAGTGTTATTGCCAAACAAGATTTTCCGAAGGTGAGTGCATTATTGCTACTTCATCCCTATAATATTTGAGGTTAGAAATAATATTTTTATTATGTAGGTTGGTAGTACTGCTTTCTGGTGTAATGTCGGCCATTTTGAATTCTTGGGAACTGCCCATAAACTTTCCCCTATACAGTGTCAAATGAAGTAGTATTTCAGAAATAACCTCTCTTAATGTATGTGTTGACCTCGCAGGGGGAGACGTGGGTCAGAAATTAACTACCTCTACTGTTAAACTGCACAACTGCCACAATGCTTGAATCAAACGTTTCTTCTGAAATAAACAATGAAAGAGTCCAACGCCTTCCATTTGGGATGTAGCGTGTAAGCTCTGCTCAGCTGTAAGAAGTGAAAATACTGAATTGTATGGGTCAAAGAAGATTTTCAGATTTCTTTTCTCAGATGGATGCGATTTTACGATACAAGCTTGCTGTTATTTAGTGTATTGTAATAAAGGTTTATACATTAGCACAGTGCAATTACATGATCTCATCTGCAACCACCAGTGACAAGTTCTCCTGATTGCCAAAACGCAAACGGGAAAAACAAGAACATAACAAATAATTATCATGAATAAAGGAGTGTGCGGTTTTTCAAGAATTTAGATGCTGTAATTAAACCTTCCGCATATATAATCTGAATTTGAAAAGTCGGCCCTATTGCATGGTTATCTATAGCATTTGATGAGTCAATTGCCGGAGTTAAGATAGGTATGCGTGACGTCTGATTTAGCCAGGGGTAATAGGCTCCATGAATATTTATGTGGAGATACACACTATTCGTTACACACAAAGCGTTTTAACCCAAGGTCCTGTCATTGAAAATTGAACCAATTGCATTCATAGACGTAATCCTAGAATTTTGAAACTCATCGAGAGCCAAATTTGTGGTGCTTGAATAGGTAGCGTACCTGGGTTCAAATTTTGTTGCTTCAATATTATAGCAGACACAAAATTTAATGGCAGTTGATAGCTGACCATAACTATTCTCTTTCCTGTTGTGTAAATAAATTTTATGACGCAAATTATATTTCTATACCTGACTTTACAGTGTGATTTCACAGCATTTATAATTATACAACACAGCAAGGCGTGACAACCCTATAATTGGATGTTGTGTTGAGCCATCCGCCATTAAAGTTGGTGTCATCCGTAGGTGGTTTGGCGGTATAACCTTATGGAAGTAGGAGAACTACTGGTATACGGAAAATAGCCTAAAGGGCACATCGGCAGCTCTGGTATGCCTCCATCTTTTGTCACATTTGCAAATTCAGTAAATATGTAGTACTATTCTTAGAGAGATTCACAAATATTTAAAATATATATATATATATAGTTTAATTAACCACGCTCTGAGTGAAAAAGAGATATCAAGTTGCTTGGGTCACACGTTATTTAGTCTGTTATCCGTAGAGATAGTGAATATAAAACAAATCAAATATGATTTAAATATGTAATAATTATCATTTTTCTAGGTACCACAGAGAAAATACAAACTATGCTTAATCTCCCTTTTCTAATATACATCCGTGAATAACAGCATGAATATTTTATTCGTTATTGGCGTATTATTTGTAACGCGAATTTCAAAGTTTTATTCCAATGTAGATAATTCGAAAATACGTAAGAAAACGAAATTTTGGCCGCCCGCTGAAGAGATGGAGAGAACAATGATGATGGTAGGATTTTCACTTTTTCTTGCCAAAGAATCGTTATGTCAAAAACGTTTTAATTTCTCAAATTGAGTCTAAAAATTCCTTTAAATATATTACCATTAGCATGACACATATAGCGTTTTAAATTTTCCATAAACTGTCAATGAAATTACTTTTATTCTTACTGAATTTTATTTAACTAGAATAACAATGTAATATTATTAGAGAAAAAATATGTATCTTATTAAAAGATAGGTTTATATCATATAACCCTTTCTATTGCGTTAATCGCAAATACTCGCCGTTCTATATTTAAAAAGTGTCAGAATAAAATCTACTTGGTGTGGTAACGTGATTGACTGAAAATAATAATTTTACTCTTTACTTTTCCTGAATCTACCTGTAATGCCTAAGAGGAAGTAAAGTATTCCAACAAAAAATGTGATGTCCACATTTCACAAGCTTTTAAGCTCCCTGTCTGTCATGTGAACAACTAATTAAATACGAAAAGTTGGTTAAATACCCAAATTAGTAATTTAAGTTCAGCATTTTCCAAGGATATGACACAACACTTTCAAGAAAAACCTCTATAAAAAGGACTTATACTAAACTTTGCAGCGCAACAGTCCGATGTCCGGTCAAGCTACCCATTAATCGCTGCGTTCCCCAACTCTGTACGGGTATCGGGAATGGAACTCGGTTCTCCCACTTGGCAAGCATCTGTGCTACCACCACGCTATGGAGACGACAATCCTATAATATACCTATTCAAGATAATTTGATAATAAATAAAATTTATATTTTGAATTTTTGGTGGATGGACGGACGGATGGATCTCATTAAAGCACGCAATTTATGTTAAGTAAATTTTTGTGATGTTTATCATTTCGAAGATATTCCTTATTATGGGATTCAATTTTCAAATGTATACACTTTTCTGAAGTGGTAAGTCCCTACTCTGCTTTTCTCAAGTAAGGGGGAATCACATTACGCTTTTTAAAAATCTGACTATGTTTTAGCATAGGTATTGTATCCCTTTTTATCTACAACAAATGTGTAAATAAGTATGAACGTTTATTGCGATTCACAAGAAGTATAGAGAATAATAACATTTTGTAAGAATAGTTTGAGAAAGGCAAGTGAGTGAAATGCATGAGTTTAGTATCCACACATAACCAACATCTTCGTTGTTCATAACTAAACAAACGGAGAGCTATTATAAACAGTTGCGTGTTTGTTCAACATAAAACGAAGTTCATACCTAATCTGAAAATATTTATGGAAATATATTTCTCGAATTAAAACACAAAAATGAGCTCCTTGGTTGTAGTAACAAGACAGAAAGGTTCGTGTGTCTGTTGTAACTAATATATTTTATTAGAATGTAAATAACTTAATGACTCAAAGGTCACTTAGGCCGCTTATTCACGGAGATTTCCTGTGAGGTAGACTGTCCCGCAGGGCAGATACGGCGGTCGGTTGGAGGGACATGTAATAATTACTTGCCGTTGTGGAGTTTATCGCGACATCTGAATAATACAGTGAATTCCCCCACCTCTCTCCTGCTACCGTCTCCAGCAGCGCCCTCCCTCACTCGGCGGGATTCTTCCCCTCGCCAAGGCGAGATATGTTTAACCACCACTCGGTCACTTCACCCCTTCAAGTCAGTTAAATATCACGAAAAATGAACTCCACCAGAGTTAAATGTCGTTTAAAATACGTCTGCTCTTAATGTGAACATTTTACTTCATGGATCTTGTAAACCTATGCTTATTTCAAATGTTTCATTTCAAATCAGGGATTTTTCCACAACATAACTCAAAAATCTATTCAACAAAAAACCTCAGTTTCTGCCAAGGATATGACATGAGATGTTTTTGAATATTCCCTTCTCCAAATATTCTGTACAAGTACAATTTTTCGTATGTTTAAAATATATGCATGACAATTTAAACGTATGTATTGAAATTTCTGTGTATAGCCTGTGGAATCTCAGTCACTCATATAAGTAGTAATTCGCAAGAGATAGACACATTCTTACTGCACAAAAATGTAATCTCACAAATTTGTGTCAAATAAAAATGCTCTTGGTGTTAACGTTTCCGAAATATTCTGTGTTACCCGTTTGGATTTTCAAATGCTTGCCCTTTTCTTATATGAAAAGCTGCTGTGGGTTTTGTTTATTTACTAACTGAAATACCCAGCATTGCCCGTAGTTTTACGATTTATCCCTAAAACTTTCGGACTTACGTTGCACTTACCAATAGTCTTGTGCTTCCTTCGTCACATTTAAAAAGGTACTACTTAATACAATTTAAAAATATTAATTAAAACTCATAGGATACTGTAAGAAATAAAAAATAAGCTAAATAAATAAAAACATCGGGAAGACATCATACAGAAGTACTTACAGAACAACCACAAATACCACAGGACAAAAAGCTAGTCGAAAAAATCGTGTGCATGTAATACGCTGCGTTTCTATTTCGATAGTATAGAAGTGTGTATGAATTTGTTGTAGAAGAGCGAGAAGAGAAATATATGAGAATGTGTTACGTAAAATAAAACTGAGTAGAGAAAAATGTGTGAGTGTAAGAGGTTGAATTTCTATTTCATACGTACGCGTAGAAAATTATATGAGTTATACGTAGAAGTGGGAGTAGAGAAAGAAATGTTTTTCGTAAAAGAAAAGTGAGTAGAGAAAACCGACTGAATGTGATACGTTGCAGTTCTATTTCAGTGATAGAAAATTGTATGAGTTGTTTCTTAAGGACAAGTAGAGAAGGGCATCTAAATGCGTTACGTAAAAGAAAAGCGAGCAGAGAAAACCACGTGAATGTAATAAGTTGTGTTCCTATTTCAACAATATAGAAGTCTTATGTACTGTTTGTAGAAGAGTGAGAAGAGAAATGCATGTGAAAGTGTTACATAAAAGGAAAGTCAGTTAAGAAAAGCATGTGAAAGTGTTACGTAAAAGAAAAGGCAGTTAAGAAACCCATGTGAATGTGTTACGTAAAAGGAAAGACAGTTAAAAAACCCATGTGGAAGAGTTATGTAAAAGAAAAAACAGTTAAAACCACGTGAATGTGTTACGTAAAAGGAAAGGCAGTTAAGAAAACCACGTGAAAGTGTTACGTAAAAGGAAAGGCAGTTAAGAAAACCACGTGAAAGTGTTACGTAAAAGGAAAGGCTGTTAAGAAAACCACGTGAAAGTGTTACGTAAAAGGAAAGGCTGTTAAGAAAACCACGTGAAAGTGTTACGTAAAAGGAAAGACAGTTATGAAAACCATGTGAAAGTGTTACGTAAAAGGAAAGGCAGTTATGAAAACCATGTGAATGTGTTACGTAAAAGGAAAGACAGTTAAAAAACCCATGTGGAAGAGTTATGTAAAAGGAAAAACAGTTAAAACCACGTGAATGTGTTACGTAAAAGCAAAGGCAGTTAAGAAAACCACGTGAATGTGTTACGTAAAAGGAAAGACAGTTAAAACCATGTGAATGTGTTACGTAAAAGGAAAGGCTGTTAAGAAAACCACGTGAAAGTGTTACGTAAAAGGAAAGGCAGTTAAGAAAACCACGTGAAAGTGTTACGTAAAAGGAAAGGCTGTTAAGAAAACCACGTGAAAGTGTTACGTAAAAGGAAAGGCTGTTAAGAAAACCACGTGAAAGTGTTACGTAAAAGGAAAGACAGTTATGAAAACCATGTGAAAGTGTTACGTAAAAGGAAAGGCAGTTATGAAAACCATGTGAAAGTGTTACGTAAAAGAAAAGGCAGTTAAGAAACCCATGTGGAAGAGTTATGTAAAAGGAAAAACAGTTAAAACCACGTGAATGTGTTACGTAAAAGGAAAGGCAGTTAAGAAAACCACGTGAATGTGTTACGTAAAAGGAAAGACAGTTAAAACCATGAGAATGTGTTACGTAAAAGGAAAGGCAGTTAAGAAAACCACGTGAAAGTGTTACGTAAAAGGAAAGGCAGTTAAGAAAACCACGTGAAAGTGTTACGTAAAAGGAAAGGCACAAGAAAACCAGTGAAAGTGTTACGTAAAAGGAAAGGCAGTTATGAAAACCATGTGAAAGTGTTACGTAAAAGGAAAGACAGTTAAGAAAACCACGTGAAAGTGTTACGTAAAAGGAAAGGCAGTTAAGAAAACCATATGAAAGTGTTACGTAAAAGGAAAGGCAGTTAAGAAAACCATGTGAAAGTGTTACGTAAAAGGAAAGGCAGTTAAGAAAACCACGTGAAAGTGTTACGTAAAAGGAAAGGCAGTTAAGAAAACCATGTGAAAGTGTTACGTAAAGGGAAAGGCAGTTATGAAAACCATGTGAACGTAATACGTTGCATTTGTATTTCAACAGTATAGAAAATTGTATGAATTGTATGCTGAAGAGTGGTTAGAGAAGAACATGTGAACGTGCTACATAAAAGAAAAGTAGAGAAAACCATGTGAATACAATACGTTGCATAGTAAATTGGCTAGCATAAAAGCCTTCTCAATGAAGGAAAAAAAAAAAATTTAGATTTGGCAATTTTCATCGCATTCGGGTGAATGGTACAGCAACCCATAAGGGACAAGCAAATATTCTCTCTCTCTGGTCAAGCAAAGATAATGGAATTTTAAAGTCATCACATAGCGATCCGCTATTTCACAACTGACTGTCGCTTGAGCCATCTGTATCCTTATAGCTACAAGGAAATGTGTAAATTATAAACGCTTATCTGTATTAAGAAAAAATAATTATAAGAATAAGTTTTTGTCGGATCAGTTTATAGACAAGTGGATGTAACACAACATAGTTTTATAACAAAAAGTTCAATGAACATAAGAATACCTTTGAAAATAGCTAATGATATGTATGGAAAATGACCCATAAGGGAAGAGATACGAATTAAACGCTTAACAGTGTCAATATAAAAAAAAATCCAGTATATTTAATATTTAGTTTTAAATTACAGAGTTTGTTAAAATAAAGTATCCTTAAACAACACAAAAATATAGGTATTCTCTTTTTATAAATACACACATCGAAAAGCAGACTGCGTAAAATAAGGTGAAAATATAAATCAAACTCGCCTAACTGAAACCATTTCTTTCTTTCGGTGCAAAAATATTCTTTAAAAGACAATTTTGGTTTCTTTCCTTATCGCTACGCTTTTAAGTGCAAAGAATCTTGAAAAATAATATTAGTTACACTCAACTCTCCTCTGGTCGTGAGAATTCGTTATATTCAATATAAAAAACGCAGTTTGTTGTGAAAAGAGTTGCTGGTAGTAATAACAATCCAAGGATGCTGATGGTTTTAGCCAATTCATAATATAGTTAAAAGAAAAGTGCTATTAGATATAAGTGAATTGGATTTCAAAGAAAAGTAATATTTAAATCAGCTATACCGCACATTTATGTGTGAACATTCTGCAAAAGGTGTGCATTAATTTTAACGAAAGATTGCCTACTGGTAAAAGAAAAGCTATAACTTACAAGAAAAACCTATTCGTTTCCAGCGAGAAGTCTATTACAGTCTATTAACCTGATTGCACTAAATTCTATTCCAGTAGTCACGATATAAATTAAAACTCCAAGCTTGTTAACCTGTAATTCCTTGCTGGCAATGTTAGTACGTAAGTATAAAGATATGATTAAAATTAGCGATCTTGTACTGGTATTAAGCTCAGAGTTCATGACAGATCAGTACAACACACTCAATATAGTGTTTTAAAATTAACACGGTTGCTTTATTGCCTACTTTGATGGTTACTCTTAACAAACTCTAAGGAAAACACGTGCACAACGATTTTTTGCAAGAACAAAGCCGTCTCTCAGGCGCTTAGAACCACACAATGGAACCATACACGTACTTGATGACCAACGTTATGAATGTAAATTCGGCCTTATGAACGCAAGTATCTCACAAAAATACAGTTAGAGTTTTTGTACAAAGAAAATCTCACTGCATCTCACGTCTGTGTCACGTATTCTATCGTTATACGAAGCCTGGCCATTTCATTGGTTGGTTTTGGTCGCGGTATCGGGGTATGTCATTTCTTTTGCTAAATAATCTTAACCAATAACCAAAACAAGGGTTACACAATGGCGTAGAAACGAAATACATGTTTACGCTCTCGAACGTTTTGGCTAAAAAGAAAGAGGTACAGTGAATGTATTTAGTTTATCATACAGACCCCTCATACTTTACCCATGATATTCTACATGCCTGTTATACTCGTACATTTCACTTTTCCCTGTAGGTTGGTACCGAGGGATTTTCTTACATCCTTAATTTAAGTATGCTGAACTTAAATATTAATTTTGATACTTAAGTGACTTTTCAATTTTAAGTTATGCATATACACACAAAGTCACGCGCACTCGGGCCTTTCTTTTAATGTTTTTCGATTAATTTAACATGTATTACCATTGAAATCTTGGTATCGAATTGTTTGGTAGAATGCAATACCTCCTCTAATGCTATGTATGTGCTAGAAAAAGTAATAGATGCAATAAGATTGAACTACACAAGGAAACTAATAAGTCCAAAAAAAAATGCAGAAAATTTGTAACCATTGGGTTATTACAACGTATACCAATAATTATGTTTGATAAAATAATAAATAGAATGTGCAAAAGCATTAGTGATAGTATGTTAACAAGACCAACGCTACTACAGTACATCCAAAACTTCTAAGAAAAGTCAGTGCTGTCGTTAGTCATTTCGTAGAAAAAGCCTTTTAATGTGCAGTACCATTTGGTAGTTGCCCCGCGTTTTATCTTCTGCGAATCAGATAGTACGGCCAGTAGAAAATTAATGGTTTATAGGTTAAAGGACATGGCTATAGAAGAGACAGAGTTCACTTCCTTTGCATGTATAGGTATGTAATTTATGGCCCAAAGCGGTGTTTCCGCTATACTCACCGAAGTGCAATGAGTGTAAAACCTCTATCATTCTGTGCTGTTTGTTTTGTAATTCGAGAATGATACTAATTTGAAAGATACCTTGTAATTGGAAACAAGTGTTTAAAAAGTAGCATCTAACAAGCCACACGACTTACACTTTACTGTGACGGTAGGCTGGTAAAATTCATCACAAACGGCCTCGACAGATCGTTTGTGAAGGAATGCTGGAAATAAAAATATGTAACTGCTTAAAGCAGTCACTGTTTGCATAAGCATAGGACAAACTGCTACTTAACATTTCAACATGCATCACTTAAAATATTGGACCATTTGAATTAATATTTCGGATTAAATTAATGTCTCAAAAACAATACAATATCAATAGTGTTTTTAACGAGAACTAAGCAAATTTCTGTCCATTTTTTTGGTTATAGGAGATAGACAATAATGTTATATAGTTATATCAAATTGAACATTCTCTATGTACAGAAAATTCTCGATATGCGTTTATTTATCATTTAGATATCTGAAGCTCATTAAATTGTAATCAAACCGTATGAGTCTTGCATTAATAAATGATACGGATCTTAATCAAATAGTTGTATTTTTTGTTTTATTTTTGACATAGTCTCTTTCTCCCCCCCCCCCCGTCTCTCTCTCTCTCTCTCTCTCTCTCTCTCTCTCTCTCCCTATGGGCATGTGTGCACATATCAGAACCGCTTCTACCTTAGGAAAGCGGCAAAAACAAAGTCAGTATAACTTACTCCTGAAATTTCACACAGATATGTTGTTGTTAGCTAATGCTGGATTTCTGACAATGAAGTCATTAATCCTCTTGCTCTCCAATATTTTCCACTGATGGATGGGGCATTAGAAGTGGCCGGGCATATTTGAAGGTGGTTTCGATCCATTTCCTCTTGCAGATCACATAGAGGACAGAGTAAAAATTCTCGAGAAGTAGTCCCCGCCCAGAGATCCGAATGGGGGACTATTTTAACTCCGGAACATTTTACCCCTCGAGTCATATTGCATAAATATTGAAGAGACTTAGCAATAAATGTAACCGCTTTTTAGAGAGCACCATATCACACAGATATTAATACAATTATTCGATAAAATTTTGAAAATGTTTGCACGAGGTGCTCTGGTGATGGAAGAACCTGCTGAACACTGAACATTGTGGAAATATAGGTATAAAGTATTACTTTTAAACTGCCCTTAATTATGTAAAGTCTGTTACATACCCCAAAAACCTTTATTAATGCTAAATGATATAAAACGAACATTGTGATAATTTATATTTTGCCACCCACAGAGATTCCTTGATTTTAAGCTGATTTTAAGCTTGATTTTAAGCTCTGCTATGTAGCAGAGAAAATGAACTGGACAAAATTTAGAAAGTTCAAAAGGGATGAAAGTATCCCTGCACATTTAAAGCCCATAAACAGAGCGAGAAGCTGCGTGCTGTCATATGCGATACAGGTTAGCTGGGCACGGAGAATGAATGAGGTAACCGGTACCGCGCAGCCGTCGTAGATATATGCGCATCAGTAGACGCGAGTACCAACGGTATAACCAATGTGCACTAGACTTGTGGCTTTCGCACAATCTTCCGCCCTCTACTGATAAGCATTAGTGTAAAACTGGAAACGGGAATAAAAGATGTAAATGTTTCGCACAAATTTTAAATATTTATCCTAAACAAACAAATTCTTCGATGAAAATACTGTTTATATTTTCTCATTGTGAAGCAATTTGAGAAAGCATCCAAGAACACAGGGTTGGTGTTCCGCACCATAATCGCCATAATGCAAAATGCTTCAACAACGAACAATAAGAGTATTTATATTCTCACACACACACACACACACACACACACACACACACACACACACACACACACACACACACCCGCACACACACAAACACATGCAACACACATTTATTGGGTTAATGTTCTATGTAGAGTACACTATTTAACCAAATCTATCGATGCCAGACAAACCACTTCCAATGCAAGTTTGTGAATGAACATTATGATTCCTGCTGTAATGAACGTGTTTCATTTTCCAAAATTGAAAGTTACGAAAGTCGGTATAGGAACAATGCCTAATTTGTGAGCAATGTACAAGACACTGCGAAGATATTTGCTTTGTTTTCTGTTAATCGTAACCGTATTCCATGAACAAGAATCTAATTTGCACCGGATGAAATGACACCCTAGGTTGCCACTAATAGGGGTGGCGCCACGGTAACGTGTGCGACTGGCATTTGGGAGGTCGTATTTTCGATCCGAGCCGACCGCACACTCTGACTTGGGTTTTTCCGTGGTTTCCCCTTTGTCATTTATGAGAATGCTGGAATGTCCACGGTTTTCCCTTTGATCCACTTTAGGGTTGTAGGACCAGGCGACGATGTACGGAGGGTTACGGTTGAGCGGTGGCTTGTTCACTGTAAAGCTTCCATCTCAGGCGCCTTTGTGGGTAGACCTGTAGAATTGGGGACGGGCGTTGGATGACTTTCCTGGAGCAGCGCAGGCGGGATTCCACTTCGCCGTGCGGACCTGCCAGGCTCCTCGGGGTAGAGGTTTCTAAAGACTGTTGCGACGGGTGGCGGCGGATGTGTTTTAAATGGAAACGTTATGGACCCCTTCCGGCTTGCACCTGTCGTTCAGCCGGATCTGGTCGCCCTTCGGATCTCTCCTCTCATCTCTACCTCTGAAGGGTCACGGTAAAAGCACAAATGGCCCTAAGGGTTTCTGAAGTTGCTTTTTCTTGAATGTATTGAATTATCGTCTATATTTATACGCAAAGGAACAGCAAAATAGGTGACGAAGATGGACTTAAGGTACCTTTCTTGCTCCAGAGGTTGGATAAATGAAAAATATCCTAGGGATAGGTGATTCATAATGTGTATCCCACATTTGTTTCCCCTTGAAATTTGTCTCTCGTGTAATGGTGAAGTGGTAGTACATACAGTACATATTAGCTGTACTAGTGCCAGTATTCGTTATTTCGGAATACCTCATATACAATTTGATTAATCAATTAGGTACGCTCAGTCCTATAACTCTTAGATTTGGGAACTGAAGGAAGGCTGGATTAACCTATGTATGATTCATAGACATTTTTGTAAATAAATCTGGGCTTGCCCAATCGCGTGGCACAAGCAGAACTAGGAAGAATTGAAATTAGAGGGGAAAAGAGTGTTGAAATATTGGACCACAACAATGTGAAAGCTGGATGAACAGAATGCCTCACATCAATGTTTGTTAGTGCAATAAAGGCTTGGTAAAAATGATACCTGCTTGAGTAGATTAAGGAAGTCGTGGTGAATCAGGTTTTGGGAACATGTTGTGGGAGAGGGTATAGTTACAAAATGTTTCTGGAGGGCAACTAGATTAAGATGGAAGATATTAAAAAACAAGAAATATTTATAAGTATTAATTTTAAAAGTTAATTGGAAATATATGGAGAAATGAAACTGGACTGGTGCAGCAAAAATTACTATATTGATGGATGTGACAAAGCATTGAGAGAAGGGTTTAAACAGGTGTGCTGAAACTGAAAGGTTTAAGGTTAAGGACCATTCAGGGAAAGACTCTTTGTGTGATAGCAAATATGTGTCATGTAATTTTAGAATGTGTCATTTTAAAACAAAGATTCTTTAGAAGAAAGTTGGTAAAAAGGAGTGGCAAAATCTACTAAAATAAAGTCAAGGAAAAAGCTACAGCATCTCAGTGTAGTGAAAAGAAAGGAACATGTACAATTAATATGAATTTCAATTCCCATTACGTTATAAAATCGCTATTGAAATTGAGTTTTTTATTTATGGACTCTGTTTAACTGCTATGGTTCTGAGCATCTTATTGTCTATCATGCATGAAACGCCGCCTGATTTTGCTCAGAGCCCTGTTTATCGGGCTTGAGGTTCTTTTAAGTAATATAATTCTACGACGTGGGACCACCAATTTTACTTCCCTTCCAAAAGATGAGTGTGTAAAACACCACTGTTATTTGAATCAACATTTTTTAATTTAGATCACAATAAATATTTCCAGTGCCAATTTCACTTCTGCTACCACTACCACTCCTACTAGTTGCAGCTAATCTTCCGCTTAGTTGTCTTTATTTACCTGTAAATTATTTCTAGACTATATTCTTTAAAGTACAAAGTAAATAAACATGACGTCGTTGAAAGAATTATGAGATGCGGAGTTTAGTCCTCAATTCACCGGAAAGTGAGGAAATGTGTTTGATTCCCTTAATAGTCATGGTATCTTATGAACGCAATGATATTGCTGAAACATGATATACGAGTATGAATCGTGACAGAATTATTCCGTAAAAATGAACCTTAAATAACGCTTCAGTGAAAGTTTACAAAATATAAAATACCTCAGAATAAATCGTGCGAAATAAACAGCCCGATAAACATCCAAAATCGAAATGCAATGGTGAATTAGTGAAGTATTAAAATGTCGTAATACGCTATTAAGCTATTCCTGAAAACCTCTTTTGTCGGCAAGAAGGAATGGTTATGGATCTTGGGTGTAACTGTAGTTACATAATCTAAAGTACCTATAGCTTTTTTTAAAATTATTATCAAATACTTCAAATAAAATGCGCCGAGTAGCTAAGTAATTTCGTTCTCAGCTCTCGTGCTAAGGATCTGTGGTTCGATTCCCTTCGTCTCTGACTAGCTCATGTACAGTACCGAGGACGTAATGTGGTTCGGAATGTACCTAAAAGCTGTAGGCCCTCTTGTTCCATCGTGATCCTCATTATCGCCCTGACCTCGTAGATAACACAGCCCTCTGTGTGCCACCAGGTACTAAATGTAGTAAAATGAAAAATGCATCTGCGGCTGCTTTTTGTAAAATTGCATGTTCCGCAAATAAAACATTATTATAATTAATCTCTAAAACTGCAGAATATATTTAATAAATTCAACAACTAACAAAAAAGGTATGAGTACTTCTAACCTCAGATGTATTGGAAAATAATAGAAAATGTTTTTATCCATATCAATATAAAGTAAAGTTAAAGAAAATAAAGTTAATTTTGATTAATTAGGATAGAGTAAAAATAAATTATTTTAAATATAAGGTTACGAAAAAATAAAATGCAGTTTAGAAATCTTGATAATTATCCTAACAGACATTTGTGAACCAAGATAGATTGATAATTGAGAACTGAAATCAACAGGTCTGCTAAACCCAAGTTTTCTTTCGGTAGGTTCTGTAAGTTCCCAGAGGTATATTAATGATGAATATTTCCGGAGTTGTATAAAATAATTCATGTTTGCTTCTATACTACAAAATAAAAAATATATTAATTTTATGACTATTTTTCAGTTATGTACATGCCAATTAATGCCTTCTGAGAATATCTCAATACTCTATACTGCTTATTCTAACACAAGCTACTTCGTATATTATTTTTGTTAGCAACTTTCTGACATAAAAGGTTTTTATTAACAAATTCATACACAATGAATGAACGTTTTATTATTTATGAACACGTTAGTGAACTAGCTATTTAAATAACGGTAATATCACTTTCACATTAAGTTTAACACTTGTAATTTCTATCTCAGATTTTCTAAACACTAATTTGTATTTAATTTATTTCATTTCTACTCTTCGTGTTTTCCTCAGATTCTGTATTTGTGTACATGCATTGAATCCTCAAAGAACTGAATCAAAACAAAAGCTGTGTCTAAAGAAGGTCAAAATATAATTAAATGGATCCCACCATTTTCCATTGAGGCTTTCACTAATGAAATTTGGGTCTCTTGAGGTCGATCAAGACTAAACTCTTCCTAAGTGGACCAGACTGTGAATTTTGAATATTCTCCTTCTGAAGTTATTTATAATACATTGTGTACTTATACAAATTTTCAACAACTTGAGAAGTTCACTTAAATATTTTCCTATGCTGCTTTAATGATGCACAGGAAACTTGGCTTTGGCGCAATTTTGGAATCAAATTTCTATGTTGTATTACAAAAATATGTTTCACGAAATTCTCGCATGACTTCTAAATGAAACGTGAATTAATTTAAAAAACAAATTTAAAAAATTAACCTCTTGTTTTTCACGCTTCTTAGTCAATAAACATGAATTTTAAAGTAAAATGCATGCTTTATTTCTTTCCCGAAACTTTACAGGCTAGCAAAGTAAACGACAATTTTTTGCATTGCAAAAAGCAATTAGAATGATAATGAACACTGAAAAAATAACAAAGAAAAAGTATCTTTAAGGATAAAAATGTGATTTCAGAGTTCATAATTGCACTTATGTAATGTCTGCCACTTAAAGCATTTTAACACCTGCATCATTATATACATTAACATTTATTATTTTTCAAAAAAGAGTTAAATATAGGGGGAAGTAATAGGAATAAGCAACTCCAAGAGGGAGGAATAAATTGAGCAAATTTCTACCTGGTATCCAGTTGGAAGAGCTGTTGGCTTCCAGTAGCTATCGCAATTCTGGGAAATATATTATCTTTTATTTTATTTTATTAGGTTAAGATTGTATTTGTATAATTAGAATTTTTAGGATAAACATTTACTTTAGTTTTACTTTTCCCTTTGCAAAATGTGTATTTTTTAGTATTTTGGACAATTTTCGCATTTATTTGAGACTTTGCTTGCCCGCTTCACTCTTCAACGTAATCTCATAAGCAAAACCGATCGGATTAAAAGCTAGACCATAGAACTCAAAATTTTGGAAAACGCACCTAATTCCACATTCAAAAGTATCTTTAGCTACTTCCTTTGCTGACCGTAATGTGGGACGGTGTTGCATCGTGCATGAAGGTTACATTTTCTTGAGTCTGTCAAAGTTTTCCACGCAGTTCATAGCAGCGTCGTCTGTAAAGTAATAGGAGTTGTCTGATTGCATTAATACATTTGTTTCCATATTTAAAATAAGCGAAGAATTGATAATCCCCATATATGCTAATTACACATTGGAAAAAAATTTCACACGAGAGGATTAATTCCTGAAAATAATACTGTTTTATTTTGTCACAAATCACTGCGAAAAAAGTAAAATTTGGCATGGAATAACCTGATTCTCAAAATTTTCTAACTACCAATCTCAGAAAACTAAACAAGCCACACTAGCAGTATACACAATGCACAATAATTAATGTGTAATCACATATTTTAAATTTAAACAAAATAAGACAGGGACCACATAATATGGACAATATACTGCGCAGCTTCCAAGAGTGTAAAAATCTAACTATAAGAAAATGCATAGGTTTCTTTAAACGTTGCCTAAGGGGTAACGAAAATGTTAAATCCACCAAGTTCATCACCCACTATGTACAAAAATATTTAAATTATTAAACTGATATTTTACAGGAGGTACACACCTTCTAACTTTACCTATCTACTTTTATACCATAAGTTTGTTTATTAAGAAAGATGGGCTTGTTTTCCAAGTATACCATCACTCGATAAAAATTTATCAGTAATTATTTTTTAAAAATAAATTTTTTAATAATAAAAATAATTATTAATACCAATACATGCACAACGGCACTTATAGGTTTTATTATCCATGTAATTTATATAGCCTCTATATTTTCTGACAAAACGGGTCATTATATTAAAAAATATAATTCACAAAAAAGCCATTCGAAGCAGATACATAAATTGCAAATATTTGCGAAGAAACAAACCACATATATGGTACCTTCAATATACGCAGACTTAGACATCGTCTTATCAATTAATTAATTTTAATTTTGTGTGTATTTTCAAACTTAATGTTACTTTTACCAATTTTAGCCATTTTCTCCCTTTTCTCCCCTTAAATGCCTATTTCAATTACCATATGACCGTATGCATCACAATCACTAACACATTTTGGTAATTTTACTCTTAGCAGGCGACAAATCGTCCACTTGAAACGTCATTTGATTGGAGAACGTTTTTGCATATGCCTAATTTAAATTCTTAGGTATAGGTTCGGAAAAAGCTGCGTATTATGCATTTCTTGTTGCAATTTAAAATCTTAGTGTACATTTAAGCTTTTCTTTTGAGGTTAGACATATTATCATTTCAACTGTTGGTATTAACTAGTTGACTTCATATACCGCGGTGTTTCAATTTATTTAAGCTTACCTTCCATCGAAGATACTCTTATTAGTATTGTATTGCAAATATCACAAATATTTTCATAAATATTAATTTTTAAGGAAACTATTAGTAAAACAACAGCATTTTATATTAGCTTGCACTTTTTCTGCTAATTACATATGCTAGCTAAAGTAAGTATAGTTATAAACCTAAAAATTCCATAAAAGGGCACGTTTTGAGGTATCTAACCCGCAAAAGCTTATTAATACACAAAAATGTAGTCAAAAACAAGCCTTTACAAAACAAAGCTTGGTATCTGTAATCACAGTTTTGTACTTTATGAAAGACATTATGTACATTAGCATATTATTTTTTGCAGTTGGAATAAAGAGTAGCAGCTACAAAAACATACATGTGACTGAAGAAAGTGCTTTAATAATTGTTTTTATCAACTGTAGAATATTATAATCTCTACGTGAACTCTTAGTGCATAGAAATTGAAACTAAGTTTCCATTTATGGACGTTCATTAACTGCTATGATTCGCAGTTCCCATGCTTTATTGGGCGTGAAACAGCGCTTAATTCTAATCAGAGGTCTCATTATCGGGTTTAAGCTTCTTTTTTTATAAATATAGCATTAATTAAAACGCTATTTTTTCCAAAAATAAGCTAACATTAAGAAATCAGTGTTTATTTACACATAAAACGCGGGAAAATGTTAAATGTTTATCGCAAACACCAAAGAAAAGGTTGAATAACCGTAGTCAAAGAGGAATCCATGCTAGTTGCGACCGTAACAAAAATAAAGAAGAAGAAGAAGAAGAAGAAGAAGAAGAAGAAGAAGAAGATACTGCCAATTATGTTCTGACAAACCTACTTCAACATACGGCCTAGAATATTTCTAAAATGGTTAATGCTAAGAAATATATATCTGAATATGAAGTTCTACACTTTTGTGAAATATTATGGTTTCCTTCACAATTGTCACAAACCATTCATAAAAAAGCAAATATAAACCTTTTTTTCTGATGCTAATTTAGCGCACTACTAAAACAGTTAAGAGGCATCTTTTTAAAAAAATAACGAACCTGTCTTAACGTAAATCGTAGTTTAGAGTCGGGGGAATTTTGTTAAAACCCTCGTGTTGTATGTTGGAGGATGCTGGACTTGAATACGTAAATTGGTATTTATCCAACTCTTCGCTTTTTAGCTAGTTGTCTCCCTCTCTTTCTCTTCCTTTCTCTCTTAAACAACATACACATACACACATTTCTATATGGAAATTTTAGGTTCCGCTACCAATCACAGGTTAGAGGCACAGAAAGTAACACTTATGATATTTTTCAACCTAATTGTTCCCAAAATATCAATATTTAAAAACAATAAGTGCTATTCTATAATATAGAATACAGAAATGATATTCAGATTCCAAAAAGGAAATCGCAACTGGGCCCCATTTTAAATAAAATGAGACAAATTATTTAAATACTCCTACTAGATATAAATGGTTAAAATGATTTCTCATGAGGATTTGCGTAGGTATAATTATACTCATAGTCGTTTTTCAACACTAACAGTAATTACCAAATATTGTTCCTGCAATTTCAAAAACGAATAAGAAGTACTTTTGGTCAAACCAGAGTTTCTCCAAAGCACTAATACCACTGTTTGTGAATAGACAGCGCAGTAAGTCATTTGCACCAAATTGGGGCTGGTATAAAGCTTTAAATTTATAATAATATTTACCCACAGCAACTTTCACAGTAGCATTTTTCAAAATATTTTACTACACATCATATGTTTATAATGTTACAATGTTTTTGGGCAGAATTTTTCGCTGTCAAGTATATTCCCGGCAAAATTAAGTACTGCAATAGAGTATTTATAGTCTCCTAGACATAATGTGGATAATTTACACTCGTCACCTGTTATTTAACCACAAAACCGATGTCTTGAATTCACAATGAGGTGAAACTATGAAGTAATGATACAAGATCTGGGACAACGATGCCTTGTTTGCTAAGTCTCGACATTTCTTCTACTTGTTTGTAAAAAAAGCATGAACACTCAACATCTATATTTACAGTGGATTTTCATTTTGTCAATAGCGTTCTAACAATAAATTTCTTTTGATAATTAAAATTTCCTACCAGAATTAACATTCATATTGAGTGGAATATTTCATTCCTACAAGAATACAAAACCTGGAAAGTTTGAATTTTTAAATTTCTATATTAATGTCTCAATATTTTACGAAAATAAATGTTAAACTTTAAAGTAATGTATGAAAGCGCTGTGACAAATACTTCACTAAAATATTTGTGTAATTTAAGTCCATGTAAAATATGTATACAAATAATTGCACCTTTATACAGAAAAAAATTACTGATAAATTTTAAACTTTATTTCAGTTAATTTAGTTTCCGCACCATGTCAGTACTCGCCATTGTTTCATGTTGCTCTTAAATCCATTTGGCGCATAATAATTCGTTATCTGAAAAGTCTTACTGAAGCTGTGGTGTTTGTTGTGTTTAAGTTATAATTAAGCATCAAAAGAGCTTCATAAGCGTTATCACACTAACAACCTAGATCTTCTATTAATATTAACAATTTATTTAATAAAAATTATAATAATAATGATAATAATAAAAATAATAATAAAAATAATAATAATAATAATAATGATGATGATGATGATAATAATAATGATGATGATGATGATGATGATGATGATAATAATAATAATAATAATAATAATAATAATAATAATAATAATAATAATAATAATAATAATAATAATAATAATAATAATAATAATAATAATAATAATACGTGGCAATAATAATGTACGATGTTATGGGAAGAGTGCGAAATTTTAATTACATCACAGCCAAACCGCTTTTTAACATTTGACTATATCTTTAAACTAATATATATACTTTTTGTGGCGACAAGATAATGTGTAATAAAAGCATTTTTGAAAACTCAATTCACAAGAAGTACAAAGAAGAGTAAGGTTTTATAAGAATAGCTTTTAGAAGAGCAGGTTGGGATAGGCATGTAAAAGTAACACAACAGATAATTTTAGTCTCTCTACCACCCGCTTACTGTAAGTAGAGGAAATTGTGAAATGCACCCAAAAATGCGATAAACATTAAATACAAGTTGTAATAGCTGCACACCCGTATAACTTCCTTTATCGATTATAATAGCACATAATCCCTTGCAGTTTAGAGCATTTATGTAAAAAGTGGTGATTTTATTCGCAATAGGTTACCTACTCAAACTGTTGATTAGAAATAGTTCCAAATTAACGAATATAGCTTCGTTTGCATGGTGCGAAAACGAATCACACATCAAATCTTAAAACAATATTTTAATCCAAATCATTAGAAACATTTTTGAATATTTTTGAACAAATTATTCTATGGATGAGCAACAAAGTAAAAACCAATGAACACAAAACATCTATCTACACGATCCCAGAAGTATACAAACAATGTGACGAAGGATATTCAGAAAAATAAACATGTGAATGTAAAACCTATCTAAACAATTGTCCTTAATCTTAATCAATCTTTTATGCTAGAGATATGATGGGAAACAGAAAGTGTGCTTCCGGTTTTACTGTTTTTAATAATATGACTTGGATTGTGTTGAAATCATCAGGTTAACCTGTATATTAATCCGCTAAAATAACTTTCAAACACACTCAGATTACAAAGTCACACATATCCCGTGCTCTTATGTGCATAAAAGACTATTTTTCACAAGCATTGCATTATTTACGACAAATATTTACCTATACATTATTTCAATTACATAATATGAGCTTAGTTGCATCTAACCACGAAAAACATCTAGCTAGTTATATCTTTAAGTAACAGTACGAGCTAGTATGAAGGAAACGAAAAAAGAAAAATCACAAAATGTCAGGAATATTCCATCAGAACTTATAACAGATATATTTGGGAAACTTTAAACGTACTGTACAACAAGAAATATTTCAGAAATCGCTAACGTTAGAAACAAACCCATTTGACGTTAGAACAAAAGGAGATTCCCCCCATTTCTTTCCTTTTTGAATCGAGAGTTTGTCTCTTCTGGTTTCTGAGTTAGATAAAACCCCGTAAGAAGAAGAAGAAAAAGAAGAAGAAGAAGCCCAACAGGATAAGATCTCAAACTGTTGCTACCAATTTTTAGAACATAAAATATAACGAAAATTTTTCCGTATAAAGTGTTGTTTTGGATCAGGTAAACCTCAAGAAAGTCTTTCTGTCACACCGTTGAAGGAAACGACGTAAATACTGAGTTTAGTATTTACACTTTTCGTCTTCGAATTAGGTTGTTGGTCCCGGGCGGTGATCGCATAAACTGCTGCTAAAAATTATAAAAATAGAAATGTGCTGATGCGTCAGTGCCGAATTTGGATGGTATTTTCTGTACCTGCTAACTAGAACCTATGGATAAATGGTAGTTAAAGTAAACAATGAATATGCACGAATTGCTATTATATTCAATAGAATATTGAAAACAACAGCGAGGATTAACTGCACCTATTGCAAGCTTTTCTATGAACATATCCGCTGTTCTGCAACAGAAATTTTAATTACACTATAGTAGTTCATTATGTACGTGTCCTATCGCCTACCAGCAAAAGCAGAAAACGATTTATGATAAACGCAGCATTTATTGCAATTAAAAGAAAATTTTTATGTAAACACTGTTATCTTAAGAGTATTAATGTGAAACAGTATAAGATTGAAGCAGTGTTATCTTTCATTACTTAATTGTTAAACATACCTTTAATTACTGTCCTAAAGGTACAAAATATAATTTTCACAATCAAAAATTCATAGAAATGTTTACTAAAAGTTGCGTGAAGTTCGATTTTTTTTTCTTGTCTTCAACTACAAAATTGCCATCTATCATTTCAATTGAAAGAAAACATACAAGTTCTTAATGAGCAGAACGACATGCTTCATTGTGTAAAGAAGTATTGAGTAACCTGAGTTAAGGATCTCAGGGTCAAAATGTCGAAGTTGTGGTTATTGAAGTAAGCACATCCTGGTTACAAGAATTCAAGAACTAAATATCCTAACACGTCTACTGATACTAAATATATCAAACATATGACACTTCCATCAAATTTGCAAGATCCATTTTTGGGAAAATAAAAAGTAACAAACATTGCCTCATATAAAGAACTATGTATGTTAGGAGATAAGTTTATAAAAAGCACTAGCATGTACACTCTTATAAGATATTTCAAGACTTGGCGAAACTTCGATATCTTCAATGGCTTCTAGACCACGGCCTACAAGCCCGAAAGAGAAAACAACTAGCTAACAGTCAGGACACCGGCCTTGGAAACCTAAGTTTATACACTAAATAGAAAATTTGGTATCCATAATTTCTTTCGCTATTAAGATACGACACCTGATAAATTTCCCACGAAACCTGTATATTTAAAATTCTTATATTATGAAGTACTATCTCCGCACACATAAATAATACTTTTTTTTCTAAAAGTGATATTTTTTAAATCAGATTCACACTATTATCCAAAAGTCTTGCTTAAACGGTGATGTATTTGTTGATTTTCTGTCGTAATTATCAGAAGCCCTTCCCAAACATTAGCACATTAAGAGCCAAGATTTTCTCTCAATATTAGTAACTTATTTACGTGTAATAATAATAATAATAATAATAATAATAATAATAATAATAATAATAATAATAATAATAATAATAATAATAATAATAATAATAATAATAATAATAATAATAATAACAATAACAATAACAATAATAAATATTAACACACGGTAATAATGCGCGATGTTATGGGAAGGGTTTGAAATTTAAATGGCATCAAAACCAACCTGCTTTTTAAGATATATTTAGAAATCCCTTAGGAGTCGCTAAACATATCCACATATTTTTCACCTATTCGCTCCATAGGGTAAATGGCTCTTTACTCTTCAGTAATAGTTTTCAACATGCAAAAGTTTTAACAATGGAATATATAAATAGAAATAGTATTTTACACAAATTCAAATTGAAGATTAATAATTATTCCACGCAGTATTGCTACTAAATATTGTATGCTTTTTAAATCTACGTATATATAAGCAATGGATATATTAGCTGATAAATCAGCACGCTTTTCAGGTGTTAATATTATCGTAAAATGTGCAGTATATCTATACAACCTCCATCTTCAATACAGATTCCAAAATGCTTCACAGAAATGCGATCCCGAACATTTTCAATCAAATACATTACACAGTTACTAAATAAAATGTCATTTCCTTAAAAATATTGTGATTCCAACATCTCACAAGCTTTCGAAATATCACTTTCTTTCAACACTAGGGCTAGTAACTGTTTTGTAGTATTTTTTATCTCGTTTGCTTTGAAGTGTATAAATTTCGCTCAAAACAAAATCGAATTATAAAATTTTAGGAAAAGCTAAAGTTCCCAGCTGCATAACAAAGCTGTAACATTGTTGTCTTGGTGGTCTTTTGTGTACGCTACAACTAGATGACTTCGCGTAAATCCGTCATAGCACGTTGACAATGAAGACTTCAACGTCTCACAGCTGTTTTCATTGCGCCAGGTTCATTTCAGTGTTTAAAATATATGACTGTGAGAAGAGATATAGCTACCTTTGTAAAGTGCTCTTTAGAATCAAGCCTTGCTCGACTATACCGCTTATTATATGCATGAATCTTCAAAAAGCATGAACCTCCTTTGTGTGTGTGTGTGTGTGTGTGTGTGTGTGTGTGTGTGTGTGTGTGTGTGTGTGTGTGTGTATGTGTGTGTGTGTGTGTCAGAGAGAGAGAGAGAGATTACTACTAACAAACGTATGACGGTGATACCTTTTTGTCGTAAAATGCTCTAACGATGATTAAAATGTAATGTTTGAGATGCAGGCATGACAAACTATGTATATCTTCAATTTTCCATGAATGGCATATGAAAACGATTGATCCGGGGGGCTACAGAGATAGGCAATACCAAGATTCATAAAAGTGTAAAAATCATTAAAATGTGTACTTCGAAATTAACTTTTGGGCATTGCTGTTCACGATATTTTTCAGCTGTTCGTTTGAATTTTCCTACATTTTCAGTAATGCACTTTTGAAATACATGGAATATACGGTCTGTTAATGTTTGTATGCATCTGCGCACTTGTTACATAGATAACGAAACCATTAAAGCGAATGATTTACACGAAGTGCATAGAGAAATAAACTTTTGTGTGACCAATTTGTAAATAAAATAGAACTATGAAAATACATGGTAACTGCTAGAGGAATCATATCAGTCTTTCTTGATCATGTAAAGTTCACCTTCCAGCCTATTGTCGTAATCTGCTTTAATATTACCTATACAGAAAAATATGTGGCTATATCTATGGCATTCTTCCAGAAACTATTTAATCAATGTTTATAATCCTCTCACCTCAGCATCACTGTTCTTCCCCACAGATATAAACTATGACATATAATTTCAATTCCTGGCTATTAAAAAGTCACCAGAGGACGAAAATTCCGGGATCGTAAAAGAACACGAAGTTGTCTTTCAATTCTCCTTAAAAATGCCTAAGAGTAGAAATATGTTGTTATTACCGCATATACATATAGAATACTCGTAACAATAAGGCAACCGCCGCGGAAATTAACACAGACGGTTACAAATTAAAAATTAGAGACCAGAAGAGGTAAACTAAAGCCTACTTATAATTGGATTATATATATTTTAGAAATGATATATTTCTTTATTTAACTGGCATTTTATTGTACTCTGCAGATGTGTGGATGATTTAACTGAGTATATCTGAGCACATCTAATTCTGTAGATTGCTTAGTAATATTAATTGATGCCAAAACTTAAACATTTCAAAATCTCTTGCGAGATGTTTCTCTGTGTTTTCTATGTGTTACAAATAAGTTCGTACACGTTACACTACTGAAAGTATAAAAAGAGATTAGAAGCTAGTCAACCGAAATATACAATTAACAACTGAGAACGTTATTTTTCTGATTGACGTAGATTGGTACTACATCCAAAATCGTTTAATATTCGTTCTATATTATGGGTAACTGGAGGTCTTTATACAATGGCTACGGGACCAAAGAAAAAGTATAAAAATTTAAAATGTTATCAATTTTGAATTTTCTAAACGTACACTTCCATTTTGATAAGGCGTTTGCCGCTAAAAATATTTCCAAAAGTTGCGACACTATTGGGGAAAGTCAAGGAAATTAAAAAGAAATCACCCGTAGTTGAAAACTATAACGGTTAAAGGATTTTTCTTCCGGTATTGGGGAGCGAAATTTCAGGTACAAGGGTGTAATAGAGAATTTGTCACACACATCATCCAAGTCAGTGTTCAATTATTTCACAAAGAATAAAGTGAATGGAAATCAAATTTCTAGGTTTAAGATATCGTAAAAAGTGGCGCTATATAAGTCACCCAGCATGTCATAAAATGACCGTTGTAGTCTATTTTTGTGAACTTTAGCCATAATCCACAGTAAAAATAACTAAATTATTAATCTATACTATAAACACGAGTTTATCTGCATATAACAAGCACTAGGCATGAATTTCCTTCGGGAGCCAATGTGCAATGTCTATAGTTTTACCAATATCTTAATTAATTCAATTGTTTGTGTTCATGCTCTGTAACTCATTAGGGGTTCAAAATAATTACTATATTTAAAACATTTGTGATAGAATAATACTTTCTCAATAAAGCATTCATATTAATATAATTCCAAATATATACAAATTGAGCAGCTTTGCTGTTTTTATATATCACTGCCTTGTTGCTTCTTTTATCGCAAATGTAGCAAGTAAACTTCTGAATGCATTCAAAGAAATCAAATAACCTTTTCTCCCCTCTCTGCCGTGAGACCCCCGCATTAACAGAGTTTATTGAACTGTCAACCATGTTGGCTCCAGAGTAATCCTCTTAGGATCCCTCGCATATTTCACAACGACCAGAAAATTCGTGTTGTGGTGAAAGAATCTTTATACGATTGCAGTCTAGCATTATTTTATTCTACAATGCAAAATCATCTAAATAAGTGAAAACTATGAAAATTATCACCTGTCAAAATACAACAGTTTCAGCACCCGATTGAATGAAACAAGGCGAAAAATGTTGTGTCTATCACTAAAAATATGTCTCCAGGTATAAAATTAACTATTAGTTTTACAACTATATCTATTATTTAAGATCTGAATTTCGGGTATCAATTAACAGAAGAATTATCATTCTTTGTAGGAGTTGTATAAGCTTCAGTTTTCTGAAAATCTCTAAGAGTTTCTTAGTCTTAACTCCTACACAAAATTTCTGTCTCTTCCCGCCGTAATCTTTCTCACGTGTTGCAATGTGTTGTTCCGATTTTCTTTCGACAGCACTTCTAAATTTTCTTTAAATAATTTGCGGTATTTTGAATCCTGATATTTGCTCGCTAAGTTAAACATTTTAATAAACGATACGTTTTAAACTTTTAAGATATTTTAGCTCTTATGTCCGCGTTCTTGACAACATTTATTTCAATGAAATTGCTACTTTTACTGCAGATCCACTAAATTGAGTAACACAGTAATTTGCCTAAAATTCCCAATAAAGTTAGCTAAAATTTCAAATTTAGTCTAAAATGACATTGTGTACTTTATCCAACGATCACCCATCAAGACTTTGCCGGATATATAACTTTGAGGTCCCTTAAATAAAATCTAAGCATTTTTAGAAAACATTTCAAAGTTTTGGATGCATGTCTTTATATGTGTCTGTGTGTATGTGTGTGCAGTATACAAAAATTTATGTATGTATAATTAAATATAACTTCGTATTTAGTATGATTAAACTGGTAGTTTACACTAAGATTTTCAAGAAAACCTCTACTCCAAAATACGCTTTATCTGGAGCAACTCTGATATTTTTGGTTTTCTTAAATATGGATCTATTTCCTTTCGAATGGTACGTGTATAGTACGTGTGTTGGTAAAATATAAAAGTTAGATAAAGGCTTATCATACAAAAACTGTAGAGAGCCTCTGTGGTCAGAGTTCTGACTGCTCAATCGAAATGTCCCGGGTTCCATCCCCGGTTGGGGTTAGATAACTTATTTAAACAGAATAATTCTTAGTCCCCACAGAGCTGAAAGTGTGAATGCGAGAAAGAATGTGATAAATTAATGGTAAAAATCAACGTTAAGAAACTAGTAATAACACCATCAGTTGTTTTTCAAATCAAAGCCCCCGTTGTTACCAAATAAGTACAAATGAAACAACTAAGACAATGTAGTTCACTTAAAACTCACTCTTCATGGTGTTCAATTTATTTGCGCGTTATTTGTTGCTTGTTTCTCTTGTTTTCAGTACAGAAGTGGGTGAAGGTGATGTGAATTTAACACATCAGATTTTGTTATACTTTAAATTTGTTTCCTAATTCCGAATGAATAATCACCCAAATTTGCTTACTGGAACAATAAACAAATTGTCCAGCTTTGTAATCATTAAAACATTTGAAATATGTCTACTACACATACCAAAACAAAAATATTAAAGAAACCCACGTTTGGAAAATAAATGTCATTTATCACTGAAACAGCTGAAGTTATTCCTTAATGATTTATTTTAATATTTAAATTTCCGGTGATGCATACAGTCTGTGAACTAACACAAGATGATTGTGGCTTCCGGGCTTTTAAATGTTTTATGAGTGTTGGTCCTAAACCATAAAAACGCTAACCTTGTTACCGTGGTAGAGGCCGCGGTCTAAACGGTCAAAGGACGCGGGGCAAATGGAGAAATGTTCCGGGTTTATTCTCGGAGCGCAATAACCGCGCCAAAGTTTCCGTACTTCGCCAGAGAGTATCTTCTTAAAACTTTATTAAAAGTTTACATGCATTTACATATAATATTGTGTGCTTTTTGAAGAAATTTTGTTACACATACTGGCTGAATTTGTTTTGAAACTAAAACTATTACGCAGGTATCGAAAATAGTAGTTTTCTTTGAATTGCCATTTTCCACACTGCACCTTTACCAAAATAGGTTTCGAATACTGAAATATTTCAGAGTAAAACGGAGTAATACTTCACGTAATATAAAGATATGAATTACTGAGCAATTTTATAACCAGTCTGCATTGCACTTAAGCATTTAATTTTCTTAAACGGCTGCTCACAAAAGAAAAGCATCATAGAATTTTTTTCTATAATTTCTAATGTAATTGTGAAAGGCTTCTACAACGAAATCCAAATATCAAAAGAATACATTTAGGTGTTTACATTATGCTGAAATGAACGATATACTTTATACGTAACCCAGTTATAAGTAATTCATATTTATACGTACATTTTTGTTGGTCCGGGCAAAATGCAATTTAGAAACGTGTTAATAGAACTTTATTTATACGTAATGCATTTATACGCAATTTTATGTATTTATATGAGTTCTACGCAATTATATGAGCATACGGCATATGTTATCTTAAAAGAAACTTGAGGCGTTTTTTCTTATCTCTATTGACAAAGACGCAAGTTGAACGAGCGAATTTTGGCCACGAAAACATAGGACAAAGACGTTTCCTGGCAGAGCCAGAGGCTTTCTCGCGACAATGTAGCAACAAACGAGAATTAAAGATAAAGTTTTTCGGTATCTGGGGTTTGCCCATTAACGGCGGTTTTGTCTTTCAGTTCTAATTGCTTTCAATCAGCAATGGGGAACTGAAAGCAAAATTCATACGAGCGGTGGAACTTAATCCAAGCAAAAAAACCAAAACCAAAATTGCTCCGGACTTAGGACCACTCTTACGTATGCTCATCAATAATAAAATGAGGTTTATTTACGTAATGAAAACAAGAGAAGCAAGCCAAATTAAATGATTTCTTTAAACCAGGACCAAGTTCAATATGTTTTCTTCGTATATATTGTTATTTTTGTAAAATATTACACTGCATTGCTTTTTCTTTAAATGGAATATGATACATTATCATATACTCATTTGTAAGTAATTCTAAGTTACAGTCTTCCCTCTTGCCCTTGATATACGTATAAATCAGGTTCTACCGTATTTGTTCATATCTTCAACATCGTAAGTAACAATGATAGTAATTAGGTACAGAACTGTTATTGAAATGTCCTTAATCGCCTAAAATGCCTAACGAATATTACAGAAATGCATACTTTAATTTATCAGTTACATAAATTACTTACTTCCCCGATTTTCTAAAATTAAAAATACATTGATGAGTCTTACGAATGATTCTGCAAATATATATTATTATATCTCTTACAAAAATCTTCTCAAAATTAACGTTAATTTTATATATGCACTGAAGAAAGTAACTTTATTTCACGTAACAGTTTGATACCAGGATATCGCTGGGAACACCTGGAAATAAAAACTAAAAATTAAAGGCTTTTAGGAAAAGATGAGCTACATACGTGAGCAGTACAGTTCGAACAAAGATGTCATAGAATATAAAATTTGGTAAGCTGCACAGCCGTCTTCCTAGCACTTCTAGAAAATTGCTGCTGCATAAACAAACCTGTTGAACGTTCGTTATGTTTGATTCTCTGCAATAATGTACGAGTAAGTTTGCCCTACGCATAGCAAAATATGCACCTTTGCACCTTGAATGTTTTGATACTGTGTCTTTTTAGTGCTTTTATTCTTGCAACATTTGGCAAGGAAATAATAAAATATGGACACAAGCAATTTTTGGTGTTTTCGAAACATTTGTTGCTGTAGCCTAGATTTTTGGTATGCAATAATTAAATATTGAAGCGTTAAATTTTATTCTCTTGCTTTTCACGAGCACGTGGATGATTATGTAACATTTAGCGCCGAGGTGTTTTAATGAAACAATTAACGGACGAGAAGTGCCAGAAACACTTCATTACCAGTGAAAGTTTATACGCAATCTATATACATCATTATAAAAGGGCATGTTATTAATCGATCAAAGTTCATATCAATGTTGTTTCCTGTTTAATGTGTTTGTCTGTTTACTTTACTTTAGGTCTCCGAGTAGCAAATATTACTTACTACCTATACGTTTAACAATCTAATGGTTCCCATTGTAATTTTATGGAATATGAGACAAAATAAAGCATTTTCATTGCTAATATTTAATCACAATATTTTTATTCTCAGAGGTGATATAGAGCATTAACTCGTCAAGTATTTTCAAATAATTATTCATTTGTAGAACTATAATATGCAATTCAACCGTTGAAATCTTCACAAAGATTATAAAAATATTTGCTGAAAAATATTGTAGTCATTTTAACAAGACCTTCTCTGCTCACATTTCTACTAACTAAAACGAAAAACAATTAGGGGCTTAACGTTTGAAAAAAACAATTAAGTATTTCGAAATTCAAACCAATAAAAGTAATATGATGGAAATGGTTGACGTAATGTAGTACTATTTTGGTTATTAGTTATGTTTCACCAATTATACAAAATGCATTCAGAATGAAAAAGACTTCTAATTTATTTTCAGAAAATCATTCACATAATTTCCTCTATCCTCTATCATTTATTAGTAATATACAAAATAGTCTCACTCAAGTTTACTCTTCTACTAACTTCATTTTAACCCGATAAACATTTGCAGAATCAACTACTTCTACAGGGAACAATGATAGTCAAATGTTTAAAAACTAGATGATATATGCTAGCCTTAAAATTCCACAATCTTTCCATTCAATCGCAGAATCAACTGAAAATGCAGAACGTGAAAAGAATGATAAAACTGAATAAATAAACCTTAATAGCGGATATCTCAGAAATGGTTTATGCCACGAAAAAGTCTTTGAAATAAACGTGAAAAGCGATTTACATGTTGTGCGTAACATAGTTTTTTCTATTCACTTAACATCGCTTACCAATTGTACAAGATTACACAAAATTTCATCTTAGGGAACAGGCTATTGTCAGAAAATTTAAAATACATATACGTACATTTAATGTATATATTATATATTAATATATGTTTATATTTGTATTTATGTTTGTCGTATAAATAGTTTTAATACCCATTATTTTCATCGAAATCATCAGTCACTATTGACAAAATAAAAGCTTTTGAAAAATATTCCATGTGAGGTGTAGTCGGTGAAGAGAGATTTTATTGAAAACTTACGTGTTGCATCTTTGAAAGATACTGAACTTAAAATACCGGGTTTGGCAATTATCCAGCTTTTCTTTTCCAACTATTTTCTCTCTCTCTCTCTCTCTCTCTCTCTCTCTCTCTCTCTCTCTCTCTCTCTCTCACACACACATACGCGCACACACACACACACACACACACACACACACACACACACACACACACACACACACACACACACACACACACAAGGTTTTCTAAAATTTATTTCGTTCGTTTCAGAAGGCCGGAAAATTTCGGTGAAATCTGATACCGAATTTTTGGGTCGAATTATCAAGCTGAACTAAAGAATATTGGTACAAAAATTATATTAATTCTCCATTCGCTCACTTTTATCTTACGAACTTACCAGATGAAGTTTCAGGATGAGTTTGCTAAAACTACTTCAACTTTGGGATGAACAATATGTAAACAAAACCAATTTTGGAAAGTAAAATAAACATGGAATACCAATATTGCTAACAAATAACATACGGAAAATTGTTAATGCTATTATATGTACGTGGATCCGCAGATATTCTTAGATCTCAATTACTCGTATGTATTTGCACCTAAAAAGTGGAAAAAGACGTTTTTGTTTCTGATGTATATGTAAATTAATACTATAATCATATTCTACCTTTGAATTATTAAACCGAACGTTAAATTTTGTCTAAAGGCTAGTAGTACTGTTATTAATGTGTTCTTATTTTCAAATTTGACAACCCACAAATGTGGGAACTTGTCGATTGTTTCAATGAATATGTAAGTTTAGAAAGATCGAAAACTATTGAAAACTTAAAAATTAGTTATAAAAGTTGCAAAGCAGTGTTTTTTATTCCAATTTCCCCTACAGTAAAAGGGAAAAGTATTTTAAATATCAAAAAATCGCCGAACGTTTTTGTAAACAGTTCGGAAATGTCATTACAACAAATTGAGTATATTGAACCTATATCAGCACAAACAGTTCTGTATATTCACGTAAGACACTCTATTACTTCAAATAAATATTAGCACAAGGAAGTTCTAGAATCTGGAATTAACTATGTTTATGAAATAGTTCCGCCTTTCTCGGTATATGAACAAGTACAGATTATTTTTAAAATTACATTACATTTTTTTTTTTTTTTTTTTTTTAAATTTATTTAGAGTCGCTTTAACAATTAAGTCATATCGCGACTATTCTATGGAATACAGCGGTATACAATAAATTTAGTACAATTATTTTACCAAAAACATGAGAATACAATCAAATCAGTACAACAAGTATCTTTCATATTATATTTTCGCATGCAAGCCCGTACCTTTGAGAAATGATAACACCCTTCTGCAGTTGGATGGCGTGTTCAGAGTGGTGGATAAGTCTCCAGTGATGTGATGAAGCTGTCGTTGTGTAGCGTATTGTATATTTTATACAAAGTTAGAAGCGGTGTACAGACTTTAAGTTTGTAATTTGCTGTTTAACTTATATTCTTTATCACTCACATTATAAATAAATAGCACTAAAAAAGCCAACTCAGCTCAACGAACATTCCTCAGCGGTCATAAAAATTCTAATTGGAAAAAATGTTGCATTTACCGCTAAAATTGTGTCTATAATCTTGTTATTTGAAAACCTTGCTCCACCACTGTCCAGGGATTTGTCAACTCATCGCCACCGGTATCGCTTGAGGGCATTATAGCTGCCAATATTTTTATAACATGTAGTGGCAACTTCCGCCTTTCTTCCAATGAAGTGAGCGCATTTATAATGCTTCAGTTTAGAATGGCATATAAACATAATGTAGGGGCCGACGACGGTACCAAGAAGGGTTTAAGAAATAACTAGAGGACTGCAAAACTTCTAAACTTTCAGAATACTATGTCTTTAAAGTTAACTACAAATAATAAATGTTTATTCCGCACTAAAGAATTATGATTTCAACAATAGATAAATGGTATTTTTGAATGTCTGAGATTTAGATGAAAAGCAATACTTTTATGACTTTTCAGACCTTATAAACCAACACAAACCACAGAAACTATAAACATAAAGAATGATTTACAAATAGAAAAATGATTCTTAATGCTATACTAATTCTTAATATTAAATATAAACGACAAACCCACACTTACGGATGGTAATCACCAGTAAAATGAGCTGACTGCAATTTTTATTTCTTGCTTCTTTAAACTTTTTAGTTAATGTTGATTTTTTTTTAAGTGGAAAGCATATTGAGAATAATACATTAAAGGATTAAGGGCATTCAGAACACGCCTTAGTTTATTTCGAACTGCTTTTGCACTTTGAAGTCAAATTAAAAACTGATGCGTTATGGTTTATTTATAATATAACCTCTATCGACTATTCTATTAAAAGCTTACATTTTCATCTGCTTAATTGTATCGAGATGAAGCTTTGCAGAAGTGGCTTCATTATGCATTTCATTATGAGTAAAAGGAAGAAACGACGAAACCAAATCATCAGTCCAAGTTTTAAAAGCGGGTTGTACATGCTGGCCTCAATATTCCAGTCTCTCCATAACATCGCGAGAAACAATTGAAAGCGACAGTATTTTAAAGATGACTAAGTACTGAAAATTTCAAACCAATAATAACTGTTATCTGGGAAATCCCTGATGCCGCAAATATTAGTTTGAAATAAATTGTGTGATCTACAGAGACATCGTATCCTTTTGTCTATCTGTTATGGTTTATCGGTAATATAAAATTATACAAAACACCCTGTGAATGACGAGGAATTTACGGGCTATTCACAGAAACTTGAAGATCTATATTTCGTTTGTCAAATATATATCTTAGATATATTGTATTTTAAAGAAAAACTGAGCTAATTTGGAAAAAACAAAAGATTCACGACATTTTCCATGTGAAGTGCAGTTTGGGATGGGTGATTTTCTTCGTGTCGGATTTTTACGTGACAATGAACTTAAATATCAAGTTTGGTATTATTAAACTTTTTTTTGTGTTATGCACACACACGTGCGCGCACAAACACGCACATTAACACACAATATGCACTATTTTTCCAAAAAATGCTTTTCTGGATTCAGGTGGTGGCTTAAAACGGTATTTCTGTTGAAATATCATAAAATGTTTTGGGAAACACAATATCTTCTCTTTTCTGTTAAAAATATTATACTACATACACACTTGAATTTCTTAAACCCCTATCGTCTAGATTCTTTCGAAACTATTCCTACTTACTTCATCCTAATATAGAAAGAACTTGCTGAAATAATTGTATTAATCATGAGATACACAAAAATTCAGACTAACATCAATGAAAATTTCGGAAATGCATAAATGTGAAAACATTTTACTGATGTAAGTTCTGCATTTTAATTCCATTTGCGCTTTCCTGTTGCACTTTGGTCTATTTTTTATAGTTTTATAGCTTTACAGAATTATACGACAATCACTATTTGTGTAGAATTCAAGATACACTTTTCATTTCCATTCAGTAACGTTTCAGCAACGTTTTAATCGAAATCGTTTGAGCAGTTTGAGAACATAAAATTACTGTTTTTTTTTTCTGTAAAGTATAGTTTAGGACGAGATATTCTTTTCAAAAATCTTCTTGGAACATCCTGGGAAGACTGCAAACGTAAATACGAAATTTGATTTTATTCAAGTTTTCCTTCTGGAATTATGCTGCTATCTCTCTCACTTTCTCTATTTATATCCTATGCATCTTTTGCAAACACGAACAAGTAAATCTCTGTTTTTTTTTTTTTTTTTTTTTTTTTTTTTTTTTTTTTTTTGGGTTGTTGTACTCAGCGGGCCTCAAAGTTATACTATTGAAATAGCGATGCGAATTTTTGGCTAGACAGACTTGTAGATATAACACCATTACATTTAGCATCCCAAAAGTTAGTAGACCGAATTAAAATTTTATCAAAAAAAGGAACAAAATTACCCAATGTAATCATGATTAATAAGAATTTTAAGCTAATCTGGAATATTGCTTTGCTTAATTGTAGTGTTTAGTTTCTATAGTTTTGTAACATAAAAGTGGCATAAAAGCATTTCTAAGAAGTAAATCTGTTTTCCTCTATAATTTTACGTCTCTCTAAATTGATTACATTTTAAACCATTATCCTATCTTCCTGGATATTTTAATGATGGAAGCTTTATCTGTTTGTCAGAAATGTTTGTCTATGTGGGTAAAGCGCTTATATGAGAACATGGTATAAGGTAAGAAAAAACTAAATCTCAAGTGTATTAAGTGTAAGGATATCTAATATACCTATTAACAGTATGTATAATATATTGGCACTTGATATCACATAAATATGCAACAGCTCACATGAGCGTATGTAATAATGTTTTTATATGCTAGTGTAATTATTGCTAAACGCAAAAGTTATATAGTTTTAACGCATAAAATTTTTAGTAAGTTCATCATGGTTTAAGGAAAATTAATGATACGAATAGTTTCAAAAATAAAATGTAATAAGCAATTTCTACACTGTATAGGAATGATATTAATAATTACTTCTGTATATAGCAAGTCATTATTTTGGCATAAACCTACTATAATCTTGTATCACTTATTGAGGAAAATTAAGTATTATTATCATTATTATTAATTTTAGTTAACTTTTTGTCTTATTCCGAAAAATAACTTAAGAAATATATTACACAGGTACAAACAACGAAAAGAAGAAACATTTTATTTCCTATTTATTTGTTTATCTATTTATGAAAAGCAGAAGAAACAAAAGAATACATCTCATTATGGTAATGTTTCAATTACTTTTAATGCTTTCAGAAATTTACTTTAACTCTAGACGAGGTCATTTAATGTACTCAAAGAAGATATGATTAAAATCGTTGATCACAAAATATTGGTAAAAGAGCAGAGTCATTGACAAGAGATCGTTCAGACACAAGATCAATTATTCTATAGTGAAATGTTTAGTAACTTGTATATTTATCCGTTATAATAATAACAAATTAGCTCTACTTATTTTAAACGTATTCAGGCAACGGAAATTTTACGAGCAGTCAAAGGTTGCACTAAGTTGGACAGGATTCCTAATGAAACTATTTGATAGGAGCTGAATTTTGTTGCAGTAAAGATAAAATAGAAAAACAAACAAAACCGGAAGGTACGTCTGGAACGAATGGAAGAAATAAGGGTTCTAAAGGTGGTCTTACAGTACAAACCAAAAGAAAGAGGGACATAGGACGGCCAGTTTAAAAATGGGATTGAGACCAGAACAGGTAGACAGGCCTAATCTGTGAAAGACATAGGAAGATAGTTTAAGACGTATATGTTTTAATGTGCTAGAGCTATATTCCTCCACTTTGTGTATTTCATTACTGAAATTCCTTGATGAAGCAAGCAAACGAAAATATTTATAATCTATGAATATTAATTTAAGATCAATTTTAACTATTTTCAGAGATTTGGGAAGGTTTGGGTATCGAAACACATAAGTGTTAACACAAAATATGTCAAAGACTTTTAATCAAAACTTTTAAAAACGCTAAACAATTACGAAATCTCCTTGTACACGAGAGTATTGCATGACTTTGGAACAATAATAATTATAGCCTACACAGATTGAAGTATACAGTAGAACTCGATAACTCGTCTCTCGATAATTCGACAGCCTGTATAACTCGACGACTCTTTAATTGTTTATTGTTAAACTTGACTGTAGTAATTTCTATGAGTCACTATGCTGTATAAATAGTATAGATAAATTTTAGTTAGTATACGTACACAATCTAGCGCATTCTGCCTCACAGCAACAAAAGAGCTGACCGCTGAAAATGTCGAACGAGAAGAAAAGATACAAGTTAACACGACAATGAACATTACATTGGTTACGTTAAAGAGACCGGACAAAGGGGAATATATTAATACTACTAAATTTTAGGATATGTTATACCTTTTCTGTTTCCCAAGTTGTGCATTTATGTAATTTGCAGTATCACGTTACGAGTTGTGATTAACAGACCCCTTATTCAGTGAAATTAGACATTTGGGAGACTCGATACCCTTAGGTCGAGGTATCGGGGTTCCACTGTATTACCTTATATTGTTTAGTGCTCCGCTTCACTTATGCATTTTTCAAATTAGCTTTAGTTTAAGTGTAGGATATAATTTTAGTATATAGAAGGAAGTCTGATACTAAATGTCACTTGTTTCTCGACACTCCCTATATCTTATACAAGTATATCGCTGTTATATAACTTTATATACGTATTTCAACAAAAAATGTTATACCTTATGATTTACACGTTTTCGTGATAATGCTGCATTGTTATTTTTCCGCTTAAACATCATTTCCCTTAACTAACAATGCAATAAAAGCCCATCAACACCGCATCAAAAATGGTAATTTTGTCTATTATCTTCACTTACGTGACGATTCATTCGCCAACACATTTTATAACACTTATTACGCCGCTGTCTGAGGAGTAAAATGTGAATTTGTCTTCCGGTAGAGTATTTTACTTTCCTCTCTTCGCCTAACTATAAGAGTTTTTGAATATGACATCCACGTTAATTCTAACTTATTTTTGTGAAACTCTACATAGAAAAAGGTATAGGTAAACTGCTTCAAAATGTTACATATAAATTTATAAATGATCACAGAACTAGAAGAGTTTAATGTGTTACTCAAAAACCTGTTGGATTTTTTTTAATTACTAGGTAGATTTGTTTGCGTGCATGATGAATGTCTTTTTTCCCTTTTTCTAAGCATCCCTCATTTTTATGCTTGAAGCATAAAATTAGCATTGGTATATGTAGTCGTTTATTTAATTTCTTATTCTTCTTTTAGCGTTGTGCGTAAGGCTAATGTTCTACATCAGCGTTAAAAATAATACTAACGTTTTAATCTCCTAGGTATTTTCTTACTAAAACTGTGTGCTCCTCTGCAGTATGAGCAAATATACTAGCACCATCAATACCTAGTTATATATTCCCGCAATTACTGAAGCATTTTGCAATATTTGTAATCCAAAAATAAGCACTTTAAAGGAATTGTGTGTACAATTATGGTATGTATATTTATTTCTTAAGGAGCATCATGTGCTAGATAAGAGGTATTTAATGTAAAATAATTCTACGTAAACAAATAACCAATAAAAATAATGAAAAATTCAAGTCCTGGGTGAATTCAGCTGCATATAAAGACGTGGAAAGATTCTTATAGAATTTTAGATCGCTTCTACCAACTTTGGTCATAATTTTGTTGTTCAGGCCTTCTGGTCCACGTGGATAGTGTGCTCACATTTCCGAGGCAAGGGATAATCTATTGCAATGCAGTTTTCCTCTCAGCATCAAGCTCATTTGACTGTTCTGTGCGTGTTATTTATGAAAAGTACTAATGATAGTATGTTTACATCAATTAATGCCACTTAATCGTTCCCATAAACAAAGCATAGAAACATACACATATAAAAGCGTCTTACCACTCCTAGATATTAACAAACTAGCCCTTGTATAACGACCATTTGATCTAAGCTAAGTATCTCAAAAAAGATTGAAAACCTTTTGAAGGATGTTATGGTCTTATACGATTGTATTAATATTTTTACTCATCATAAGCTTTTAATCCTTACTTTTATATTTCTGATATAATTATATCATTAAATAACTATTATTAAGTATGTCTTAAACTAATGTACTGATTTTACAACTGAAATCAAAACAATGTTATAGGTTTTATTCCTGACCATAGCAAATAACCCATTCAAAAATTAAAACGTTGCTGAGATGTAATTTCTTAAACTTATTAAACCAGTATAGTGCACTACTGTATTAATTTAGATAATGAGTACAACTTAAATATTTGTGTGCTTACATTAATTTTGTTCGTTTTGTTAATCCCAAACATAACTGGTTCCTTTTCTTTTCCTTTCCACTGAAATATTTCAGTTGTTACATCTTTTACAATAATGTTTGATAGTGTACATTGCGTTTCTGACTTTGATAGGAAATGCGGCAACTCAAGAGGCATAAAAATGTTGTTTAAAATATATAATAAAATATTAAATTACTATAAATAAATAATATAAAACATCATTAAAGTGTATTTTTATATAAAGTATAAGAAATGCGTCAGTATTTTATTTAAAGCATATTTAGCCAATTCTTTAAATCAATTAGTTTTTAAACCACAAATATTAATTATTTAAACTACTGTGAGCGCAAAAACAAAAGAACGATTTGGAGTTGAAATCAAGGTGCATATACTCTGTTAATTAAACCAGTGTGACTATAATTTTAAATATATTTAATTGGGTTTTAAATATCTACTTATGTAATAAAATGAAAAGAGTCATAAGGAAATGTTCCTCAGTCTAGTTGGAAGAGTCATTATTGCCTAATTACCTTTAAAATGTATGAAATAATTTCGATACTTTCATCCTATACTCATTTCTTTGCAGAATACATTTTTCTCAGAGCAACATAGGTAATGCTATTGCTACAAATTAAATGCATTTTAATCTACACGTATGATAATTAACAGTGTATAAGGACCTCCAGCACCTTATTATCTATTATTTATTGTTCTCGAATTCTGCACATTGTTTCAAAGCCAGGAAAGTGAGAAGATGCTCTCGTGCTAAAGTTTAGATACTGTAGTACAATACATTTATAACAAACTCATAAAGCGCTATAGTTATTTTAGTTTCTATAGTACCTTTATTAACATGTATACTATTTTCAAACACTACACATTTCATTGTTCTTGTTCAGTGATAAAAGAGTTAAAATTTGAAATTCTTGAGCTTTATCAGTGATATTTTTAATTTGATGTAAAATACTGTTTGGAACATAATCTCTTTACTTATAGCGCAATGGTATTTTATAAATATATCTTTTTACAAAATTCGTTAATAGACTTATAATAAAATGTATTTATGTTTAGTATAGAAAAGTTAGGTGTGGGAAAAACAATCTCCGCAGAATTCACAGCATACTATATTGCATTTCGATGAAGATGAGTCATTGAAGGAAGGGGGGGGGGGGCACGGGGGGTAAAGGTTTAACTTAAGCCGAAACCGAAAAAGAATTATTCATAAGTGCCATCATTATATAAATTGTTCTCCGATCCCAGGCAAAGATTTGGAGAGATATTTCAAACTTCGTCTGGAATAAAAAATATATATCTGATAAATCAAAAGATACAAATTGTATCACTTGAACGTGATAACAAAGCAATACTTGCTGTTTAAAGTAAGCTAATGTTTAAACATACTACTATTTCATTTTAACTGTAACTATTTTCAAATTTTTATTATAAAATTCTTTTAGGTATTAAACTTAGATAATATAATTCTCGTATTCATAAACGACCAATTTTTACAATGTAATGAAACTAGAAAATAGCTGATAATTTGTGAGATTATGAAACAGATGTGCTGCACGTAATAGTCCGCACAACGAGAGTATCTAAGCACTAAATAGATCATTCGATAGGTTTACTTTCTCACGAAGAGGTTTCCTTCCGTGTAAGGTAAGCTATAGTATATTTCGAAACAAACTACTACAAAGTCTGGCATTTTAATACATTACAACCGCCGAGTAAATATTTCTTTCAAGACACTGTACTCGAGTGACTGAGACCACAAGGTCGCCAGTTCGTGTCCCGCATATGGCATCATTTTAGTTTCTTTGCTTGTCCAACAACGAACGTATGATGTAGATTCTTCCACATAATCGCGTTGTCTTAAAATACAAAATAACAATAAGCAAAAGTGTAGGTTTCGTATTCAGTTTCATATGAGCTTTTAATCTGCATTTACTCAGGCACTACTTAGTTTTATATTGTTCCCGAAATTTAATTCTTATGCTATTACTAAAATTACACTCGATTAATTTTACAGAGCAATTAGTAAAAGCGTGTAGTAATTGTGAAAATCGGGAATTTGCGAACGAAATAAAATACAGACGTTAGTGAATATAAAACATTTAGGAAAATTAAACAAAATATCACAAGCCTTCTATATTTATAGGTTACGTACAGATAACACATAAGTATTCTGTTTCTTAATTATGGTAGAACTTATATCGACTGAGTAGTACATAATTTATTACGTGCAGAAGACTGATACAACATTGTAAAACAAATCTTATAAATGTTAGATAAGAAGTCTTCAGAAAGGAGAAAACGAGCCCCAAAATTCTAAAGCATCAATAAAGCAGCAAATTTAAAAACAACTCAGACACCGTAACATATATGTTACATTTCTCATGTTTGGTTTCCCAAGTATATAACAGTTTTAAAGGATAAACACATTCTAAGATATACAATTGTTAATATACTTGTTAATGATCTAAAAATGTCCTATTGTTTAACTAGCAATTCACAAAAATATGGAACGTGCATTAAGTTGACTTCAAATTACGCAGATATTCAGTGTAAAACTTATTTAAATAGTTTATAGTTTGATATAAAGATCACCTTGATCTGTATACGTATTACACCATTTATAAGAGAATATTGACTTCAAAGCGTAAATGTTTCAATTTTCGATCGCATTTTATTGAATAAGATGGAAGGGTGTATAACTTGGTGCTTGCAGTTCTATCGTATACATCTGAACAAACTGCATTCAACCAAAAAATTTTATGGATATTCCGCCGAATATATACGCATTGTATAGTTCCCTAAATAAAAATAAATTAGTCTCACTAAAAGTGACGCGTGCGCTTCAAACACTCAAAATACCCCCACCCTTTACAACACACTTTAAAAAGTTAGTTCTTGTCAAAACCTTTCTATTGATTCCAACTAAAATATCATTAATCTGAGATACTGTAAAATGAATAATATATGCGTATATAGTAAATTTCTCTTGCACAAGTGGAAAAACGCAGTAAGACTCAGACTAATTGCTAATAAATGTAGAATATTGTTACGATAAATATACTTTGTGCCCAGTTGGTTTATACGGCGTTCATTTTTGGCGAGTTTTTTATTTGGATATTGAGCATGTTACCAATTCTATAGAATACACGAATATGTATCATGCCTAACAAGACACCGATAGCAAAACAGAAGTAATTTGTAGCTTAGGAAGTGTGTAATAATGGAGTGCCCTATGATTATAACACAGATCTTTATTGTAAAAGGCTAAGTGTGAGGTTATGGTGTTGTGGAATCCTACCTTGCTCTGAGCTGCATAATCGAGAGCCAGCATGCAGTCGTTGTAGCCGTTTTCCGTCTTGATGGTGGTGGACATCGGGTTGCCCGGTGCACAGAACTGCCCCAGTTGACTCACGGAGTCGCGGTACCACGGATACATGATGAACTTGGCTCTTCACAAAATAACAAGTTAATATTCCTTCTTATCAGTCACTGATATTATGCACTTACGTCACTTTAGCCTTTCCTTCGTACACTGCACATGTTTAATCTGTCGTCCTGTAGTTTTAATTGTAAAAATTCACGTTTATTTAGTTTGGAGCGTGTGTACTTGATATAGGTTAAAGAAAGATGCCCTTAGAGGGCACGCACTTGCACTAGTTGTGACCCTAACCTCTTGGCAAGTTCCGAATACGTTAGAAATGTGACAGATTTACGTAGTTTCCAGCTGCACACATTTGATTACGCACCGGCAAGTCATCTTCTAGTTCCCGCGGCCTGTTTACTTGCACTTTTGCTTCACTTGCACTGCGACAGTCACTTGTCTTCAATTACCTAGCGTCTCCTTTATCTCTATGTGTAACCCCTTTAGAACAAGTGTTTTTTCTTCTAACCTACCCTAATAACACACATTCAAGGGAGCAAAAAAAATTTAGGGGTTGCTAGTGGAGGGGAAATGCACACGCAAGAGGGGCGGAGTGCGTCGAAAGGAAAAGTCGTATTAATGGCGCTTCTTCTATGTCCACTTTTGTTGTTATAGGTTTTATTTTCTTGGTTCGTGCCGCTTTTTAGTGAACTTCACATACACACTGACACAAGCACACACACGCACACACGAGGACTTCTTCTTTCAGTTCAGGTTTTTGCCTGGGAAGAAGAATTTCTTTGATGACGCCGCCGTCGATAAAATGTTGTGGACTGCACCAATTTCTATCACTGCATCTCTGTATAGGTTATGCTTTGAAATATCTTTGCTGTTACGAACCCAAGTGTCTTCGACGGCACGTTGTGTCGCTGGAAGGAAGAGGGGAGGGGAGGGAAGGGGTTGCCTGTCACTGAAGAACAATTTTTTCCCGCGTTTCTCGAAGAGGAGGAATCGACCACTGCAATTGGTGCCTGATGGTAGTATTAAACTTAGTAGCTGGTCCTTCCTAGCTGCTGTTCGAACGTAGTTCGAAATACAAACAAGATGCACTGCACGCGACTTGACTCCCTCCTCCTCCTCCTCCTCCTCCTGTTCCTTCGTGCCCCCTCTCCGCACAGTAGTTGCCGCCGCTGGCTGGAGACTTCGGTTCTGCTCGGTGTTCCTCGTGTGCAAACGGTCCGAGAACTACAGCTGTTGGTGATGCCCCTCCGGCTAAAACAAAAGAATAGCCCTTGTCACTTCTTTGCAAATTTCTATATTTGTTTCAAGAATTAGCTTATAATATCTGCAACAAGATAGAGCAATATTACAACCTGCAGTTGCTGGAATGTTACGATTTTTTTTACTACTGTTAGAATATTCAGTGTTAGGCATTCCATCCATAAATTTTGAGAAATCAGAATTTCTATGCTATTTCTTTCTTTCTTTCTTTCTTTCTTTTTCTTTTTGCACTTTTAGACTGTCTTCATTGCATTCCTGTATTAATATAACATTATAGTACTGAGCAATACCTTTTAACAAATAAAATAATTTATTGGTTTTATAATCTCAAAAAAAGAATGTAAGGTTTTTATTTCAGTTTCCAAGATAAATCATCTAAGCTTTTGGAACCTCTTTGTTTATATGCAATGATTCCAGAAAATATTCGTCTTCAATTTGAATTATTTTAGCAGTCAAATTAGCAGAAATAAAATTCTCGATTTTAATGCACGACTAACAGACGATATTACGGTTTAAATTTTCTGCCATTGTATCTTTTATTTAATTATTCTTAGTATTTTTAAAATGATGTGGATAATTTACAGACTTATTCTATTCATTTAAAAGAGTAGGGAAAAAGTTTGGTATTATGCCATACATTGCTATGATAATGGGTTTCTATCTGACATGAGCAAAGTAAATGTTAAAGCCAGGAATTATAGCTTCGCAAACGTATTTTTCCATCACTTTTCGTTGTATGCTTGTGGCATTCTTGGGTACTATATAAGAAAGTTGCTACTCGTTTGATATAAAGTAATTTGTAAATATCGCACATTAAAAGGTTGGATACTTGTGCAATTTTAAAAAAGATTACGACATTAATAAAATAACAATTTTGAGAAATCATCAGAAGTTGTAAACTCTGATATGGTTTGTTTTTTAGCAGATTAAAAATCGTAATGTTTTCATATAAACTTGGCTGTTAGAACTTATATGAATTCAATGTACAGACACCACCAAAGAAAATCTCTCCGCACCTGCGGTCTTACAGCTGTACAAAACCATAGCCATTTCATTGGTTGCTTTAGGACACGATGCAGGAGTACGTTGTCTAAAGCAGCCAATGGAATGGCTATGGCTTTGTGCCACTATAAATAATGTGACATTCACCGGAGGCACAGTGAAATTTTCTTTAACGGTCTTTGTACATAAAACTAAATTTGACACATATATAGTTTTAAAAATATTTTAAATGAGAGGACTGGTGGAATATTATCGGGGGAAGGTAATTTAGAAGCTTTTGAGCGCGAATTGTAGTTTTGTAAACCTTTTACTAAATAAAATATAAACATTTTCTTCACCTTTTTAGGGGTGTTAAAAATACACTCCACTGAGAAAGGACTTTTTTCATCACGATTGGAATTGTTTTCTCCGTTTTGGTTTTTAACTACTGAGGGAACAAAATGCTATTCAATTTTATTCTTTAGCACAATAAAGAATAGATACTATTTTAATACACTTGGCAAACAAATTTCCGGTGAAAAAAAAAATCAGATAATAGACAGCGTTAGTCGTAATTGCAACACATAACTCGTCATCCTTCTTCATGTTGTCTTATTTGAAATGAAGCATTCTAGAAATCTCAAATTTCAGTACTTCTGGAAAAAAATACCCATTTTCAAATTATCCTATATGAAGAATGAGGAAAATTTTAAGCTATGTGTGTGCTATGGATGATAAAAGGTGTATCCATGTTTCAAGTAAACATCTAAAAATTTATGTTACAATGCTAAAGTGCTGAAGTGCTCAGAACGTGTATTTTGTGAAATATTGGTATCGAATTTTTCGGTGGAATACACTACTTTCCTTATTGCTAAGAAAAGTAGGTGGGAATTTAAAATGCAGTTATAACATTTTTAGCTTTGAATTAAAAATGAACAGACTAAAATCTGAGTGTTTTTCTCAAATAAATACAAAACCTTATTTTCCTAGGTGGAAATACATTTCACCCCAAATTTGTTTAAGTTATATCTATCTTATTATTGCGTAAGATGCAAACAACCGCGATAACACCTTGCCTAGCATGCAGTTGGTTTAGCCTTCCTTGTCACCACTAGTCCAACCTACAGGATAGGATCTGCCTTCGGGGAGAGGGAGGGAGAGAGAAGAATAATCACAATCATTAAGAACGGCAAAGTGTATACCCCAGCCAAATATTGGAGGATAGCGTTAGTTAATTTATGACATCAAGTTTACTCTACAAAGGAAATTCAATTTAACTTTTACAAACATAGTACTTACTCTATTTTAACCTCAAAATAGCTTTTTGCTTGATAATAAGAACATTTTCCTTCAGGTTTGCTTAAATTTTCACGTGATGTATCTTCAGTTTTTTATACATTTATATATTTTGTGCTTATTTTGATACAGAAAAACATAGTTATACATCGAAAGTATGCTGTACGTTCGTAGTTTTTCCACAACTGCCACCATATCTTCTCTACAGAAACGTAAATAAAATAGAATCACATTCTTTATACCGACAGAAAATACTCCCTGGAACAAAACTGTTCGATCTGTTCTCATTAAAAAATGCATGCCACTCATTTTATAATAATGTCTATGTGTGCAGTTCCGGGTTTTTACTAAAATTTCAGTTTTCTCAAACATCCTCGCACAGATGTGTGTGTGTGTGTGTGTGTGTGTGTGTGTGTGTGTGTGTGTGTGTGTGTGTGGCGCATGTGTATGTTTGTGTGACCATAATTAAAAAAGCAGAGCCTACGTACCCACGAAGCTTGGTGTTTAAGGGGACAAGGTAGTCTGAACGCACAGAAATTACATAGTGAGTTAAACCATAGCCACTTCTAAGAACACTGACGAGTGAATTTGTATTCTAAAAATATGTGCAAATCCTTAGCTTTAAAATGATATATGGTATGTTACAGGGTAATAAGCCTTTTAATTTGGTCATATATATATGCCGGTTCATGGACAAGCCCTCATTTTCCACACTTTAACCTCAATTTCTCGGAATTTTATGTTTTAACACTTCTTGTGCACTTTTCTCAAAATCTATCAACGATATTAACGATATCTGCTTTCACTACTGAGCTAACCTTGAAATATTGAGTTTAAAGTGATTAAAAATAAAAATAACTATATATATAAATATAATGTGTGTCATTACATAGACAACATTTTTCCCCTCCTAATTTTTATGGCATGTATATTTCCTTAAATCTTTATATCAAATTATCCATTAACTACCACAGAAAAATAAGATGACTGTAGAGTCAAAGACTATGGAGAATACTGCACAAGAAATATGAGGTAGAAAGGTTTTTTTTAGAAAACATGATCACACTTATACCACTTTTGCACAAAATAATTTAATTTAACCTAAACGCTATGCAATTATTAAATATAGAAATACTTGTTCTCTAAACACCCCAAATTTTATTTAAATCCGGTTAATTTTGTTAGCAAAAACTGAAATTGAAATAACCACATAACTTGAACATGGCAAAAGCAAAATCAGTTCCTGGTACCCAGTTCTCAATAGTTTTTCCTGAATTTTAATGAATTATTTCCTAATTAAAGAATTATTTCAAGTTGTTATTTGCTTTGAAAGCTTATGTGGTTGATTCTATAATCGTTATTTCTTCCAGCAGACAAATAATATTTACTCTTAAAATATGTGAACTCATATACCTTTATCTTTAATACGAGTTGCGATACAGAATCACACTTTTGCATGTTGTTCTTTATATTATCAGCTACCTTCTGAACCTCAATTATGTGGTTATGTATATCAGAGTACTAGAAATTAAAAAATATATATTTGCAAAGTCAAAAAGTGAAAATTTGGACAATTTCTAGTGTTCTTACTTTCTTAATATCAAATTTATTATCATTTATAAATTTAGTGAAAATTTCATCTCTCTGCCTCTCATACTTTCTGAGAAAAAGGTGCATGAATTCACATGTTTTAAGGGTAAATTTTATTATTTTTCTGTTGGATGAAATAATGTTAATAGACTCAGCCACATAAGCTATCAATGCGAAAACCACATGAAGTAATTGCCATGATTTATAGAGTAACACATAAAAACGTCAGGGAAAACGATTGAGAACTTTTAAGAAGTGGTAATTTAACGCAATTTAACTCATTAAGGGAAATTTCTGTATTTTCAGACTACATTATTCCCTTGAACATATCACCTTCTAAGGATACAACACGATGATTTTCCAGAAAATAACGCCATCCCAAAAAACAATTTACACGGAAAGGCTTCGTTACTTTTATTTTCTGTAAATGGGTCTTAGTGATTTTTATTAAAATATCATATGTGCAAGATATCTGTAGAGAAAGGAAATATCTTAAATATTCTGCGAATGTCTTGTAAACTCTTGTTCATTTTGAATTAATTTTTGAAACTGGTGAACTGTAAGGCATAACAAAAATCATACTACACAGAAAATGGATACCTTATTAAAGCATACAGTTTATGCCACATAAAAGTTTCTGCAGCGTAAACCATTCCCGAGATAATCTTTGTCTATTCGTTTGGACTTTCGAATAATGATAATTTTTTTCAGGTAGTAAGTTCCTATTGGTTTTTACTCTGTCTAGTAGGTACTTACTTACAGTAAGAGAGACAGTATTGTATTAAAAAAAATCGACGCCGAGATTTCACGAAAATACACGTTTTGAACTCTATGAAACTTCCCCTCCCCCAAGAAAAAGCATTTTTAGAAAAAACGTGTACGTATAGCTGCATGTAAGTGCATCTGTTTGCCGTTTTATCCGTCTTTTGTCTGTATAATTCAAAAACAAAAGTGCATTAAATACCAAACTTTGTATTTACTTACACATCTTCAAAGGATATCACACGAATCTTTCCAAAAAAACTCCTCAGCTGTTCTTTAAATGGAACATATTTCGAAAATTGTTATTTTCTCAAGCATATTTCTATCGGATTTTTATCAAATCACTATATGCGCAACTTATTTTTATAATAAATGAAACAACATTTTATGTCAAATTCTTTTTTCTGTGAATTAAACATTTTTGAGATATTCCTTGCTAGTAGTTTGAATTTCGCATTACCTACACCTTTCTCAAAAGGGAACTCATTCGTTCCCGTCCCTTTTTAATTGTGCAAAGAGAACGGAATTTCAAAACCATACATAGCGACCAGCTCTTAAAATATTTCACTATTGCTTAAGACTGCTGTACTCCCGAGTTTCTGCTATATCTATTAGGAAATATATGTCATAATACCATTTCTATAAATGTCGTGCTCGATTACCATTAAGCGTTTATAGGTAAGAGCAGATCGTAGATACAGGAGTGAGTGTGAGTGAGGAGGATGTGAATGGAATACATCAGTTTTTTCTCGTCGTCATGCAGGATCATAGAATTTCTAGGTCATCGCATACTGATCCGTTTTTTTTTTTTTTTGTTTTTTTTTTTTATAATCTCATAATTAGTCCACTGCAATCTTGTAACTTCTTCGACGATTTATGTAAATATGATTAACAAGAAGTAGAAGTAAATAGAAGGTGATTTTATTAGTATCTAGTTAGTGCAGAAAGCCAATACAAAATGTCAAACGTTTCCATTTTATTAATACCTTAAAAATGAACATAGGCTGGTAACACGGTATAAGACATATCTGATGTTTTTCGAAACACAGTACCTTTTTTGAAGGCAGGAGGTCCTAATGTATGCATCAGTTTTACCTTAAAATTCATTGTAATATAAGCATTATATCAATCCAAAATCTTACGCAACAACAACGACACTGAACTACATAAATGTTCCAAAGTCTATGGAGGTGCATATGTTTAAAATCTAGAGCAATAGAATTAGCATAGATAATACACCGTTAAAGAACCTGTAAAAATACAAAACATTGTTGTTGTTTTTTCAGAAGAACAAGGGAATCTTTCATAATGAAAATGGTGTTATTATTCTACATTTGATAGATAACGGCAATATTTTAATATGTTCCATAAAAAGCAGTGTCCAATGTCTCTTATGAGCTAATGACGTCGTCACTTTGTCGTATTACCCCTAGCTCCTTCGTTTTCTGCATTGGTCCTTCAATCCCTTAGATAACCAAACATTAGATATTTGTTTTTGAGTCCCATGAAAGTATCATAGCTCGACGAACGGCAACTAATGGCAAATTCGCTTCACATCTTTCTCTTGGGCATCACTGTATAAAAGTGATTTTTAAACCAAAATGTAATACCATGACTCCCCAGTTTGGCAGGAATGCTATTTGGAAGTTTTAAATGTCCGAATGCTTTTCTTTTCTCCGTCAACTTCCTTTATCTGGGTAAAGCCATTTTCAAAACGTATTTTTAGAGGACCAACCTCTGAAACTAATTCTTTTTCCTAAGCAAATAATTATTTTTAACATGCCCACCATTTATAACTGTTCCCACGTTTAGGACAAAGATATGAAATAGTTTCCTTTTAAGTAGAGTAGTTTTCAAAATGTAATAAAACTTCAGATTTCAATACGACTTTTTAAAAATTTAATCTTCTAATGACAAAAATCACTCCGGCTACTTTTCTATTACTTTATTATCTTTTAAAATGCTACCATAAATACGCAGTTTTCTTCTGGTCGTAAGGAAAGTCTAGTCTTTCGGGCTATCACAACTCACAATTTTTGCTTCTCATAACCTTGTTTTAGTGTCTTTCTTCCCTTCCTTTGTCTCTCATGCACTAATTACGATGCTATAATCACTCGCGAAGCTTGTTGAATCTTCTTACGACATACCAATACGACGACACACACGCACAGCTGTCTTGGACCCACTAACTGTACTCTAAAACTCACATCTCTGCTCTTCTCTGTCCTCCTTTTATACTGGGGATGACGCCACACGGACCTTTATCGAGTTACACACGTACACGCACCATGAATGACATATCTAGAAATTTCGCGAACGTTCTCGAAACCCCGTTTGTTTCTGCCGCTTCGATTGCTGACAGTCACGTACACAAAGCAGTCGCAAGAGGCAGCCTGACCTCGAACGTCTTTGCCATCTCGCCGGCACCATGTGCTGTGAAGTAGTTTGGCCCCGTCCATCCTTCGTTGTGCGCCGAGCCAGACGTCACAATGTATAACAACTCACATAATCTATCATGTGATTAGCTGAAAGTCATTTAGATGGCGATACTAAGAAGCTAGTGCTTCTGAAATGTGAAATTAGCCAACAGATTTGCTCAGAGATGTTTTTCTAAAGAATAGTGTGGGTTTTCTTTTTGGCTTCTTTTTTGGCGCGAATGTGTATGGGACGAGACCATCATCTTTTGACTTTTTAAAAAGGAGAGCCTGAGGACTTTTATCCGGAGGAATACATCGCCCTCCTCCAAATGCGGATCCACGATCCACACTATGGGGATTAAAGGCAGCATAGAAACTGCTACCTCCAAGGAGGAGGGATACATCTAAACATGTAAACGTTCTAGCATTTATTTCTGCAAAATAAGTCATGCTTTGCGATCTGTAATTTTTGTCAATTAATAGTGTTTCTTTTGGATAAATCAATTAAGCATAATGAAGACTTCTCGATATTTTTTTTTTTTTTTCCTTAAGAACAGTGAAGTCCAAAATACAGAGCAGTTGAAAGTGGAGAACAAGAGGAACACTCACAAGTTGGGAATAAGTCAGTCTGTATCTTGGTACAGCATACACTTCAAGTAGTGGAAAACACCCGGCAATAGCAAGGATGACTCAAGCATATCCTTCATTATATAATTGCTATTTCATAGGTTTCATTTGCCGTGAAGTCTGTAGATGGGCATTCACCATATTAGGCAACGGGAACCACCATCCTGGGTGTTTTAGCCTGCTCGACGATGGAATCTGGATTTACCGGAACAGCTAATGGCGCTAGTATTCGCCATGGTGCTATCATCACCACATTCATCATCATAATGATGATCTATTGGAACTAACTTTAAGAAGGAAATTCTGTATCCTCACCATGCACAATGGAGTTTTAGTGTTTTACGACTATGTATTTTGAGTTTATAGACACAGTTTAGAATATTTTAAATACATTATGATTTTAGCCTTCTTTGATTCCTGTACATTTTGAGTTTAATAAAAGAACTATATAAGCATTTTGTGTTCCGTGTAAAGCTGGAACTTACACCCCATAGCTAAATGAGGAAAATGATTTGGCGCAGTTCAAATATGGATGCATAGAAGAATAAGAAATAAATTGACGATGTAAATAATGAACATGAGTGCTCACTAACTTTTGGAAAGGAAGGACAATACTGAAATTGATAAGGAAGAAGAAATAAGACTGGCTGGTATTAAATAAGAAGAAATAGCACTATTTCTCGATAGCACATATATTCGATACTAACCTTATAAAAAGTTCACTGAATTATGTTTTTATTAGTAATTTTTTGTGTATAAACGCATGTAACCAATTTTGTTTTTGAGTATTAATTTCAGATGTCGAGATGACATATACTCATACATTGCTTTTTACTTGCCTGTGAACAGAGTAACTCAAAAGCGAAAAGTTGCTTAAAAAACAAAGTTGGTATTTAATTTAATATCGTTCAAGGATGTAACACGAACATTTTGAAGAAAATTCCTCCTCCCTAAAGACATTTTTTTTGGCAAATGAAATGTATATTTTGAATTTTTTGGCTACAGCTCATGTAGTCGCGTTTGTTCCTGATGACTTTTGCATAATTGGTAAACAGTAAGTGATAGACCAAATCTTACTGTTAAAAAAATGTGTATCTCGTTAAAACACACGAGTTGTGCCCAAGTGGTTTTTTGTGGAGTAAACAATTTCGGAGTCACTCCTTGTTATTTGTGTGAGTTTGGCAATACTAATACTCTTCAAATGCAAGCTCTTTATTCACTTTTCATCTCTTGACCGCACAAAGAGAACTTAATATTAGAACCTTCATATAGCGACCGGTTTTAAAAGATTTGACTATTGATTAAAGCCTACTGTATTCCTATTTCCCTTGCATCTACAAGAAAATTAGCAATAATTAGCAATTAGCATATGCAAATCGATGGATTGATGGAAGTGGACTAGTTCCATGGCCAGCACAGTCGCCAGATCCGAAACTATTTTCTGCGGAGTTGAGTGAAGAGTATGGTGTATGGCACTCCTGTAACATCAGCGGAGGACCTTATGGCGTAAGTCACGGAGCGATTGAAAATCTTCAAGGACAACCGCACGTATTGGATCATGCGCATTAGGCTCAGAACCGCTGATATAGGCTCTGCAATTATGTAGGAAGTAGACAGCTCGAAGCCCATTTCTAATGTAAATAGCTCGATGTTGAGTTTATTGACGAAATGTGAACGTACACCCATCTCATACTTCGATACGCTACAGCGTCCATACAGTGAATTTCCGGACAGGGGTTCCTATTTTTAAACCAGTTGGCAACAACATACTAAGCGTTGTCGGTATCTTTTTTGGGACACCCTATACAGCAGTGTTATTTTTTAACCAATTACAGCCATGATTCTACTCGAAGTTTATCGAAATATTTTTATCATCTCCTTTTTCAATACTCTGAACAGTTTGGTCCTTAAAGTATCATGTGGCATTGCCTGAGGTCCAAGATATTAAAAGATTGGGGAATCAATATGGGGAAATCCAACAGAGAAGAGTGCAAGAAAGTACTAGATGCAATCATTCATAGTAGAATGACGAAACACGGCAGTAAGTTGTTTTCGAAAACAACGTCCCTACCATTGCAAATAAATATCAATATTTTATGATTTTCATCTAACTGAATGATTTTTGAGGAAATCGCTTCCATTTTATTGATGTATTAGTCGTAGCAAATACTACCTTTGATTTCCAAAACCCACTACATAAACTACCGTGTCATTACTAAAAGTATGGCTGACACAAAATTTAATGGAGAGTGGTAAGAGAACTGATCAACCCAAAATCCAATCAGAGGCTTGCCAAGCCTTGCTAAGTTGTATATGATCACGTTGTATAGCCGGTAATATGAATATCATTTGCACCTATAGATTTATTTCACAGCAGGAAAGAGAATATTAGTGGTCAGGTATCAGCCACAATGTTTTTTTATATTAGCGCCCTCCAACGTAATGTCATGTCGGACGATGAACAAATGAAAATGATAAAATGATGCTCAAATGAGCCTGAGGTCCATAGCGCTTACAGTTATCCATAATTTGTCTTCTTAGGAAAACGAAAAACCTCGGGGGAAAACGTCACTACCCAGATAAGTCACCACAATCGGGATTCGAACTGGGAACTCTTGGATCTGAAGTAGCCACGCTACCACCACACAACAAAGGCGAACTTGCTGCCATTAAATTTTGTCTGCCATATATACACTTTGTGTAAACGATGAAAAATTGTTTCAAAGACGTTTCCATAGACTTTAAATGAAGTCACAGTGTTACATTGTACAGGAGCATGCCACCGAACTTGCACCAGAAAGCGACGGTGTCTCCTCAGTGGAATGTATATTGACAAAGACTTTATTAACTCGACTGAGGCGATAATCACAGCGGTGCTTTTACAACCGATATAAAAACGAAAGTCGCAGCACGTTTCGTCTGGAAGCACTTAACGATCCTATAAAGCTTTTTTCTGTTCTGGAAAAACTTTCTAGTGTAGCAAATAATCTGCAGAAATTTAGTGCATTTTTAAATGCTCAATATATAATCGCTTTAACTTATAGGATTATAGATATAGCAATGTGCTGTGCTTCCCAAATTACTTTCCCCAGCGTGTCGAATAAATTATATTAAGGAGACGAGATGCAAAACTTGTCATAAAAAACGGAAAAAGAAACGTCACCTTTTATTTTCTGTGCACTAATAAGGTTTAGTATTTGTAAGTGAAATATGTAGAATGGTGCGAACAGAGAAATCATAAAATGACAATCTAGAGAGTAGTGCAGTTTTCACGATTACTATAGTATTAAACACAATCTATTTATTCGTTTTGTTTGTTTGCTTAGGCTTCTTCTTCTTTTTTTTTTTTTTTTTTTAAGCCAAAATTCAACCTGCTGTTTGATGCGAAAATAGCAATGAGTTTGGAATATGCGCCAGAGGCTTGTAATTTAACAAGAAATTAAATTCATCTGTAGTAATGCTAAGAAAGTTTCATATGACGAAATGTGAAAACCCCTGTTTTGAGTATACCGCGAAAAAAATATTAATTCATTTATTTAATAGGTAGAACTCCCCTCCAAGTGGAGCCATTCCATAATCGTCAAAAAACGAATAACTACTTTAATTTTGAAATCTCTGAAGAAGATTTTAGATTATGGTTCTCCTCTTTGTGATTTTCGATGAATAAGCGTAGGACCTAACGAGCACTAAGTTCTGGATAACCTAAGTGTTCGATGCTTTCTTGCGCTGCAGTATGTCCTATTGCAAGTGTTGTAGTGAGATGTCTGTCTTCTGCAATGAGCTCTTCAACTGTTTCCTTGTAGCGTTCCATGACGCAGTTCGAGGACGACCACTTAGATGCACTTTCCCATCTTTGAAATGTTTCACCTATCTCCTAGCACTTCATGGAGGTATCTTCATATGAAGTCTAAGGCGAATTTCAGCAGCAGATTTTTCCTCTTTAACAAGGAAATCAATGACAGCACGCTGTCGAAAAGAAATATCTGTCTGTCATTTTGGAAACACTGACCAAAACATACCAGAGCATGGCAACATGTGGTAAAAGTGAGAGGAGAGGCCGGACCTAAGAGACCCGACAGTAGAGGGCAGGGTCCCTACAGTTTACAAATTGAAACTCCCCGTAACAGCTCGTACAACCGGTTTCTCTCACCCCCTGCAGGCTTACATTCCCACTAGGGAAGCCCGGAACACTGAGACCACCCCAATCCGGAGAACCAAGGTTTTTAGACAGCATATGCCGAGACTCCCGCCTGTACTTACAACCCTGAAACGCTAGTCAGGATGAAGATAAAGTGAAAGAAGTGAAGTCAAATGAGAAGTGATGGAAGGAACGGGAAATTCGAGAATAAATTGTAATCATTTTATTTGCAGACGATCAGACCTTGCTGGCGAAAGTTGAAGATGAACTACAAAAGATGACATACACATTGAACAAAAGTGTACAACTTTTAACCTAAAAATATCAACAGAGAAAACAAAGACAATGGCTTTCAGAGGTGTACACCCAGTCGTTCCAAGATAGTACAGGAAAATGGAATTCTGGAACAAGTGTCAACATTCAATTTTCTTGGGTGTAAAATATAATACACCAATGAAGTAGATATATGCCGAAAACTAAACAAATTAAATTACATAACTGGAAAATTAAGACGCTGGCCTACTGATCCCAAGATCATGGGTTCAAATCCGGCCCTGACCGATGGATTTTTGAGTGTGCTTAAATACGACAGCTCCATGTCAGTAAATTTACTGGCATGTGAAAGAACTGCTGCGGGACAAAATTCTACCACACTGGTGACGCTGATGTGATGCTAGAAATTGATAGCGTCGTTAAACAACAACAGATTTAATTTAATTTACCAGTCACATATAGATCTGAAAATGGACCATTACAATGCAGACGAAAGAAATGAGATTCCTAAGATCTATAGGAGTACATACAAAACTGGACAGAAAGAACAATGTAAGTATTCGCCAAGAATAAGAAGTAGATGAGTTAAATAATACAATTAAGACATATAAAGAAAACACGAAGTTACACTTGGATAGCATGCCAAACAACAGAATACTCAAACCAGTATTAAATTATAAGGCACGAGGTAAAATGAAACTAGGGCGGCCAAAGAAACGACGGCACCAGCAATTTGGAGCTGGAATGGTCTGAAGCCCAACCCGTGAAGAAGAAAAAGAACAACTTCATTTGCCTAGCAACCACGGGAAACCCTGAAAAGTACATTGACAGGAAGACCTACCTTGGGGATCGACCTTCCGAATGTGAGTGAAACATGTTACCGCAGTGCCATATTGCTGCTTTTATGGACCTAGCATATAGGATAAGTTTACTTTCTCTACTACGTATAGCAAGTAGAGGAACTATTGCATTTCACCCAAAAAATCGATGTCGAGATTTCACCGGAAATATATGTTCTAAGACCCCTGCATACCCCAAAAAAAACATTTTTAGAAAAAGGTCCGTGTGTGTGTGTGTGTGTGTGTGTGTGTGTGTGTGTGTGTGTGTGTGTGTGTGTGTGTGTGTGTGTGTGCGCGCGCGCGCGCGCGTGTCAGTGTGGCTGTCTGTGGACATATAACTCAAAAACGAAAAGTCGGTTAAAAACCAAAGTTGGTATTTAAGTTTAATATCTTTCAAGACTGCGACACGAAGATATTGAAAAAATTACTCCACCCTAAACTACCCTTTATATGTAACATTTTTTCGAAAATGTTTATTTTCTTGAAAATGGCTCTAACGATTTTGGTTAAAATAACGCGTGTTTAAGATATTCTTATGACAAGTGAAATTTATATCTTGAATTTTCTGGCTATAGCCCTTGAAGTCCAATTTAATCTGGATGACTTTTACATAACTGGTAAACCGTAAGAGATAGACCAAATCATCCAATAGAAAAAATGTTGTTGTTAGCTAATGCTGGATTTCTGACAATGAAGTCATTAATCCTCTTGCTCTCCAATATTTTTCAATAAATATTGAAAAGACTTAATAGAAAAAATGTAGATCTCGCTAAAACACAATTTATCTCTAAATACATGTTTTGTAGTGTGAACTATTTGAGAGATATTCTCTGTTAGTTTTCTACGTTTTGGAGAACTAATACTTCTGTCAAATGGAACGTCGTTATTCATTTTTTATCTTGACCGTGCAAAGAGAATGAATTTGAAAGCTTTAAAAGATTTGACTATCGCTCAAAGACTATTGTATTTCCATATTCTCCTTGTACCTACAAGAAGGTAATTTCTGTAAATGTTTATCTCAACCAACACAAGAAGATATAAGTCTGTAAGAATGGTTAGTACAAGAATAGAGAAAATCATGTGGGTGCTACACATTAGATTTTTTTATCTTTATTATCTCTCATGGTTCTGGAATATTTCCCCAGCAATTTCTGCTAGGTATGGCTGACGATGGCGTTGCGACCACTGAAGCAGTATAATTTTAGGTGCGATGCCATCACTCCGAGTATATAATTGCTGCAGTAGCAATCGGAGTGCTCCCGATGTGTACGTGCCGTGGTTATGCCGTCGCTTGTCGTCCGTCCGCGGTTTACCAACATGCCCACGGCACCCAGCGAAAATACTGCACAAGTTGCCACAATTCTCTGTGGTGAGCCCAGAAGCACAGCTTTGCGAAAGTTGAAGAAGCATATGCCTCTTTTTTTGTTCCAATAGAACTCTCAAGACTCATGTAGTTTATTTTCCAAATACTTTTCTAATTGCTCACAATTCGTGACTGCTCGCCACATGGCTAGGGGCAATGGAATTAACTTTCCAATGTCACTAACGCCAGTTATTTTGGAAACATTTCGTCCTTTTTTATGTCAATTCAAGATGGTAGTTCCTTGGTTTTGTGGTATGGCTAAATACCCCAAATTCGACAGTTTGAAAAATGTTGTGCTGTAAACCAACGAATACAAGCTTTTACTTTCTCTTTCACCCAGCTACAGAAGGAAGGGTGAGCATTGTAATTGCCGAGCGGGATGACTCAAACAGCAGCATCTGTGGCTCGCATTTGGGAAGCCATGGGTTTGATTCCCTTATCTGACCCTCCTGATCCATAGGATTCTTCGGGGACTACTCAGGGTCACTAGCGGAATACTGAGAAGGATAGCTTCCTGTTTCTTCATTTCATCCCACTTCTCATTTCACTTCATCTTTTATTCTGGTTGGCTGTTTCGGGGTCTAAGCTTCAGCGGAAGCTTCGGTGGGCATGGAAGGAAATTTCCTCTCTGTAAAATCTCCCTGGATTGGGGAAGTCTTCGAGTTCTGAACCCACTAGGGGATGTGCAAACCAGCAGGAGAAGAGGGGAGCCGCCATCGGAAAGTTTAAATATATTCTTCATAGCGCGAGCTTTGTCATAGGTCAAAGTGTTAATTATCGTGTTCCACCCAAAAGTTCGATATGAAATTTCGCCACTGAGAGTCTCCTCCCAATAAATTTCCATGTCTAACTGTCAGCATAATGTCACCGTGGCCGCACTAATTATCTGCACCAGGGAATGCACCTAACCCCTGACAGGACAATAGGCCGTACGGAAATATGCGCTATTGTGTGCCATTCTGGAGCCCAGATCCTTCGTTTTCTGGCATTCGAGACTGTTCCATTTCTAGAAACCTGCTCATGGTGTGCGGGGCCTATATGAAGAACTGCTGAGCTAAAACGTTCTGTGGACAGTGAGTGACTTTGTGGCAAGTGCGTTCAATGTGAGTTGTGATCCGGTAGTGAATTTGTGCAATAGTAACTTAAGTGTAACGGTAGCGCTCTGCTTACCAATCAGAAGGGAAATAATTAGCAGTGACTAGCAGTGGCTGGTGTTCTATTTGTTTTAATAATTACACCGAAGAAAACTGTATTTCATATTAGAGTCCGACACTGCTTATAATATCGCTTATTCCAAACTACCCTTACATAGGAAAATGTTCCTTTATTTTCTCAAATATAGATTTAGCAATTAAAATAACACACGTTAAGTATACCTGTATGACTGAAAAGGGGTTGTACAGGTAACTAAGTGGTCTTTGCTTAACTTGAAGTAATTTGTTTACAAATGTATGTCGTAAATAAATAATACAAATAATTTTGGATGACATAAAATTTAATGGCGGGTGGCTCAACACAATATCCAATCAGAGGCCCGGCAGTATTGTATAGTTAAGTATCTGTAAAATCATACTCTAAAGCCAGTGATATACAAATATTATTTGCACCCACAACATTTATTTGCGCAACAGGAAAGAAAATAATAGTTGTCAGCAATCACACAACGTTAAATTTCGTGTCTGACATAATTATTTACTGATTGCTTTAATATGTAAGGTCTTTGAGTTGCAATGCGACTATATTATTCTTTTTACCTTCACTAATACTTACGTAAGAAGAGGTAACAACTAAGGTAATGAAACTATAGGATATTGTGATATAATCGGAGTTATGAGTTTTATTGTTCGCTGAAAAACAATCGATAAACGTTCGTGTTACGTTGTTCATGGATAAAACTGTCACCAGACACTAACTCAATGGCGTAAATCGTATATACACAAAATTTCATACTCTAATCTGGCATCTTTAAAAGTTGCAAGTTGCTTTTGAAATAACCAAAAATAAACATTGGTACAGAAATCTTGAGTGTTCTTTGGTCTTTAATAAATACCTTGTCCCATTTGAATAGCTGTGGTTAAAAAATATACAATTTTGAGTCCTTTACACACATGGGATGTCCTTTTACCTTTCATCGAATTAAGAATACATACAGGATAAATAAGAAGAAAAGTACAATAAACATTAAAATATTATGTTTTGACAATGAGTCATATTCTTAGCATGAACAATTTCCGAAATGCTTTTCTATACTTTTTTCAATAACTTTGGTTATCTGCCCTCTATGTAAGATGTTTATAAATGCGCAATTCTTCCTTTGGCGAAGGAATGCATTACAACAAAAGTCTGATGTGTTGCATGTTGATGAGTTGATGAGTTTCTCTACTCTTGTACTAACCATTCTTACAAACTTTAATTTCTTTATCTTCTTCGTGTTAGTTGAGATAATCATTTTCAGATATTATGTTATTGTTTATTTTCTTGTAGGTACAACATTTTCTTGTAGGGTGAAGGGGAATATGGGAATACTTTGAGCTATATAGTACTACTATAGTAGACTATGAGCAATAGTCAAATCTTTTATAGGTCTGAGATCCCGTTCTCTTTGCACGGCTAAAATATTTAAAAAAAAATGAACCAACATCTTCCATTTCTAAATCTAAACCCCGGCGTGACAGCCCACGAAGGGCCAAGGCCTACCACCCAGCCGCTGCGTCCCCCACCTCTGCCCACTACAGGCGTCATTGCTGAGGTGCAATACTGGAGGGTGGGACGTGGTCAGCGCCCCGAGCCCTCCCGGCCTGTTATGCGGTCTTCTAGACCTGGGACCGCTACTTCTCCATCACGTAGCTCCTCAATTGGTCCCCCCGGGACCTAACGAGGCTGAGTGCACCCCGTGCCAGACATCTTCCATTTAATAAACGTTTAAGTCTTCCAAAACTCACACAAATAATGAGTATCTACGAAATGGTTCACTCGACAAAAAATTATTTTAACATAACTTGTGCGTTTTAGCAGGATCTACACTTTTATATAGTCAGATTTAGTCTATCTCTATACCCAGAAAATTCAAAATATACATTTCATTTGTCATAAAAATATCTTAAACATAATGCATTTTAATCGAAATCGTTAGGAGTGTTCGAGAAAATCAATATTCTCGAAAAAAATTTTCCATGTAAAGGGTACTTTAGGGTGGAGGAATTTTCTTCAAAATCTTCGCCTCGTATCCCTGAAAGGTATTAAACTTAAATAACAAACGTTTTTAACCGCCTTTTCTTTTTTTGCGTTTTTCTGTTCACAGACGGACACACACACACACACACACACACACACACACACACACACACACACGCACGCACGCACACACACACACACACACACACACACACACACACACACACAAATGCTTTTTCTGGATTCAAAGGGCCTCAAAACATATATTTCAGGTAAAATCTCGACATCAAATTTTTGGGTGACATACAATACTTCCTCTTCTTACTATACGTAGTAGAGAAGGTAAAAACCAACTTACCATAGAAACAGCTGAATGTTGTTTCCGCATATTGCATGGAGCAAGTTAGTATTACCTAACCTGAAGTCATTTAAAACAAACATTTATCGTGATTAAAGTGAAGTAAATAGAGGAATCACGTTTTACATGAATAGTATAATATGTAAGAGATACTATAATGAGCAGAAAAAGTCGTGTGTTATGCAGTATTTGCATAAATATGTAACTATATTAAGATTCCTTACGTTCCTCAGTTACTAAAGCCAACGCAAACAACTAAGAACTAGGTATCAATTTATCATCATTTGAAGTACATGCGACTCATACTGAAAACAAGCAGAATCTACTTTGTGTTCGCAAATGGCACAACATTGTAAAAAATATTGCTTAATGGTGGCTACTGCAAAACACACTATTTGTATTGAGAAGAACTAAATAGAAAATAAATAATAAAAAATCTTATGTGTTATTACCACGTGTCTTTTTCTATTCACTCTTATATAAGTGATTCTCACATACCTACCTATAGTTGCTTCATGTTAATCGAGATAAACATTTGCAGAAATTGTATTATTACATATATCTTTGTAACCACAAGGTGCATACAACAGACAAGTGACAGTCAATTATTTTAAGAACCGGTCGCTATTTGATGGCTTTCAAATGCTCATCTCTTTGCATGACCACAAGAAAAAAACTTGATTGCGACTTATCAGTTAAAGAAGCTATACGCAGATATTCGAAAATTCAACACTAATTATAAACAATATTTTGGAAATTGTTAATGGCACAAAATATTCATTTTACATACATTTTGTGTTTTAAGGAGATCTGCATTTTTAGTAGACACCTGTCTATCGTTTAGGTTGACAAATTATACAAAAGTAATCCAGAATGTAGCCTCAGAGTATATCTGCAAAAAAAGTAACATAGATATCTTATGTAGGTTTTTGTATTGCAATTATATTAAACGTATGCATTTTAATCAAAATAGGTAGAGCAATTTTTAAGACAATAAAATATAACGAACAAATCTATGTAATGAGTATTTTGGGAATTTTTTTTTTCAAAATGTTCTTGTTTCATCCCTGGAAAAATTTAACTTATATAATAAGTTAGGTATTTATCCCATAGTTCACTATTGGCACACACACACACACACACACACACACACACACACACACACACACACACACACACACACACACACACACACACACACACGAAACCTTGCGCTGGTGGACATTCTTCTAAAAAGCTTGTGAAGGAGGGAATCAGAGGTCTATGTTGAGACTTGAATAACAAATTTTTACGTTGGAAAGAAAATGTTTTCTGCCTATCATAGATTAGCGGAATAGAAAGTAAAATATGCATGTTGATTACATTGTGATTACAGCTTCGTCCATTTCAAAGAACACCCACCTTTTATCATTACACTTTTTAAATATAGAACTAGATTTGGAGAAGAGCGGACCTTAAAATGGACTCACTCTCTCAGATGGTTGATATTTTACACATAGGTGAACATATTGCAATGTACAAAATGTAAATTTTCTTTCAATATTCACAGTCCGCAATATTTATCAACGTTTAGGATCTAAATAATAACATATCAAGACATTGGATTGGCCACTTTTAACATGGACATGTTTTAATCTATTCTCCACATAATTCTGCAAAATGACTAAGAGGTCCCACCGAGAAAATATTGGAGAGGACTGACATACCACCGTGACGCTCAAATGGGAATAGGTTGGGAGCTTAAGCTTTGGGGCTTCATTCACGCAATAATGAACACCAATAGCCGCAGCAGCAAGTTCCGTTTCTTACAGAGCTGCCCATGCTATATGAACCATATATGTTGCTGTCAGGGCTGTTGGAAGGAGAATTGATCTGGTTACTTCAGTGACACTGTGAGTAAAACATTGGTCAAAATTGGTCAAAAAGTCGAAAATTGTTGTTTTTTTATTATTTAAAATATTTCTGGAACTCCCGTGTATTTGGATCAGCTAACATTTTTCATATCCGCCACTCCATGTGGTTATTATGGCCCTTTCAAGTAGTGCTCTTCCCTTAAGGTACACAGCATGCTCCAATATAAAACCTTTTTCTCTCAAAACTACATTTCCGCATATTGCAAATCTCCCTTGCGCATCAGGTTTGCTTCAAATTCAATAAAAATTTCCAAAAGTATTCACAAATAGCTGCTAAACAATTTTATGATTCAATATTGATGTTATCGTTAACATGAATCAATAATTTTTTAAGATTAAATTTTCTTTGTTATTAAAAAAATATGTACAGCATAATCAGCATATGAATTTGAAATATCTCTTCATATAATTTCTACCCGTGGTTTAGAGTACCAGTGCCAATATAAACCAATTTTGAGAAGTCAGTATGCGCGTATCATATTTTTAAGATGTGCCTTAATAGCATAATTAAATTCATAAAATAATTTATATATCATAAACGAATTATCCAATTGTAATGCAATTTGGTGCACATCCTACTCTCATATAACTACATTTACAGTGAAAGGTTAAAAAAAATCTATCAAGAAATGTGGAAGTTTCAAGTTTCACTCCCAGTGTCCTTTCATAGACACAACCACCTTGAATGTTTGTGGGCATTTAGGGAGTTAAGGGAGCCTTAGCCACTGTGTTGACAATAGAGAGAGAGAGAACCTGCAATTTGAGCATACAATTTCCTCTTATAACTGCATATAATATATCTTCGAGTATTAAACTATCAATATAGCATATTATGTTATACATCAGGAAACTAAACCTCTAAGGCCTGTGTAATCGTAGATATTTCTTATACCTTCTAGTGTTTTGTTCACATCTACCTATTAGTTTTATAGTCATAGAGCAGACAGCTTTCGAAGAAGTGCACATTAAAAAGAAACGATTTTTATAAAACTGAAGCAAAGGATTAAGGGGGAAGTAAAAGAAAGGAAAAGTGAAAGATGCTGGGCGGAAGGAGTTGATTTTTTTTTTTTTCTTTGGGTTTGTCCCTTCTTCTTTCCTTCCGTTCTCCTAATGTGTTTTACTCCTGTCCTCCGGGAACTTCATTGATTTTTGCTACATCATTACTTCGCTGCTATGTATAAAAACAAGTCCGGAAGAATTTTTATGAGAGGTTTAAATGGTCTTATATAGAGAGAAGTGAGGGGAAAAAAAGAACATGTTCTAGATTCCCTTCGTGGAAAAAAGCATCTCGGCCGCTTGCCATGTTCTAATCGACAGCAAGATGACCTCACTTCTTGCTTAAGCCACATGTGTTCGACTTACTTGTCACTTACATTAAAATTATGTCGCAAATAATCGCTTTTTATGTTGATTGCACTACTACTGATGGATCACATCGCTTCATTCATGAGAACTGCTTTGTTCATTCATATTCTTTAACATGGGGTGTTTCATTCATGAAGTACCACTAATCGTTCCAGTGAAGTACTTCGGTTAGGGAAGCTGGCTTTTAAGTCCTCACTGAATTAGCTTAACTTACCCTACAGAGTACTCTATCAAATTAAGGACAGTTTGTATGCTTTTTCTACCTTAGGCTTTCATTTCGTTGAATGACCTATGATGCTCTTAACAAAAAACAAAATTCCCCTAGACACATGGGAAGGGAGTGAAATATGGACGAATGCTGAATTTCTGAACTCTTTAATATACCCCTCCCAAAAATACTCGAAACTCTCGAAATTGTGTAGTCTGTAGGTATCTTTTAGAGGCAAAACAATTATCCAAATAATCAACTAATTAGTTAAACATACTTTCGGATTAAGACGCCGTGATTAGAGATAAATAAATAACAAACAAACAAATATATGAATGAATCTATATACTTTAAAAATATCCGTCAAAGTCGCGGATAAAACTTCAGGTAGACGTTGGTTTAATCCTTGACCACGATGTACTAACTCGGAAGCCATATTTTGCTTATTTAACAACAATGGTCGTAAAATTCTACTTTGGCGAATAATATAGCTTATAGCAAATGAAAGTTTATACATTTGTATCTTTGTACCTTCTCCTTGGTCCGATAGTCATTTAATAGCGTGGTTCTACAATTTTCACATTAATTATTAAGTACGTAATTTGCTAATATTTGCTCTCAACAAAAGGGAAGCAAAACTAGCAGATATGAAGATGCCTTAACGACCCTCCCCCTAAACCAACAACTAATTTTGAACTTGATACGTAATTCTGTAACTCTCAAAGAAGGAAATTTTCCCACTTGATTATATTCAAATACACGTAAGAACTTTTATACCTCACAATTGTATGGAAAGAAACGAAATCTTCTTCCATTGCATATGCAGACGGTGATATATTGTTGCATGATAAACCGTATCATTGGGGAATATAAACGCTTTTAGTGCCTTTTATCCACTTTCACTTTTCTTACACTATTGAGCATTAAAATGTTCCACGAGTACTTTTTAAACTCAAAAGAAACAGACATGGTTTTTGCTAAAGTTTTAAATTGCTCAACTTATTATAAAATTAATTCGCTCACTGAGGATAAATTATTGTGAAAATTATATTTAAAGTCTTAACAGTTTTTTCCCCTTAAATAACCTGATGATTGCAAAAATTGTATATGCCATTTTTGTATATTATTATTTAAATTACACGGTATTATTGTTTTTATTTTAATTATAATTTTACATCATGTGCAACAACTGATCAATTAACATAATAAAAATAAGATGAAATATTTCCCCAAAAATGTTCAAGATATCTGTAGATTTTGTTTTTTTAAAAAACGCTATGAGCATAAGAATATTAATGTTAAAAATGTTGTAAACATTTAGATAATGCAGGATTTATAACTTTCACCTGCGATCATCCTTAAAGTTTTTATTTTATACATTTGATCCTAATAAATCGTTACGCGTTTGTAGTAAGAGAAATTGCAAAAACGCTGCCGCAACTATAATCGCTTTTACATTGTTTCCCGCGGGTATTATACAACGTATGGAGCACTGTTGATTATTTATTCCATGATTATAGCGTATATAGGTTTGAATTGAATACAAGTAAAACAACTTCTGCAATGAAAGAAAATAAATTGCCCTTTTAATTAAGAAAGAGCTGCAAAGAAATTGTTGTATGCTAGTTGTAAGGGCATTAAATGCAGGTGGAGACAAGTGCAGTTTATGGCAACTCTCATTTCAGTACTAAAAACATTAGGCTATGAAATTTTCCTTCTTTTTCGAAATATCATCTGATTAATTATAGCCATTCTGTGTTTTTCATAAATTACTTATTTCCATGATTTCGTATTAATTGTACAATGCGTAGTTACTTGGAGACGGCGTCAAGAGTAAAGTCACACGCCGGTGGCGTAATTTAAACAGATTTGGAACATAAATTCATTATTTACTTTCTCTACTGGTAAGTAGAGGAAGTATTGTACTCCACCCAAAAATTTGATGCGAGATTTCACCGGAAATATACGTTTTGATACACCCTGAATCAAAAAAAAAAAAAAAAAAAAAAAAAAAAAAAGCGTGTGTGTGTGTGTGTGTGTGCGTGCGCGCGTGTGTGTGTCAGTCTGTGGACAGCATAACTCAAAAACGAAAAGTCGGTGAAAAACCAAAGTTGGTATTTAAGTTTAATATCTTGCAAGGATGTGACACGAAGATTTTGAAGAAAATAGTACAACACTTAACTACTCTTTACTTGGAAAAGCTTTCGAAAATTTTGAATTTCTTGAAAATAGCTCTAACGATTTTCATTAAACTGATACAACTATATTTTGAATTTTCTGGATATAGTCAAGGTAGTCCTGTTTACTCTGGATGACTCTTGAATAACTCGTAAACCGTAAGAGACAGACAAAATCTTAGTGTACAAAAAATTTAGATCTCGCTGAAACACGCAATTTATGTCTGAATAAATTTTTTTTTTGTAGAGTGAACCATTTCGGAGACATTCCTTGTTATTTGTGCCAGTATCAGAAAACAAAACTTTCGTGAAATGCAACATCGTTGTTCATTTTTTCTAATGTTAAGCGTGCAAAGAGAACGGAATCTCAAAGCTTTAAAAGATTTGACTATCGCTCAAAGCCTACTGTATTCTAATATTGTCTTGCACCCACAAGGAAGTAAGCAATAAGATAATTTCTGTTAATTTTTATGTCAAGTAACACGAAGAAGATATAGGAATAAGAATTTGAAAGAATGGTTCGCGGTGATCATGCATTTTGACTTGATTAAAACCGCAATAAAGCATAGGTCTGCTTGAGTTAATAACACTTAAATTATTTGGCAGAATAAGCAGATGTTAAACGACTGTGAGTTAGAAGAAGTTTAATTATTTCGTTTGTTTTGCGTTCTTTATAGCACCCAACGCAAGTCTAAAAGCTTTAGGGATAAAATCGTCGAACCACGGGAACGCCGGCTATTTCAGCTAGTTAAAACACTAATACCACAAGACTTTGCCGTTCCATATAATACAGAAATCTCTTGACGCCAATATGCAATGGAATAGGCCGAAATGGTGAATATAAGGATTCTCCATACCAAGGCCACCAAATTGAAAGTTTTTGAACTATGTAAAAATCCAGAAAAATAGTCGCAATTGTTAATAAATATAAAATATCTGTTGACTAATTTCTGATATTACTCTGGTCACATTTGTGTCTGAAATACCTGATAACGGAGTTATTTATCAGTATGAGGAATGTTAGCAAATATTTATTACATAAGGCTTACTAAATGATTTTAGCACAAATATCGTGTATATATTCGATTGTCCATAGTTTTGCTGATTTCTGTTATACCTTCGCCGGCCTTACTTTAAACTGCAAAGTAAACAAAGTGCAAACTTGTATTCCTGCGCGGGCCACTACGATTGGCCCGACATCATGTGAACTCCACTGATGCAACTGGGTTGAATTCTACATTGCATGGGAGCGCCGCTGCCATCTAGCACTCTAACACGTGGTATTGTTTATATTGCAGTTTAAAATAAGACCAGCGAAGGTATAATCGTGACCATCTACGAGTTTACATTCCGCGAAATGAAATATTCACGGCTCTTCTGTTACCTTTATGGACTTTTTCTGTAGTAACATGTTTTTCTACTCCATTGCACTTTCAACGAAAGGACTTCACAGGCTTGTTCCTTTACGTCTCCAAGCTTTCGAGTTCTAATATTCAGGTTTTGTAAATCCTTTTCAGCCTTTTCTGTAATTTAAGGATTGAAATTAATTCAGAAAGGGCAGTTCTTGTATAGATGATGTATTTGTTAAAAATCAGATAACGAAAAACATAGAGAATTTAATATCCCTACATATACGATATTTATAGATGTCAAAAAACCATTTGACAGCCTAAGTAGGAAAAAACTATGGGCAATTATCGAAAGAAGAGGAATGCCGCAGTACTTGACAATAACAGTGAGAAGTTGATACAGAAATAATAAGGAAAAAGGAGCACAGCGGAAATAAAGTTTTAGACAAGATTATCTATTTAATTTATATATTGATGACGTAGTCAGAGAATGGCACAATAATTTAGATATCATACAAAATAAAGCTAATTTTACATTTAATATTAGTTGCAAATGACAGTTCTTAGAAATAAATTTTCAAAACAAAATCAGTCAAAATTACAAATTACAAATTTCGACCAATAAAATTAAAGTCTTGTCTTTTAGAGGACCGAAAACAATGCAAGCGAGAATAGTACTACAAGAAAAAATATTAGAACAAATAAACTGTTTTAAGTACTTAGGCTGCAATGTGTCAGATCTCAAAAATGGAGATATAAGAAAGAAAATTAATAGATTTAATCAGATGTGTGGTACCATAAAAAGAAACGTGAAAAATACAAGAGGACAAATAAAATTAAAATTGTATAAAGTAATGGTGGTCCCAACACTTCTATATGGATCTAAATCTTGGATAATAATCAGACAAGAAGAAACAAAAATTGAGGTGGCAGAGAAGAGATTTTTAAGACGTATAGCTAGTTATACTTTAAGAGATAGAAGAAGTTAAGAAATGCGTAAGCAGTTAACATGTTCAATTTAACGAAAGTAGTTCACCAATACCGGAATAATTGGAAGCACAATGTAGAAATTCTGCATAATTACCGCATTCCCAGATTAATTATGATAGTTTTTAGTTCATTTAAATTCAATAAAAATTAAGACAACACGTTATTCAGAGAAAATTCAAATTAAGCACTTTACCTGTGATTCATTCATGACAATATCTCAAACATATGAAGCGTAAATCAAGATTGGTTAAACCATTTTGAGAAAATAATAAACAAATACTTTTTACTTTCTCTAATGGTAAGTAGAGGAAGTATTGTATTCCACCCAAAAATTCGATGTCGAGATTTCACCGGAAATATATGTTTTGAGACCCCTGAATCCAAAAAATGCATTTTTAGAAAAAGGTGTGTGTGTATGTGTGTGTGTGTGTGTGGTGTGTGTGTGTGTGTGTGTGTGTGTGTGTGTGTGTGTGGTGTGTGTGTGTGTCAGTCTGCGTGTCAGTCTGTGACAGCATAACTCAAAAACGAAAGGTCGGTTAAAAACCAAAGTTGGTATTTCAGTTTGATGTCTTTAAGGATGCGACACGAAGATTTTGAAGAAAACAGCCCCACCCTAAACTACCGTTTCCAAAAGAAAAGTTTTCAAAAATTGTGATTTTATTCAAAATGGCTCTGACGATTTTGAATAAAATGACGTATGTTTAAGATATTCTAATGGAAAATGAAATGTATATTTTGAATTTACTGGCCTATGTAGTCCTGTTTGCTCCGGAAGACTTTTGGATAACTCGTACACCGTAAGAGATGGACAAAATCTTACTATAAAAAAAATGTAGACCTTGCTAAAACACATTCCAAATAATTTTTTTTTTTTTTTTTTTTTTTTTTTTTTTTTTTTTTTTTTGTGGTCTGTACCATGTTGAAGATATTCCTTGTTATTTGTCTCAGTTTCGGAAAACAACCTTAGTGAAATGCAAGATCGTTGTTCATTTTCATTTTAATATGTTAAGCGTACAAAGAGAACGGGATATCAAAGGTTTAAAAGATCTGATTATAGCTCAAAGCCTACTGTATTCCCATGTTCCCCTTGCACTTACAAGGAAATAAGCAATAAGATAATTTCTGCAAATGTTTATCTCAACTAACAGGAAGAAGACACAGGAATAACTGTTTGTAGGAATGGTTAGTACAAGAGTAGAGAAAGTCGTGTGAGTGCAACACATCAGATTTTTATGTAAAGGATTAATAAGAGAATTTTGTTTAAAGCCTTCGCCTACAGCTAACTCAAATATTAATCTCTATATTTGTTTAATTATTCATTTTTGAGCTTTTCTCCTCTATCTGTCTGTCTGTGTGTCTTTCGGTCTGTCTGCCGGTCTGTCTACCTGTCTGTCTTTCTCTCATGCAAATTTCGAAAATGAGAACGAAAATGTGCAGTTCTAGCGAAAATTCGGAATCGAATCCTTAAAAGGCAAAATAGAATCTGTACATACATTCAGTACACCAGAACTGATGCTGCCACATAAACAAAGAGTGTTCCAGGAATATAATACGAGAATTATTACTCTCAGGTAATGCTACCTGTGTATTTTGCTGCCCTTTTGCTCGAGTTATTTGCTTGAATATGAACAGGAAAACCACTGCATGCTTTTTGTGATATAATGTGCATGCATGTGTAAGCCTTTAGAGAGGAGAGTTCACGTCTAGTCTTGCATATATGCATCGTTTTCTGTTTCTTCTTATTTGGCAAGTGTTCGGAGTCTCTCCATATTAGCTGCTGATCTCATAGCAGTCCTCTGGGACAGTTGAGGAAAGAAGTACAGTCTCACTAATGGGGACTGAAAATCTTCACATAGCTCGCCTTCTGTGTTGATTAGCGTTCTTACATTTCCTTTGTTTTATTAGCATTAACTACTCTCAGCGATTAAGGGTTTCAAATTGAAGTTACCACTATTAAATTGGCCCAACATGATGCAATAATGTTAAAGGTTTCCAGATTTGTTTCTATTTTATATTTAAAACAGTCTATTCCATGTAGAGCACGATTTCTAGGACCAAAACAGCATGGCAATATGACAACCTACTGTTAAAACCTAAGTTTTAAATGTTTAAAAGTTGGACTCGCTTTCCTTCAAAAGTATGCAAGGTATTGCCTTGACACTTCTAGACGCTTACTATAGGTGTTTAACTTCGCAGTGAACCCATTTTTATGAATTTTAATTTCATGCAAAATAGTTGCCACATTATTATACAAAATAATAAAACTGTATAAATGTTTCAAATATTATTTATTTGCTTAACGTCCTCCAACCTGGTAGATGTTCATATCGGATGATGAATGAATGAAATTAGTAAAATGATGCTCAAATGAGACCGAAGTTCACAGAGCATAAAGTATTCCGACATTCGTTTTATTAGGATAAGGGGAAACCTAGGAAAACACTTGTCAGGATAGCTCACTCTAATCGGCATTCGAACTCGAGATCTCTTGAATATAAGGCAGATGCGCTACCACTACACCACAGAGGCGGGCTAAGAGTGTGTCTGTGTGTGTTTATGCAGTGTGCGAGAGTGCGTGAAAGCATAACTTAAAAAAATAAATAGCACTTGAGTTCAGTATCTTCCAAAATGCGACAGAAGTTTTAAAAAAACAAAAACCTAACCCAAATTACTCTTTACATTAAATACATGCATACCTTGAATTTTCTGCAACTAGGCTGTGAAGTCCGTTTAAATCAGAAGGATTTCATATAAATGTTTATAGTTATAGTTTAAATATTAAGTGATAAACAAAAACTTGCTACTACACAAAAATGCAGGTGTCTTTAAAATACAAGCTTAATTCAAATACATTTTTGTGTCATGCACCATTTCCAAGATATCTATTATTGGTAATTCGTATTGCTCAATAGTTAATTATTCTTTCAAAGTCCTGTTGACATTTAGTTGTTTCTCGCGATCACACGTAAATATGTTATTTTACTAGAGCATCTAGTTCTTAAACATCTGACTTCTATTATTCCCTTTGTATCTACGAAGTGTGTAAAGCAGCTATTTCTGCAAAGGCTTACCTCCATTAAAATGAAGTAGGAAAATAAAGTTTAGCACGAAGAATTTGCATTCCAAGTAATAAATATTAGAGGGCAGAGAAAGTCAGGTTTTTATTGATATTGTTAAAGTGTTTTGATACCAAGTTCACTGTATTATTAGACGTTAATTGAATAAAGAATGTGTGTAAGAGGAATCTCGAAAACGTCTCAGCCATACTAATAATTCCTTCACTGTTGGAGTCCCTGTTATTTCTGATCGACAAAGACTATATCTCCAAAAATTTTGAATTTGGTGGTTTCATATTTATTTCACTCATTTTCAATTAATTTCAATATGAATGCTGTAAGATTATTTTGGTGTTTTATTGCAGATATGGCGAACTTTTATTCACTTCCATCCCAGAGGGGTTACAGGGGAGACTTAAAATATTTGAAAGTAGATGTTTTAGGGTAGGGTTTGCATATCATGTGCAAAACACTATAATAAGCGGTAAGTTTTCCTTAAGTTTCTTACTAATGTTGTGAAGGATAGCATGCATTTGAATTCGTCAGCTTCGACGGCTGTTCGGAGCTAACGCTGGAACCGTAGGAAAACTGCTAAATAATATTCTGATGTATCACAAATAAATCACGCCAGAATTAAACATTGAACTGCACTTCTTGTATTACTATAACGATGTGATTGCTTATATTTTTTTATCTTCCATAGCGATGAAGATACGATGAAACTGAGGTTCTGATGCCTAACGACACTTTAAGACATGCATAAACGCTGATATACATTCCGAGCATAACCCCCTCATACCACTAACATCAAAGTAAAGTATAGGTAGTTGAGGGTATCTGTATACTGAAAATTTCGTATCCCCTGTGACCAACCTATGCGAGACATTTAACTACTGCAAATATATTAAGGGTACTCAAACTCCTTCCAAAATAACTAGTGGTGATACATGGAAATATTGTTTTATTAAGATAATCATAAATTGGATAATCTACACAATATGCATGTGTGTATGTGTGTGTTGCGGTTGATTTGTAAATGTATTCGACTTCAAAAGTTTTATATTAACATAAATTATGCACTTCTGACGGTTAACTGGTGTAGTACCTACAGCTTTCGACTCCGATTTGTGTCTATAAAAATCTATTAAACAATGTTTAAAACCTAGAACCTAGAAGGACAAAGTAAAAAAAAAAAAAAAAAAAAAATCCAGAGCAATGGATATCTAAAAGACAGATAACTTAGAGAATATAACACAGCGGTTTGCCTTTACGACTGCAGGGAAGAGCCAGTAAAGGTGATGCCATATTATATTAAACAAAGCGACACTGTATATATTTGTCTGAAACCTCTCTCACTAATAATTAAACATTGGGAATCTGATAGATTCATTGAAGATAGCTATTTGTCGACGGCGTTGCAATTACGCATAACCGTACATTCGTGAGAGAAAATGCCTGTCACTGCACTTGCAATATTTGCACAATTTCCACTTCATTTTATTCTGCTAAGTGAAAACTTAAGCGCGTCTGTTGAGACTTTTATTTCCATTAATCTACAAGGTAAATACCAAAACTCAGTTACATCGTAGTCTCAATTGTAAAGAATTGATGACTTGGTGGTGCTGCTGCAAAGGTTTACATTTCATCAAATGTCAAGCACAGGAAATGGATGTAAAATTATAATGAACAAATAATGCAAGTTATCTGAATTTTAATTGTGGTTCTCTAATATACATTAAGAATGAAATCTAAGTTATAATTTAAGATAAACTTTGAAGAGGGATGCTAAGCTATCTGAGGTTGGGTTTTGTGTAGGCCCCAGGAAATAGCTAAAGAGATGTCTAAGTAACTATGGAAGTTAGCTTGAAAATTGGCGAATTGGCTTATTTGCACTATGAGAAGGAATTGGTGTTAGCAAGCAGTTCATAAAGAGGAGATGAAACTTGGAGGCCAGAGATAGGTTGGGTGGGCATGCTGGAAAAATGATTTAATAGACTCTTGGGTTAGAATTGGGTTCCTTGGTGTTTTGGGTGGAAGCAATATCAAGACTGGAGGATATGGTTAGGTAGACACTGCTCTCTCACATTAGGGAGAAAAGTTCTCGACATATTGTAAAGCACTAAACGTTCACCCAGATACCCAAACGTATTATTTCAAATTTAAAAAAGTGAACAGGTTTCGATTTGATATATTTGTCCTTTATTGCAAGGAAAGAAGACGAAATTTGAATTATTTTTCAGTGAAGAGAAACAATGGACTGGAGAGAGCGCTTCATACGTAAGAAGTAGCTAGAATAGGACAAAAGTTATTATTGGAAATGGTTTTAATAGTCGAACCCAGGATTGAGGAGCTCTTATGACCAGAAAATTATTGAGATGGTTATTGCAAAGCTGATGGTACTTTCTTAGAACACAAATTATCTACTTAATTAGATACGTTAATTTTGTGACTG